>OY804584.1:110605182-111205182 GCA_963680875.1 Bathymodiolus brooksi
ACATTTTTAAATGGATAAAGCAAATTTAGTTGTATTACACCATAAGTACATGTATATCTTATCATACTTCCTTATGACTGGTTGCCAGATTAACTTGTATTGCTCCATAAGTACATGTATATCTTATCATACTTCCTTATGACTGGTTCCCAGATTTAGTTGTATTACACCATAAGTACATGTATATCTTATCATACTTCCTTATGACTGGTTCCCAGATTAAGTTGTATTACACCATAAGTACATGTATATCTTATCATACTTCCTTTTCACTGGTTCCCAGATTAAGTTGTATTGCACCATAAACACATGTATATCTTATCATACTTCCTTATGACTGGTTCCCAGATTAAGTTGTATTACACCATAAGTACATGTATATCTTATCATACTTCCTTTTGACTGGTTCCCAGATTAAGTTGTATTACACCATAAGTACATGTATATCTTATCATACTTCCTTATGACTGGTTCCCAGATTAAGTTGTATTACACCATCAGTACATGTATATCTTATCATACTTCCTTATGACTGGTTCCCAGATTAAGTTGTATTGCACCATAAACACATGTATATCTTATCATACTTCCTTATGACTGGTTCCCAGATTAAGTTGTATTACACCATAAGTACATGTATATCTTATCATACTTCCTTATGACTGGTTCCCAGATTAAGTTGTATTACACCATAAGTACATGTATATCTTATCATACTTCCTTATGACTGGTTCCCAGATTAAGTTGTATTACACCATAAGTACATGTATATCTTATCATACTTCCTTATGACTGGTTCCCAGATTAAGTTGTATTACACCATAAGTACATGTATATCTTATCATACTTCCTTATGACTGGTTCCCAGATTAAGTTGTATTGCACCATAAGCACATGTATATCTTATCATACTTCCTTTTGACTGGTTCCCAGATTAAGTTGTATTGCTCCATAAGTACATGTATATCTTATCATACTTCCTTATGACTGGTTCCCAGATTAAGTTGTATTGCTCCATAAGTACATGTATATCTTATCATACTTCCTTATGACTGGTTCCCAGATTAAGTTGTATTACACCATAAGCACATGTATATCTTATCATACTTCCTTATGACTGGTTCCCAGATTAAGTTGTATTACACCATAAGTACATGTATATCTTATCATACTTCCTTATGACTGGTTGCCAGATTAAGTTGTATTGCACCATAAGCACATGTATATCTTATCATACTTCCTTTTGACTGGTTCCCAGATTAAGTTGTATTGCTCCATAAGTACATGTATATCTTATCATACTTCCTTATGACTGGTTCCCAGATTAAGTTGTATTACACCATAAGTACATGTATATCTTATCATACTTCCTTATGACTGGTTCCCAGATTTAGTTGTATTACACCATAAGTACATGTATATCTTATCATACTTCCTTTTGACTGGTTCCCAGATTAAGTTGTATTGCTCCATAAGTACATGTATATCTTATCATACTTCCTTATGACTGGTTCCCAGATTAAGTTGTATTACACCATAAGCACATGTATATCTTATCATACTTCCTTATGACTGGTTCCCAGATTTAGTTGTATTACACCATAAGTACATGTATATCTTATCATACTTCCTTATGACTGGTTCCCAGATTAAGTTGTATTGCACCATAAACACATGTATATCTTATCATACTTCCTTATGACTGGTTCCCAGATTAAGTTGTATTGCACCATAAGTACATGTATATCTTATCATACTTCCTTATGACTGGTTCCCAGATTTAGTTGTAATACACCATAAGTACATGTATATCTTATCATACTTCCTTATGACTGGTTCCCAGATTAAGTTGTATTACACCATAAGTACATGTATATCTTATCATACTTCCTTATGACTGGTTCCCAGATTAAGTTGTATTACACCATAATTACATGTATATCTTATCATACTTCCTTATGACTGGTTCCCAGATTAAGTTGTATTGCACCATAAGTACATGTATATCTTATCATACTTCCTTATGACTGGTTCCCAGATTAAGTTGTATTACACCATAAGTACATGTATATCTTATCATACTTCCTTATGACTGGTTCCCAGATTAAGTTGTATTACACCATAAGTACATGTATATCTTATCATACTTCCTTTTGACTGGTTGCCAGATTAAGTTGTATTACACCATAAGTACATGTATATCTTATCATACTTCCTTTTCACTGGTTGCCAGATTAAGTTGTATTGCACCATAAACACATGTATATCTTATCATACTTCCTTATGACTGGTTCCCAGATTAAGTTGTATTACACCATAAGTACATGTATATCTTATCATACTTCCTTTTGACTGGTTCCCAGATTAAGTTGTATTACACCATAAGTACATGTATATCTTATCATACTTCCTTATGACTGGTTCCCAGATTAAGTTGTATTACACCATAAGTACATGTATATCTTATCATACTTCCTTATGACTGGTTCCCAGATTAAGTTGTATTGCACCATAAACACATGTATTTCTTATCATACTTCCTTATGACTGGTTCCCAGATTAAGTTGTATTACACCATAAGTACATGTATATCTTATCATACTTCCTTATGACTGGTTCCCAGATTAAGTTGTATTACACCATAAGTACATGTATATCTTATCATACTTCCTTATGACTGGTTGCCAGATTAAGTTGTATTGCACCATAAGCACATGTATATCTTATCATACTTCCTTTTGACTGGTTCCCCGATTAAGTTGTATTGCTCCATAAGTACATGTATATCTTATCATACTTCCTTATGACTGGTTCCCAGATTAAGTTGTATTACACCATAAGTACATGTATATCTTATCATACTTCCTTATGACTGGTTCCCAGATTTAGTTGTATTACACCATAAGTACATGTATATCTTATCATACTTCCTTTTGACTGGTTCCCAGATTAAGTTGTATTGCTCCATAAGTACATGTATATCTTATCATACTTCCTTATGACTGGTTCCCAGATTAAGTTGTATTACACCATAAGCACATGTATATCTTATCATACTTCCTTATGACTGGTTCCCAGATTAAGTTGTATTTCACCATAAGTACATGTATATCTTATCATACTTCCTTATGACTGGTTCCCAGATTAAGTTGTATTGCACCATAAGTACATGTATATCTTATCATGCTTCCTTATGACTGGTTCCCAGATTTAGTTGTATTACACCATAAGTACATGTATATCTTATCATACTTCCTTATGACTGGTTCCCAGATTAGTTGTATTACACCATAAGTACATGTATATCTTATCATACTTCCTTTTGACTGGTTCCCAGATTAAGTTGTATTACACCATAATTACATGTATATCTTATCATACTTCCTTATGACTGGTTCCCAGATTAAGTTGTATTACACCATAAGTACATGTATATTTTATCATACTTCCTTATGACTGGTTCCCAGATTAAGTTGTATTACACCATAAGTACATGTATATCTTATCATACTTCCTTATGACTGGTTCCCAGATTAAGTTGTATTACACCATAAGTACATGTATATCTTATCATACTTCCTTTTGACTGGTTGCCAGATTAAGTTGTATTACACCATAAGTACATGTATATCTTATCATACTTCCTTTTCACTGGTTCCCAGATTAAGTTGTATTGCACCATAAACACATGTATATCTTATCATACTTCCTTATGACTGGTTCCCAGATTAAGTTGTATTACACCATAAGTACATGTATATCTTATCATACTTCCTTTTGACTGGTTCCCAGATTAAGTTGTATTACACCATAAGTACATGTATATCTTATCATACTTCCTTATGACTGGTTCCCAGATTAAGTTGTATTACACCATAAGTACATGTATATCTTATCATACTTCCTTATGACTGGTTCCCAGATTAAGTTGTATTGCACCATAAACACATGTATTTCTTATCATACTTCCTTATGACTGGTTCCCAGATTAAATTGTATTACACCATAAGTACATGTATATCTTATCATACTTCCTTATGACTGGTTCCCAGATTAAGTTGTATTACACCATAAGTACATGTATATCTTATCATACTTCCTTATGACTGGTTGCCAGATTAAGTTGTATTGCACCATAAGCACATGTATATCTTATCATACTTCCTTTTGACTGGTTCCCAGATTAAGTTGTATTGCTCCATAAGCACATGTATATCTTATCATACTTCCTTATGACTGGTTCCCAGATTAAGTTGTATTGCACCATAAGTACATGTATATCTTATCATACTTCCTTATGACTGGTTCCCAGATTAAGTTGTATTGCACCATAATCACATGTATATCTTATCATACTTCCTGATGACTGGTTCCCAGATTAAGTTGTATTGCACCATAAGTACATGTATATCTTATCATACTTCCTTATGACTGGTTCCCAGATTAAGTTGTATTGCACCATAAACACATGTATTTCTTATCATACTTCCTTATGACTGGTTCCCAGATTAAATTGTATTACACCATAAGTACATGTATATCTTATCATACTTCCTTATGACTGGTTCCCAGATTAAGTTGTATTACACCATAAGTACATGTATATCTTATCATACTTCCTTATGACTGGTTGCCAGATTAAGTTGTATTGCACCATAAGCACATGTATATCTTATCATACTTCCTTTTGACTGGTTCCCAGATTAAGTTGTATTGCTCCATAAGCACATGTATATCTTATCATACTTCCTTATGACTGGTTCCCAGATTTAGTTGCATTACACCATAATCACATGTATATCTTATCATACTTCCTTATGACTGGTTCCCAGATTAAGTTGTATTTCACCATAAGTACATGTATATCTTATCATACTTCCTTATGACTGGTTCCCAGATTAAGTTGTATTGCACCATAAGTACATGTATATCTTATCATACTTCCTTATGACTGGTTCCCAGATTAAGTTGTATTGCACCATAATCACATGTATATCTTATCATACTTCCTGATGACTGGTTCCCAGATTAAGTTGTATTGCACCATAAGTACATGTATATCTTATCATACTTCCTTATGACTGATTCCCAGATTAAGTTGTATTGCACCATAAGTACATGCATATCTTATCATACTTCCTTATGACTGGTTGCCAGATTTAGTTGTATTGCACCATAATCACATGTATATCTTATCATACTACCTGATGACTGGTTCCCAGATTAAGTTGTATTACAACATAAGCACATGTATATCTTATCATACTTCCTTTTGACTGGTTGCCAGATTTAGTTGTATTGCACCATAATCACATGAATATCTTATCATACTTCCTGATGACTGGTTCCCAGATTAAGTTGTATTGCACCATAAGTACATGTATATCTTATCATACTTCCTTTTGACTGGTTCCCAGATTTAGTTGTATTACACCATAAGCACATGTATATCTTATCATACTTCCTTATGACTGGTTCCCAGATTTAGTTGTATTACACCATAAGTACATGTATATCTTATCATACTTCCTTTTGACTGGTTGCCAGATTTAGTTGTATTGCACCATAAGCACATGTATATCTTATCATACTTCCTTATGACTGGTTCCCAGATTAAGTTGTATTGCACCATAAGTACATGTATATCTTATCACACTTCCTTATGACTGGTTCCCAGATTTAGTTGTATTGCTCCATAAACACATGTATATCTTATCATACTTCCTTATGACTGGTTCCCATATTTAGTTGTATTGCACCATAAACACATGTATATCTTATCATACTTCCTTATGACTGGTTCCCAGATTAAGTTGTATTGCACCATAAGTACATGTATATCTTATCATACTTCCTTTTCACTGGTTGCCAGATTAAGTTGTATTGCACCATAAGTACATGTATATCTTATCATACTTCCTTATGACTGGTTCCCAGATTAAGTTGTATTACACCATAAGTACATGTATATCTTATCATACTTCCTTATGACTGGTTGCTAGATTAAGTTGTATTGCACCATAAGTACATGTATATCTTATCATACTTCCTTTTGACTGGTTGCCAGATTAAGTTGTATTGCACCATAAGTACATGTATATCTTATCATACTTCCTTATGACTGGTTCCCAGATTAAGTTGTATTGCACCATAAGCAGATGTATATCTTATCATACTTCCTTTTCACTGGTTGCCAGATTAAGTTGTATTGCACCATAAGCACATGTATATCTTATCATACTTCCTTATGACTGATTCCCAGATTAAGTTGTATTGCACCATAAGTACATGTATATCTTATCATACTTCCTTATGACTGATTCCCAGATTAAGTTGTATTGCACCATAAGCAGATGTATATCTTATCATACTTCCTTTTGACTGGTTGCCAGATTAAGTTGTATTGCACCATAAGTACATGTATATCTTATCATACTTCCTTATGACTGGTTCCCAGATTAAGTTGTATTGCACCATAAGTACATGTATATCTTATCATACTTCCTGATGACTGGTTCCCAGATTAAGTTGTATTACACCATAAGTACATGTATATCTTATCATACTTCCTTATGACTGGTTGCCAGATTAAGTTGTATTGCACCATAAGCACATGTATATTTTATTCTTTACTTACCTGTATAATATGTAGTATCTATATTATTAACTTGATTTATATTACATACTAATGGTACTGAGGGTTCTGTGATCCTGTGTATTCATGTGCTATTTCAACCAATTTTTGCCACCATTTTTTTTAATTTAGCTACCATGGTATCATTCATCTTCGCTAGCCAAGGGTTACGATTCGGGTCCCCCTTCTCTCCACCCTTGGCAGATCTAGAATACATTTTGATGATTCACGCTTTAATATTTCATTGGTTACAGCTACCAGTACACGTATCCAATCAGAAGACATTTTACATGGAGCACATGTTATTGACGAAATGTAAACAAAGATGGCACCGGAATGCTCTCATATGACAACGATTTGCCACTTCCCGTTTTGGTTCTAATGAAAACATCTTTCCCGTCTGCCAAAGCTTTGAAACTTTCACTTGGTTGACAGTAAGTGCTTCCAAATTAAATTGATCACAAATAAGTTTTTCTTCACTGGGCGCTGCCATTTTCAACTCTCCAACATACGTATAACAAAACGATTCTGATTGGCTGGCGATGACGATTTTCTAAGGGGTGCAACTTCGATTAACTACCAGATGGCATTGCGCGCGAATTTCAAAATGTATTCTAGATCCACCAAGGGTGGAGAGAAGGGGGACCCGAATCGTAACCCTTGGCTAGTGAAGATGGGTATCATTAGACCCTGGTATACATAGCTTTTGTCAACTTCTTTTACATACAGTTTGATCCTATGGTACCACAGGTTCTATGATACTGTGAATTCATGTGCTATTTCAACCAATTTTTGCCACCATATTTTAGGACCCTGAAATACATAGTTTTTGTCAATTTACTGTATACTTGTACTGTGAAAAACTTTTGTATTCACAGGGAACCAGTTTATTTGGTTTTGTGTGCTCACTTTAATCGACTATGAATTGTGGGGAAAATTACCATTGAAAACGACAGTCGTTAGAATTTTACTACTATTCATATTTTTACCTTTTTTTTTATTTCAGTGGCAGGTCCAACTACAACATATGCCCCTGTACCAGGTATGAATATTTATCTCTTGATTTCAACACAAACATTATTGTGATAGAGCTTTAATGATTGTTTACATTCTAATATGACGTCTATAAAACAGCACACATGATAATACTCAACAACTCTATATTTAGCACAAGTGCAGAACACAACAAATATGGCTGTTCCAATGTGACTCCCGCTGTGAAATTACCGTGACGACCGAGTGTAAACAAACAAAACACCGGCATATAACGTATTTTTAAAGTCCTTAAAATAAAAATTCCTCCTCAGTTATAAATAAATATTCTGTAACTAAGTTTTTTTTTATCATTTGTTTTGAAAATTTACATTTGGGGATCCCCAGTACGCACACATACATTCCATTGATATGTGTCGTCCATGAATAACAAAATGCACTATGCCACTAACCTTGTTCTCCTACATATACATTGATAACTAGACGGTGATGTAATTAAGTTACTGATATTTTCCAATTTGATGGCATTTTGAATTTTGCTACTCAAACAAGTAAAATGCTCACAAAATCGTGAAATAAATCAGTAACCAGCTTGTGTCAATCAGCGTCCCTTGTAAACAACATCACAGGATGATGATATATTACAAAAGTCAAAGTCGATAGATGGTTGTCTTAAGTATTTTTTTCAGAATTTTTTATTATGTCAACAATACAAGCTTTTTTATTTCATATCTAACAATAATTGTCGATTATTTTAAAACAACTGTTCAAGTGTTCGATATTATGTTTGACAACTCAGCTCCGCCATCTTGTTAGCGTCCGAAATGATGAACGAATGAACTCCGACTTTTTTTTAAATATTTTTACGCAGGAATTGTTCAATCGATTCTATGTTGGAAAATACACAATAAATATGTTTTTCATGTTAACACCCATATCTTTGTTTTGAAATATCTCGTTCAAATACAAATAATTCAAAATCAATTCAAAATTTCTGAAGGAGGTAAATGGAACAGCCACCAAATGCTGTGTGTATACAGTTCACGAATGTTTAAAAATTACCGTATTTGTCCTATTAGAATCGAAATAATTCATGGCAGGCATAGAGTTGTGCAAATTTACACATGGGCTGGGCCTTTATATTCTTAGATTTTACCCCTCGCTGTCACTCGGGGTAAAATTCGAATATAAAGGTCCAGCCCATGTGTAAATTTGCACAACTCTATGCCTGCCATGAATTATTTTTTAATTTAAATATGGGGCCGTGGTGGCCATGATCGCATGGTAATTGGATTTACAACTACCTATGCAATCAGTGCCTATCACCACTGATATTTTGAGTTTGAATCTCGATCAGGGCGAGGTGTACAACATTATGTGATAAAGTTTGTCAGTGACTTGCTTGATTTACTCCAGGTACCCCGGTTTCCTCCACCAATAAAACTGACTGCCACGATATAACTGAAATATTGTTTAAAGAAGCGTTAAGCACCATCAAACAAACAAACAAACATTCATTTAAATTTTATATTTCAAGAAGACTTATATATGCCGAATTTTTTGGGATCGTAATATTCTAAGATGTCGTAATAAAAACCCGATCACTAACAATGCAGAATTCAACATGTTTAATACAAAATTACAAATACAGTAGTATTTTACTTTCTCAATGTATCTGAAATATGGGCTGATTAAAGGGGTGGCTTTGATGGGAGTGGCCTTATAAAGGGAGACAACTGTATCTGTCTAATTTTTTTTAAATTCTTATACAGGTGAATACTCTGTAAGAGTTGTTCTAACACTTGATGTGACAGTTACATTCAACCTGACCAATACAAATACACAGAATTATACAAATTTGTTCAACGAAACCAGTATTGTTGTAAGTTCATATATATTTAATTAGAAAAATAAGGATTTTAGAAATGTCGTATCCCTGTGTTAGTGGAACATACTGTTAGTACTGTTGTCAACGTATACTTGTTCCTATGGGTAATTTATTGATGATTGATTTTTGGTGTTTAATGCCACTTTCAGCAATATTTCAGATATTTCCTGGCGACCAGTTTCAGTGGTTGAAGAAGCCGGAGTGCTCAGGAGAGAACCACCAACCATGGGCAAGCAACTGGTAAACTTTATCACTTGTGGCTGCGAGTTGAATGCACCATTTTTTAGCTCACCTTGCCAAAGGCAAGGTGAGCTTTTGCCATCAATTGGCGTCCGTCGTCTGTCATCCGTCGTCTGTCGTCCGTTAACTTTTCGCATTTTAACCTTCTCCTCTGAAACCTCTCAGCCAAATGAACTGAAACTTGGTAAGAAGCATCTATGGAAGGTCCTCTCTAACGAATGCTCATTTCCAGGGTTCTCAAAATGTGCCGGCGACCGGCAATTTCGCCGGCTACTTCTGTTTGAGCGCCATCTACAAATTTGTCAAAAATAAAAATAGAAGTTGGTAAAACTGAAATGATATCAAGATATTTACTTTTTTCTCGTTCTCTGTTATAATTTCATTCTGCTTTAAAACACAACAGATCGATCTTGATCTTTTTGAACCGTCTTTTTGAACCAGTGTAACCTATGACCGCAACACGTTTTGTTGATTGCGGATTTTGATTCGGAGTCATCCCGAAATTGGAATGTATTAGAAGTTACCGATTTTCAGTAATGAATAAAAAACCATGATACTTGAGTACTGTAGCTTTTCCCAGTGTAGAGAACTTTGTTGCTTCATAAACATTCATATTGAACCTGCTTGTAGAGCATTAATATATAGGCTACATACGAAGAGATGCAATGAATTAGAAAAGAAACAGACGTTGTTACGAAAGAACAATTTATAATCACTCGGTGAAAGACGTGATGGGTTTGATGTGTCTTGTGCCTGAACTGAGGAGCTCTTGCTCACATTTATTATACCCCCCGCAAACAAAGTTTGGGGGGGTATGTAGGAATCACCCCGTCCGTCCATGTACCTTGTAAGCACAACTCCTCCTAAACGGCTTATTGGATTTTTATGAAACTTTGCACATTTGTAGTACACAACCTGCAGATGTGCATGAAGGAATACTGTTGCTGTCTAAAATTTAGAAGTGGAGATAATTCAACTTATACTTTCACGAAAAGGGTGGGTCGTGTACCTTGTAAGCGCAACTCCTCATAAACGTCTTATTGGATTTTTATGAAACTTTACACATTTGTAGTACACTACCTGCAGATGTGCATGAGGGAATGTGGTTGCTGTCCAAAATTTAAACGGGGAGATAATTCAACTTATACTTTCACGAAAAGGGGGGGGGGGGCATGTACCTTGTAAGCGCAACTCCTACTAAACTGCTTATTGAATTTTTATGAAACTTTACACAGTTCTAGTACACAACCTGCAGATGTGCATGAATGAATACTGTTGCTGTCTAAAACTTAGAAGGGGAGATAATTCAACTTATACTTTCACGAAAAGGGGGGGGGGGGGGGGGGGGGGGGGGGGGCGTCATGTGCCTTGTAAGCACAACTCCTCCTAAACGACTAATTGGATTTTTGTGAAACTTTACACAGTTGTAGTACACTACCTGCAGATGTGCATGAAGAAATATGGTCGCTGTCCAAAATTTGGAAAGGGAGATAATTGAACTTGTACTTTCACGAAAAGAAGGAGGGCATGTACCTTGTAAGCGCAACTCCTCCTAAGCAGCTTATTGGATTTTTATGAAACTTTACACAGTTGTAGTACACTATCTGCAGATGTGCATGAAGGAATATGGTTGCTGTCCAAAATTTGGAAAGGGAGATAATTCAACTTATACTCTGAAATATGTTCTGTATGGAGAGATGGGCTTGTAAGCGCAACTCCTCCTAAGCGGTTCTTTTTTCATAGGTAACTTGCTAATATACCTGTATTCCAAAATTTGAACATCATAGTATTGCAAGCGAGGGGTATCACTCAGTGAGGTCACTCACAGTTCTAGTTTTTACAGTTTTACTGCTGACTGTATATACTGACTTTTACTATATATCGTGGTGGATACTGTGATATATATATTTTATATGTGATATTTTATGGTGGAGGTGATTCAGTGATATAACTTTGCGTGTGATTTTACCTTTTACTCCTAACGGATGTGTGCCTATATTGGCAGAATATGATTAGATTCCAAGATGATATCCTAACATCTACAGGTGTATTCAGTGTTTGCCATGGCATTGTAAGTCAGTTCTAATGTTGTGGCATTTTGACTGCAGCTTGGATTTCTTCAATTTCTCTTTGAGAGGAACAAAAATTCCCCCTAAAAAACCTGCATTTTTGAGACCAATTAAAAGCTTCATTTTCATCAAATATATGCCCAGATTGCATCTCCTGCCATCTAGAATTTTAAAATTTTCTGGACCCCCCACCTACCAAGAGGGGGGACTCTCACCTCTCACGCCTATGGAGCTCTGGGACATGCCAGTGCAGTCTCCATCAACTTCCAAAAATTCTCCATCTACTTCAAAACTTTTTGAGAACCCTGCATTTCATCCCGATCTGTTAACAAACATGGCCGCCACAGGCAATTCTTGTTTCTGATTGGCCAATTTGTTCATTTCTAAAAAAAACCTTCTCCATTGTAGTAAACTGTTAAAAGGGAGATAACTCTTGCATTAAACTGTTAATCAAACGATAACTCTTGCCATTATCTCCCTTAGAAATTAGTTAATGCTGATATAGTGTAACATGTTTATTCTATATATTACATGTAGGTATTCACATTTTAATATTCTTTTTAGCTCACCTTGCCAAAGACAATGTGGGCTTTTGGCATCACTTGGCGTCTGTCTTTTGTTGTCTGTCATCTGTTAACTTTTCACATTAGAATCTTCTCCTCTTAAAACCATCAGCCAAATGAACTGAAACTTAGTATGAACCATATATGGAAGGTCCTCTCTAAAGAGTGCACATTTTGTTATGATCCATTACCAAACATGGCCCTCCACAGGCAATTCTTGTTTCTGATCGGCCAATTTTTAAGAATCTCCTCCTCTGAAACCGCTTGGCCAAATTTACCGAAACAGGGCAGTAAGCATCTATGGAATGTCCTCTATAAAGATTGCTCATTTCGGCCCGATAGGTTGACAAACATGGCCACCACAGGCAATTCTTGTTTCTGATTGGTCGATATCTAAAAAATCTTCTCTTCTCAAACTGCCTAGCTAAATGAACCGAAACTTGGTAGGAAGCATCTACATGTATGGAAGGTTGTGTATTAAGTTTCCTCAAAGCAGAATGAAAAGTGAGCAAGACAGGCTTAGTGCACTGAGCCTCTAGTTGAATTTATTGAAAACAGCTCCATAATATATTAAATATTCTATTCTGTTAATTCAGTCAGGAATAAATATTGTAATATGTCTTCCAGTCAAAGCAAATACCATATGTGTGGTGTAATGGTTAGTGTACTCCCTTCGTGTGTGATAGATCATGTGTTCAAGACCTGGTCGTGTGGTGTAATGGTTAGTGTCCTCCCTTCGTGTGTGATAGATCACGTGTTCAAGACCTGGTCGTGTGGAACCAAAGACAGTTAAATTGGTACTTGCTGCTTCTCCACTAAGTACACAACATTAATGAGAAAGAGGAAAGATTTGTTGGCTTGGAATCAGGGTAATGTGTCCAAGTGTGGTGAAATGTTCTACCTGTACACTGTTGTTTTAGTGAGCTAGCACTGTAAAATGTTGGTTTATTACAAAGCAAATATCTTTTATCATCTCGTAGAATGTTACTTGACCTCACGATGATATAGAGCTGAAGAATTGCATTAAACAACAATCACTCACTCATTTTTCTGTGTGGACTATACACAATAAATTACTGTATTAAGTGAAAAATAAGAGTTTGAAGATACCAAAAGGTAATCAGAATCTGTAAATCGAAGAAGGACAGACACACAAGGGCCAAAAGAATAAGGACAAAATGACAAACAACGACCATCTACAAAACATTACACATAAAACTAAATATTGAGTAAGATGACCACTAAAAACTGAGGGTGAATTTACACGAGTAGTATCTTATTTTGTTGAAACCGCATCAGTGATGTAATGCTTAGCATGTTCACTTTGAGTTCAAGCCCCGATCGAATCAAACCAAAAACTATAAAATTGGTATTTGTTGCTTCTCCGCTAAGCACGCAGCATAAAGGAGAAAGAGCTGGTTGGCTGGGAATCAGGATAATATGTACGAGTGGGGCGACATGTCTAACGCGGACTATTGCTTCAGTGAGCTAGCACTATGAAAATCCAACTAAACGTGTTGGTCTAGTACAATGCAGACTTCATCATCATCTCATTGATAATTAACTAACTTGTTCTTGCCATGATATAGCTGAAAATTGCTGAGTTGGCATAAAACAGCAGTCACTCACAATCACTCACTTATTTTGTTGTTGTATTTTTATTGTAGCTAGCAAAGTACTATTCAAGCCAAGTATCTCTTCAATCAATTTTCATCAAGGTCATTATGTACAGTATAAAGTAAGTTTATATTCAATCAGTGATAGTAATAAAGTATCAAGGTCATTCTGTACAGTATAAAGTAAGTTTATATTCAATCAGTGATAGTAATAAAGCATCAAGGTCATTCTGTACAGTATACAGTAAGTTTATATTCAATCAGTGATAGTAATAAAGCATCAAGGTCATTCTGTACAGTATAAAGTAAGTTTATATTCAATCAGTGATAGTAATAAAGCATCAAGGTCATTCTGTACAGTATAAAGTAAGTTTATATTCAATCAGTGATAGTAATAAAGCATGAAGGTCATTCTGTACAGTATAAAGTAAGTTTATATTCAATCAGTGATAGTTAAATAAAGCATGAAGGTCATTCTGTACAGTATCAAGTAAGTTTATATTCAATCAGTGATAGTAATAAAGCATCAAGGTCATTCTGTACAGTATCAAGTAAGTTTATATTCAATCAGTGATAGTAATAAAGCATCAAGGTCATTCTGTACAGTATCAAGTAAGTTTATATTCAATCAGTGATAGTAATAAAGCATCAAGGTCATTCTGTACAGTATCAAGTAAGTTTATATTCAATCAGTGATAGTAATAAAGCATCAAGGTCATTCTGTACAGTATCAAGTAAGTTTATATTCAATCAGTGATAGTAATAAAGCATCAAGGTCATTCTGTACAGTATCAAGTAAGTTTATATTCAATCAGTGATAGTAATAAAGCATCAAAGTCATTCTGTACAGTATAAAGTAAGTTTATATTCAATCAGTGATAGTAATAAAGCATCAAGGTCATTCCGTACAGTATCAAGTAAGTTTATATTCAATCAGTGATAGTAATAAAGCATCAAGGTCATTCTGTACAGTATAAAGTAAGTTTATATTCAATCAGTGATAGTAATAACGCATCAAGGTCATTCTGTACAGTATCAAGTAAGTTTATATTCAATCAGTGATAATAATAAAGCATCGGGGTCATTCTGTACAGTATAAAGTAAGTTTATATTCAATCAGTGATAGTAATAAAGCATGTCAAGGTCATTCTGTACAGTATCAAGTAAGTTTATATTCAATCAGTGATAGTAATAAAGCATCAAGGTCATTCTGTACAGTATCAAGTAAGTTTATATTCAATCAGTGATAGTAATAAAGCATCAAGGTCATTCTGTACAGTATAAAGTAAGTTTATATTCAATCAGTGATAGTAATAAAGCATCAGGGTCATTCTGTACAGTATAAAGTAAGTTTATATTCAATCAGTGATAGTAATAAAGCATCAAGGTCATTCTGTACAGTATAAAGTAAGTTTATATTCAATCAGTGATAGTAATAAAGCATGAAGGTCATTCTGTACAGTATCAAGTAAGTTTATATTCAATCAGTGATAATAATAAAGCATCAAGGTCATTCTGTACAGTATCAAGTAAGTTTATATTCAATCAGTGATAGTAATAAAGCATCAAGGTCATTCTGTACAGTATAAAGTAAGTTTATATTCAATCAGTGATAGTAATAAAGCATGAAGGTCATTCTGTACAGTATCAAGTAAGTTTATATTCAATCAGTGATAGTAATAAAGCATCAAGGTCATTCTGTACAGTATCAAGTAAGTTTATATTCAATCAGTGATAGTAATAAAGCATCAAGGTCATTCTGTACAGTATACAGTAAGTTTATATTCAATCAGTGATAGTAATAAAGCATCAAGGTCATTCTGTACAGTATCAAGTAAGTTTATATTCAATCAGCGATAGTAATAAAGCATCAAGGTCATTCTAAACAGTATAAAGTAAGTTTATATTCAATCAGTGATAGTAATAAAGCATCAAGGTCATTCTGTACAGTATCAAGTAAGTTTATATTCAATCAGTGATAGTAATAAAGCATCAAGGTCATTCTGTACAGTATAAAGTAAGTTTATATTCAATCAGTGATAGTAATAAAGCATGAAGGTCATTCTGTACAGTATCAAGTAAGTTTATATTCAATCAGTGATAGTAATAAAGCATCAAGGTCATTCTGTACAGTATAAAGTAAGTTTATATTCAATCAGTGATAGTAATAAAGCATCAAGGTCATTCTGTACAGTATAAAATAAGTTTATATTCAATCAGTGATAGTAATAAAGCATCAAGGTCATTCTGAACAGTATCAAGTAAGTTTATATTCAATCAGTGATAGTAATAAAGCATGAAGGTCATTCTGTACAGTATCAAGTAAGTTTATATTCAATCAGTTATAGTAATACAGCATGAAGGTCATTCTGTACAGTATCAAGTAAGTTTATATTCAATCAGTGATAGTAATAAAGCATGAAGGTCATTCTGTACAGTATAAAGTAAGTTTATATTCAATCAGTGATAGTAATAAAGCATCAAGGTCATTCTGTACAGTATAAAGTAAGTTTATATTCAATCAGTGATAGTAATAAAGCATCAAGGTCATTCTGGACAGTATCAAGTAAGTTTATATTCAATCAGTGATAGTAATAAAGCATGAAGGTCATTCTGTACAGTATAAAGTAAGTTTATATTCAATCAGTGATAGTAATAAAGCATGAAGGTCATTCTGTACAGTATAAAGTAAGTTTATATTCAATCAGTGATAGTAATAAAGCATCAGGGTCATTCTGTACAGTATAAAGTAAGTTTATATGCAATCAGTGATAGTAATAAAGTTTCAAGGTCATTCTGTACAGTATAAAGTAAGTTTATATTCAATCAGTGATAGTAATAAAGTATCAAGGTCATTCTGTACAGTATCAAGTAAGTTTATATTCAATCAGTGATAGTAATAAAGTATCAAGGTCATTCTGTACAGTATAAAGTAAGTTTATATTCAATCAGTGATAGTAATAAAGTATCAAGGTCATTCTGTACAGTATCAAGTAAGTTTATATTCAATCAGTGATAGTAAGAAAGCATCAAGGTCATTCTGTACGGTATCAAGTAAGTTTATATTCAATCAGTGATAGTAATAAAGCATCAGGGTCATTCTGTACAGTATAAAGTAAGTTTATATTCAATCAGTGATAGTAATAAAGCATCAGGGTCATTCTGTACAGTATAAAGTAAGTTTATATGCAATCAGTGATAGTATTAAAGCATCAGGGTCATTCTGTACAGTATAAAGTAAGTTTATATTCAATCAGTGATAGTAATAAAGCATGAAGGTCATTCTGTACAGTATAAAGTAAGTTTATATTCAATCAGTGATAGTAATAAAGCATCAAGGTCATTCTGTACAGTATAAAGTAAGTTTATATTCAATCAGTGATAGTAATAAAGCATCAAGGTCATTCTGTGCAGTATCAAGTAAGTTTATATTCAATCAGTGATGGTAATAAAGCATCAGGGTCATTCTGTACAGTATAAAGTAAGTTTATATTCAATCAGTGATAGTAATAAAGCATCAGGGTCATTCTGTACAGTATAAAATAAGTTTATATGCAATCAGTGATAGTAATAAAGCATCAGGGTCATTCTGTACAGTATAAAGTAAGTTTATATTCAATCAGTGATAGTAATAAAGCATCAAGGTCATTCTGTACAGTATAAAGTAAGTTTATATTCAATCAGTGATAGTAATAAAGCATCAAGGTCATTCTGTACAGTATAAAGTAAGTTTATATTCAATCAGTGATAGTAATAAAGCATGAAGGTCATTCTGTACAGTATCAAGTAAGTTTATATTCAATCAGTGATAGTAATAAAGCATCAAGGTCATTCTGTGCAGTATAAAGTAAGTTTATATTCAATCAGTGATAGTAATAAAGCATGAAGGTCATTCTGTACAGTATAAAGTAAGTTTATATTCAATCAGTGATAGTAATAAAGCATGAAGGTCATTCTGTACAGTATAAAGTAAGTTTATATTCAATCAGTGATAGTAATAAAGCATCAAGATCATTCTGTACAGTATCAAGTAAGTTTATATTCAATCAGTGATAGTAATAAAGCATCAAGGTCATTCTGTACAGTATCAAGTAAGTTTATATTCAATCAGTGATAGTAATAAAGCATCAAGGTCATTCTGTACGGGGTCCGACCTATAATCTGACAGTCCGATAGTCCGACGGTCCGATAGTCCGACAGTCCGATAGTCCGACAAATGCTATATTTCTTTGAAAGTTAACACTATAACATGTGTAATATGGGGCCAGAAACCGAACCGTTTACTCACCAAAGAAAGGTCCAGATCATCGGAAACACGATATCATAGACGGACAAACAATTGGCAGGGCCACACAAGAGCTAAAAAAACACATATATGAACAACGCGGACTCCATAAAGACCTGGATCCAATCGTGATGAACCGGTAGTGTAAGTATCCCGTATATTTTTTAGTAGCGACTACTTCAGGCTTTATTTAAGTAGCGTGTAGCCGAGTCCAGCCAAGAAAAGTCACTATTAAAAAGAAAGATGAAATAAATGAATACACAAAAAAAAGAAATACAAAAAAAAAGGAAAAGCCAAAAGAAGAGCGTACCAGTGTCTCCCGCCCTTTATCATGGAATATTTATGTTAAAAAGCAATGTCGACACACCAATAGAGCTGGATACAATAATGTGTGCGAATTGATTGATTGATTGATTGATTGCTTAAGGTCCAGCAAGCAATATTTCAGTCATATTCAGGATGAGAAAAGTTTGTAAACAAAAAATCAGAAAGAGGGGACTCTGGGATGGGTCAACGTGGGCAACGGCTTAACACGGGAACTTGTTTTTCTGTCTCTTCCGACGACAAGTTGGTTCTATTTATATTCCCCGGGATTCCGACGGGTGACCCTGCTATAGTTGCCTTCTACGACAAACGCATATATAAAAAGTTACGATTGAAGGAATTGTCCCTAAGTGACCCCTTATATCACGGAAAGAAACAGCATCGGAATATGACAAAATAAACAACTGTGCCATGATACGCCCCCCCCCCCCTCTTTTATGACAATTGAAGGTCGGTTGCTCAGCGTGAGAACAGTAATTAATATTCTGCACTTTTTTAAACCAATTAATTGTATATACACAGGGGTGGATCCAGGATTTGTGGTTAGGGGGGGGGGCATGAGTAGGCGAGGGGTCTGAGGACCGCTTAAGGTCCCCATCGGGTCCAAGGCAGAGCCCTGGTAGAGGGCCCATTTGGACGTTTGAGGAATTACAGACATTTATTTGAACGACAATTTTGAACCAACCACACCATTTTTATTAGTCCGAGATTCCTCTGTCGTTTAACGGCATTGATAAAGTTGCTTGTAGCCATTCAACGACAGAGGGTGCTATATACGGAAACCATCGAATTTGCCTCACCAGCCATAGTATCGGCACATTTCCACGTTTCGTGGCTATCGGATTTTATTTTCTATCATAAACCTTATATAAATCGCTTCACCAATCATTTTTCTATTCATTCATAACCATCTTACCCTCAGAAAGTGGTGTTACACTCCATTACAGCACGATTTTGCCTTAGATCCTATTATTCTGCCATTTGACTTCCATTTTCGAATCTACACACGTGATCTCGCGATACTAACTGAATGATGACAGCAACGCATTGCATGATGGGAGCTAATTAATGCAGCGTGCCAAATTATTTGGAGCATTATTTGCATACGTAAACAACATTCAAATCACATGGAAGACGATACATTTAAGCGTATTCTGCAGGACAAACAGTCCATCTACAGATCAAAGCAGAGCAGAAGGAAATAATACAGAATGTGTTGGAAAGAAAAGATTCAATGGCAGAGTGTTACCAACGGGCTTCGGAAAGAGCATGTGTTACGTTCCCCCTTTTTGTTTTTGGACAAGGTACTACATTTTTTTTTTCTTATGGTTATCTGTAATTCACTAAATTTGCTGTTAAAATCATTACCTATCAATATAATCAACTGTATTAAATTTTATGTTAATTGTTCTGCCTTAACAGGCGCCTATGATTGGCAATAAAAATATTTGTTTGTTTGTTTATATGCAAATCATCTCCCATGATACATTGCGGTAATCGTAGTTTTCTCGTAGTCACGTGACAAATGTTTGAAAAATGGAAGACAAATGTCGAAATCATAGGATCTAAGGCAAAATCGTGCTGTAATGGAGTGTAACACCACTTTCTGAGGGTAAGATGTTTATGAGTGAATAGAAAAATGATTGGTGAAGCGATTTATATAAGGTTTATGATAGAAAATAAAATCCGATAGCCACGAAACGTGGAAATGTGCCGACCCAGAGTTGGAGAAGCAAATCCGCTGTTTTCCGTATATAGCACGCTCTGTCGTTGAACGGCTACAAGCAACTTTATCAATGCCGTTAAACGACAGAGGAATCTCGGACTACATTTTTATCAGACCAATAGAACTTGACTTTGAGTCTTAATTTTGTCGGATAATTGTTAACAGTATGTTTTTGTCAGATTATAAGAACCTAAAGTAAAGCTTTTCATTAACAACGTGATGCGAATGGTTCAACTCATGACTGATCGATCACGATATTTTAACCCTTCAAAGAACTATTGGTTTAGTTTTAACGCATTCCTCATTTCACTAATTGGTCTGTACTTTCGGTGCTTGTCCTTTCGGGTGGTTCTAGTTAATACTGCCCGTCCGGATGGAGCTTTTCTTTTCGTCGTTTGATTCATTCATTGAAAACGTATGATTTCGACCGTTCTTGTTTATAGACAAACTAAAGCGGAAATTGTCAATACATGAACTTGTTATTGATTTCTGATAAGCTAACGTAACTAAATTAGATGATAAGAATCGTTTCATGCAGCATTAATGTTAACATATTCGCCTTTGATTGTCTATAAACAAGAACGAATCATACGTTTTCAATGAATGAACCAACGGCCAAACGAAAAGCTTCATCCGGACGGACAGCATACTGATTTTTATCAATGGGTAGAACTTTTTAGAATGATATCCCAAATTTACTCTTAATATCATTACTATTCATTTTGACTTACAGGTCACGAGTTAACCATTCATGAAAAAATTGTTTGTTGAACTGCTTAATTAACGTTGTATAACATATGCTTTGCGAATTTTAGGGGGGGGGCGCACGCCCCCTCTAAATCCGCCTCTGATACATGTACCATATGAAAACTGGCGTTTTCCAAACTGACTAAAATCACACCTCTCACTTGCTCCCCCTTTTATCAATACAATGTATGTCACGACGTGACCTATCAGTAAAAGGGGGAACAAGTGAGAGATGTTATCGTACGAGGTGTGGACGGACGGACGAACAGCGGTATGCCATAATAAGCCCGTATTTTGACGGGCGTATAAAAATGAATGGCCCATATCCTGAAATTACGAATATATCATTTTTGGCCAAATTATTTTTCAAAACTTTCATCAGTTTAAAGCATTTGTCGGACTATCGGACTATCGGTCCGTCGGACTATCGGACTGTCGGATTATAGCTACGGCCCCTTCTGTACAGTATAAAGTAAGTTTATATTCAATCAGTGATAGTAATAAAGCATCAAGATCATTCTGTACAGTATCAAGTAAGTTTATATTCAATCAGTGATAGTAATAAAGCATCAAGGTCATTCTGTACGGTATCAAGTAAGTTTATATTCAATCAGTGATAGTAATAAAGCATCAAGGTCATTCTGTACAGTATAAAGTAAGTTTATATTCAATCAATGATAGTAATAAAGCATGAAGGTCATTCTGTACAGTATAAAGTAATTTTATATTCAATCAGTGATAGTAATAAAGCATGATGGTCATTCTGGACAGTATCAAGTAAGTTTATATTCAATCAGTGATAGTAATAAAGCATCAGGGTCATTCTGTACGGTATCAAGTAAGTTTATATTCAATCAGTGATAGTAATAAAGCATGAAGGTCATTCTGTACAGTATCAAGTAAGTTTATATTCAATCAGTGATAGTAATAAAGCATCAAGGTCATTCTGTACAGTATAAAGTAAGTTTATATTCAATCAGTGATAGTAGATATCAAATAGGAAAAGAAACTATGCAAATAGCAACCTCATGGACCCTTGTTTCAGTGAGCTAGCAGTATAAAAATCAAAGTGGAGATTATCATCATCTCCTCTATATGTAACTTGTTTTCAACGTAATATTGCTAAAGCATTGCTCTCTTGGTGTTAAACAACAATCTCTTAATCACAAGACCATATATGGACTTGATACAGGGGCTGTCGTGGTCGTGATCGTAGGATAGTTGGATTTACAATTACCTGTGCAATCAGTGCCTATCACCACTATCATTGTGAGTTTGAGCCCCGTTCATGGCAAGGCGTGCTCGATACAACATTATGTGATCAAGTTTGTCAGTGACTTGTGACAGGTCAATGGTTTTCTCCGGGTACTCCGGTTTCCTCCACCAATAAAACTGACCGCAACGATATAACTGAAATATTGTTGAAAGTGGCATTAAACACCACAAACCAAACCAAACCTATGGCCTTGATACAATCAGGAGAGCCAACTGTATACAGATATTTTTCTCTTGTGTGTACTTGATACAATCATGAGAGCTAACAGTATACAGATATTTTTCTCTTGTGTGTACTTGATACAATCAGGAGAGCCAACAGTATACAGATATATTTCTCTTGTGTGTGCTTGATACAATCAGGAGAGCCAACAGTATACAGATATTTTTCTCTTGTCTGTACTTTTTGTGATTCCTATTACAGGGTTGGAAGTTTGATTGCCAACCATGCTGTTGTATCTAACCAGACTAATTCTCAGCATAATGTTATAGCTGCCGCTAATAAATTAGTAAACGGTGGTGCTAAAGTAACGATTCTAGGAGATGCTATTGTAGCTACATCCGCCTCTATTACAAGTGGCGGAAAAACAGGTAAGTTGGTGACAGTATTTGTAATTTGTTGTGATATTGGACACACTGTATTTGCGGTAGACGATCGTCATGTCACATTTTGCGATGTCTGATGTGGTGTCACTTTTACTTCCTTGAAAACGTCTCAACGATAATTATTATAACTGATCAGAATACTTAAACTGACTGTTTCAAGTGTAATCTTAGTGATATATTTATTTTCCAATATATATTTTTATTCAAATCACTTGTTTTACAATGACCTAAGCAGCCCAAGCTTGCTTAACTTACAGGTGCTTCTTAGTTACAAAGCTCATTTGTCCAGTTGGGAGCACATGAGGCAACAAAATACTCCCTTTTCTACAATTTGACTTGCAATGATTTATTTGTTCATACATGTAGTTTCAACGTCATTTAAATAAATATATAATCTATATATTCATATTTTAACCTAAATGTGGTCGTTGTGGCCATGATCATATTGTAGTTGGATTTACAACTACCTATGCAACCAGTGCCTATCACCACTGATGTTGTTTGTTCGAATCTCGATCAGGGCGAGGTGTACAACATGATGTGATAAAGTTTGTCAGTGACTTGCGACAAGTCGGTGGTTTTCTCCAGGTACTCCGGTTTCCTCCACCAATTAAACTGACCTCCACGATATAACTGAAATATTGTTGAAAGTGGTGTTAAACACCATCAAGCAAACAAACAATATATATTCATATTTATTGGCTAAATATTGTTTTCTTTTATCCAACAAATTTAAAAAAAAATAATGTGATTCTAACAAGTATAGTATAAATGTGTTTTTTTTGTAGCTGTTGTTAACAAATCAACTACACCATGTAGTTCCTTTAATCAAGTAGTCACCTGTTCAACAAACCAAGGATGTGCTATAAATAGTACCAATAATGTCCCATATTGTGCGTAAGTAATTATTTAAATTTATGTGAATATTTTTTAATGTGGGCTTGGTCATGATTCCTAGATTTCTGGCAAATTCCTCAATAGACCATTTACACATTTCTGTCTCGATTCTAACATTGCTCGTTTTTCAGATTTGTCATGGGAGTTACTTCCCTTTAATGCTGACAAACGTGTCAATTTCCTGCAAAGTTCAATGAAAATAATAAATATTTTTCCAATATTCTGTATAAAATTTAAATGTTGTAACAACTTGTGAATTTTTTATTTGATATGAAATTATCCTATGATTTTCTACAATGTCCAAATATCTATAAATTTTATGAAAATTATGATGAAAATCTTTGTCGTTTCCATTACTCTTGCTTGGAACGGTAACTATTTCATCCTCCACAAGGAAAATAACTCATAATAAAAAATGTCAAAAAAACATAATTTTAGAATCAAATCTGAATGTGTAAATAGTCTAATAGATTGTATGATTTCTGGTAAATTATTAAATCAGAGTTATGAGATTTCTGGTAAATTATTAAATCAGAGTTATGAGATTTCTGGTAAATTATTAAATCAGAGTTATGAGATTTCTGGTAAATTATTAAATCATAGTTATGAGATTTCTGGTAAATTATTAAATCAGAGTTATGAGATTTCTGGTAAATTACTAATTCAGAGTTATGAGATTTCTGGTAAATTATTAAATCAGAATTATGAGATTTCTGTTAAATTACTAAATCAGAGTTACATTGTATGAGATTTTTGGTAAATTACTAATTCAGAGTTATGAGATTTCTGGTAAATTATTAAATCAGAATTATGAGATTTCTGGTAAATTATTAAATCAGAATTATGAGATTTCTGATAAATTACTAAATCAGAGTTATAAGATTTCTGGTAAATTACTAAATCAGAGTCATGAGATTTCTGATAAATTATTAAATCAGAGCTGTGAGATTTCTGGTAAATTACTAAATCAGATTTATGAGATTTCTGGAGAACTACTCAATCAGCACAACAAGATATCTGGCTTTGAGAATCAGGCCAAAATGGCCAACATTGCTGAACAATCTTTAATATCATAACTTCTACATTTTAGCAGAAATTAGCAAATTATAAAAATCTTATTGAGCATTTTTAATCAAGACATTTCTTTTTTACATTTTGTTTGAACAATTATGCAGAATAATGATATATCAATATCTGAAACAACACAACAAAATTGGACCAAACTTGGTAAAGATGGCATTTGTTTGGTTCTTGTTTAATGTAATATTTGACAGCCTACACCAGTCTTTCAACAAGGATGTAATAAATAAAATTAGAATCCATCAGGAACCTATATGAATACCAAGTCATCTATCATCTACATGTATTATATTTTTTTAACGATTTTCTTTCAGGCCATTGCAAAGTACTGGTACGTATTATATAAATTGTGATTCATTCAAAAAATTGGTTTAGGTTTTTGATGTTTAACGCCACTTTCAACAATATTTCAGTTACATTGTGGCAGTCAGTTTTATTGGTGGAGGAAACCGGAGGACCCAGAGAAAACCACCGACCTGTCACAAGTTATTGACACTTTATCACATAATGCTGTATCAAGTACACCTCACCTGAGTGGTATTCGAACTCACAACGTTAGTGGTGATAGGAACTGATTCCGCAGGTAGTTCGAATGCCAACTACTATTCGACCACGACGGCCCCATATATTTCCTGAAAATTACGTAGATGTACTAAGATTTTCAGTTGACTGACTGAAAATATTCTCAATAGTCTTTGGTTTGACCTTGACCTGACTAGAATTGAAAATCATGATCTACTGCACTGAAGGCAAGCACTTTAACCATTATAAAAGCTTTTATAGTCTTTGTTTTGACCTGACTAGAATTCCAAATCATGATCTACCGCACTGAAGGCAAGCACTTTAACCATTACACAAGCTTTTATTGTCTTTGTTTTGACCTGACTAGAATTCATTAATAGGAAAAAAAACTTCAATATTTAAATGACCCATTTAAAGGTTGGTGTGGCAACATTTTTATCTTACAGGCAGAACAATAGGGAAAGAATTTATTTTGATTATTTTCATCACCTTTTTTTCTCTTATTTCAACATTGTTAGAAATACATGTGAAAAAAACATTAAGAAACTTAAGAAAATAATTAAAATACAAAGATTTACATGTATAGAATAAGGAGAATCGACCATTTACACATTTCCTACATTGATTTTAAAATTATACATTTTACTGGAGTTATTTCCCTTTAATGTGGGCAAAGGGCCCCCTTTCATACACAGTTCAATGAAAATAACATATATTTTCCCCTATATTCTGTTGTAACAACTTGTGGATTTTCTGTTTGCTATGAAATTTTCCTTTCATTTTTTACAAGGTTCAATATTTACAAATTACAAGAAAATTATATTCAAATTTGTTGTCCTTTTCTTTACTCATGCCAGTTGTAAGGGAAGTAACTGGGTATAAAAACATAAGGGAAGTAACTGTGTATAAAAACGTAAGGGAAGTAACTGTGTATAAAAACGTAAGGGAAGTAACTGGGTATAAAAACGTATAACTTAAGAATTAAATCAGCAATGGGAAAAAGACCTGTTGTGTTTAAATATCATATAGTTTTGAACATCATGTCAAGATAATCTCATATTTTGAACTGAAGTAAAATGTCCTGATATTCATATTTCATCTTTAACTCATCAGATCCAAAGGGTCATGATGCCACGATATAGCTGAAATACTGATAAAGTTGACATTAAACACCAATCAATCAGTCAAGTGAATGTTTCATCAATCATATTTTTTATATATTTTAAATCATGTCTACAGTAATACAGTGGAACTTGTGCAATCCGACACCTGAGTTTTCCGACATCCTGTGACATCTGACAAAAATTTATGGTCCCAAAGTATTTCCGTTACCTAAAATGAAAGCTGAGTATTCCGACATCCTCTACAATCCGACACATTTCCTTGGTATCTTGGGGTGTCGATAATACAGGTTCCACTGTATATGATATCCATTAGATCACAAACTATATTTCACACTCTTTTCTATAAATAGTAGTTTAATTTAGTTTAAACATATTTATTTGTCATAAACAAGACAAAGGGATCGGGCATAAATTATACACCTGAACCTTAATATAAGTGTCAATCATATCTCATGGAAGGGGTACCTAATTAGAAACTTACCTCCGAAAATCAGCATACATTTAATGGCATATAAAAAAAATCGTCAGCTTGAAGATGTCAACCCTTAAAAATCCTACTTTCATTTTTGATTGAACACAAATCCAGGTTGTTATTTTCCAATGCAAGCATTTTTTTTATTTAAGACCACAAGGTCATCAAATATGGGCTTAAAATGATCCTTAACTCTTTAGGTTTCTGCTGACGTTCAGTATTTTGCAGTATCTACTATGGTTTATTTTTTATCTAACCGTGTAGAGATTCATTTTGTATTTTACCCATAATACATTATCATACTTCCTTTTGACTGGTTCCCAGATTTAGTTGTATTACACCATATGCACATATACAATCAAACCTGCCCATGCAGTCACCTGTATTTAAAGGTCACATTTTTTTTGCCCTGTCATAGAACATTCCAAATGAATTTAACCTCTTTTAAGAGGTCACCTGTCTTATAAGGGCACTTTTTTCCCCCAAATGTGACCTCTTAATACAGGTTGGACTGTATATCTTATTATTTATTTACCTATATGTATGTAATGTGTAGTATCTATATTATTTATCAAACTTGATTTACATACAATCAGATCCTATTGTACTGAGACTTCTATGATCCTGTGTATTCATGTGCTATTTCAAACAATTTTTGCTGCCATTTTTTAAATTTAACTACCATGGTATCATAGGACCCTGAAATACATATTCTTTGTCAATTTACTGTATCCTTGTACTGTGAAATACTTTTTTGTTCGCAGGGAACCAGTTTAAGTGGTTTTTGGGCTCACATTAATCCAATAAGAATTGTGGGGAAAATTACTGTTGAAAACGACAGTCGTTAGAAGTATACTCTTAATATATTCATATTTTTACAATTTTTACACAACAAAAGATAACATGAACAGGGTCAGACATGTAACTTACACAATAAAAGATAACATGAACAGGGTCAGACATGTAACTTACACAATAAAAGATAACATGAACAGGGTCAGACACGTAACTTATACAACAAATGATAACATAAAATATTATTAAATAATGTCATCCATTACATATTTTGTTTTGTGTAACACAACCAACCTTTAAAAAATGACTGTACTCAAATATGTTTTATCACAATTTCCAAACACAATTTTTCATTTACTATTTAAAAAATGTAATAACAATTTTATTTTACATAAAAGTAACCTTTTTATCAGATATTTGCAAGAAAATGATACAGTTAAACCTGCCTTGTGTGACTGTCCATGGTAACATTGAAACAGGGTCATGTAAGACAGATGGTTGCCATATGCAAGTTTAATTAACGTGAAATGCACTGTGAATGGGAATTAAGATTAAGGTCACATACTACAAATTATTAATTAACTCAAGGACGTATATACGTCCTTGATTAACTCTATATTATTGTTGTCAATACAACCTAAACTGTCTTTACAAGATAAAATCATAAACTCGGCCAATATAAAAAAACTAAGCCAATATCGATATTAACTTAGTTTTTCCGATATTGGGTTAGTTTTTTGATTGGCCGAGATTATGATTTTATAATACCCATTATAAAGATCAAATTTTATGGTTAATTAATAAATATATGAATTTATAAATACCCATTATAAGTTAAAATTTCATGGTTAATTAATAAATATATCATTACTACCCTCGGACTAATAACTAGGCCAATATGGAAATCATCAGGTAATATTAGGTAATTATTACTTAATAGAGGTGGTCACTAAACCAGGTTATTACTTAAATAGAGGTGGTCACTAAAGCAGGTTATTACTTAATAGAGGTGGTCACTAAAGCAGATTATTACTTAATAGAGGTGGTCACTAAAGCAGGTTTGACTGTAACTTAATAGAGGTGGTCACTAAAGCAGATTATTACTTAATAGAGGTGGCCACTAAAGCAGATTATTACTTAATAGAGGTGGTCACTAAAGCAGGTTATTACTTAATAGAGGTGGTCACTAAAGCAGATTATTACTTAATAGAGGTGGTCACTAAAGCAGGTTATTACTTAATAGAGATGGGCACTAAAGCAGGTTATTACTTAATAGAGGTGGGCACTAAAGCAGGTTATTACTTAATAGAGGTGGGCACTAAAGCAGGTTATTACTTAATAGAGGTGGTCACTAAATCAGATTATTACTTAATAGAGGTGGTCACTAAAGCAGGTTATTACTTAATAGAGGTGGTCACTAAAGCAGGTTATTACTTAATAGAGGTGGTCACTAAAGCAGATTATTACTTAATAGAGGTGGTCACTAAAGCATGTTTGACTGTAACTTAATAGAGGTGGTCACTAAAGCAGACTATTACTTAATAGAGGTGGTCACTAAAGCAGATTATTACTTAATAGAGATGGTCACTAAAGCAGGTTATTACTTAATAGAGGTGGTCACTAAAGCAGATTATTACTTAATAGAGGTGGTCACTAAAGCAGGTTATTACTTAATAGAGGTGATCACTAAAGCAGATTATTACTTAATAGAGGTTGTCACTAAAGCAGATTATTACTTAATAGAGGTGGTCACTAAAGCAGGTTATTACTTAATAGAGGTGGTCACTAAATCAGGTTATTACATAATAGAGGTGGTCACTAAAGCAGATTATTACTTAATAGAGGTGGTCACTAAAGCAGGTTATTACTTAATAGAGGTGGTCACTAAAGCAGATTATTACTTAATAGAGGTGGTCACTAAAGCAGATTATTACTTAATAGAGGTGGTCACTAAAGCAGATTTATTACTTAATAGAGGTGGTCACTAAAGCAGGTTATTACTTAATAGAGGTGGTCACTAAAGCAGGTTATTACTTAATAGAGGTGGTCACTAAAGCAGGTTATTACTTAATAGAGGTGGTCACTAAAGCAGGTTATTACTTAATAGAGATGGTCACTAAAGCAGGTTATTACTTAATAGAGGTGGTCACTAAAGCAGGTTATTACTTAATAGAGGTGGTCACTAAAGCAGATTATTACTTAATAGAGGTGGTCACTAAAGCAGGTTATTACTTAATAGAGGTGGTCACTAAAGCAGATTATTACTTAATAGAGGTGGTCACTAAAGCAGGTTATTACTTAATAGAGGTGGTCACTAAAGCAGATTATTACTTAATAGAGGTGGTCACTAAAGAAGGTTATTACTTAATAGAGGTGGTCACTAAAGCAGGTTATTACTTAATAGAGGTGGTCACTAAAGCAGGTTATTACTTAATAGAGGTGGTCACTAAAGCAGGTTATTACTTAATAGAGGTGGTCACTAAAGCAGGTTATTACTTAATAGAGGTGGTCACTAAAGCAGATTATTACTTAATAGAGGTGGTCACTAAAGCAGATTATTACTTAATAGAGATGGTCACTAAAGCAGGTTATTACTTAATAGAGGTGGGCACTAAAGCAGGTTATTACTTAATAGAGGTGGTCACTAAAGCAGGTTATTACTTAATAGAGATGGTCACTAAAGCAGGTTATTACTTAATAGAGGTGGTCACTAAAGCAGGTTATTACTTAATAGAGGTGGTCACTAAAGCAGGTTATTACTTAATAGAGGTGGTCACTAAAGCAGGTTATTACTTAATAGAGGTGGTCACTAAAGCAGGTTATTACTTAATAGAGATGGTCAATAAAGCAGGTTATTACTTAATAGAGGTGGTCACTAAAGCAGGTTATTACTTAATAGAGGTGGTCACTAAAGCAGATTATTACTTAATAGAGGTGGTCACTAAAGCAGGTTATTACTTAATAGAGGTGGTCACTAAAGCAGATTATTACTTAATAGAGGTTGTCACTAAAGCAGATTATTACTTAATAGAGGTGGTCACTAAAGCAGATTATTACTTAATAGAGGTGGTCACTAAAGCAGATTATTACTTAATAGAGGTGGTCACTAAAGCAGATTTATTACTTAATAGAGGTGGTCACTAAAGCAGGTTATTACTTAATAGAGGTGGTCACTAAAGCAGGTTATTACTTAATAGAGGTGGTCATTAAAGCAGGTTATTACTTAATAGAGATGGTCACTAAAGCAGGTTATTACTTAATAGAGGTGGTCACTAAAACAGGTTATTACTTAATAGAGGTGGTCACTAAAGCAGATTATTACTTAATAGAGGTGGTCACTAAAGCAGGTTATTACTTAATAGAGATGGTCACTAAAGCAGGTTATTACTTAATAGAGGTGGTCACTAAAGCAGGTTATTACTTAATAGAGGTGGTCACTAAAGCAGGTTATTACTTAATAGAGATGGTCACTAAAGCAGGTTATTACTTAATAGAGGTGGTCACTAAAGCAGGTTATTACTTAATAGAGGTGGTCACTAAAGCAGATTATTACTTAATAGAGGTGGTCACTAAAGCAGGTTATTACTTAATAGAGGTGGTCACTAAAGCAGATTATTACTTAATAGAGGTGGTCACTAAAGCAGGTTATTACTTAATAGAGGTGATCACTAAAGCAGATTATTACTTAATAGAGGTGGTCACTAAAGCAGGTTATTACTTAATAGAGGTGGTCACTAAAGCAGGTTATTACTTAATAGAGGTGGTCACTAAAGCAGGTTATTACTTAATAGAGGTGGTCACTAAAGCAGGTTATTACTTAATAGAGGTGGTCACTAAAGCAGGTTATTACTTAATAGAGGTGGTCACTAAAGCAGATTATTACTTAATAGAGGTGGTCACTAAAGCAGATTATTACTTAATAGAGATGGTCACTAAAGCAGGTTATTACTTAATAGAGTTGGTCACTAAAGCAGGTTATTACTTAATAGAGGTGGTCACTAAAGCAGGTTATTACTTAATAGAGATGGTCACTAAAGCAGGTTATTACTTAATAGAGGTGGTCACTAAAGCAGGTTATTACTTAATAGAGGTGGTCACTAAAGCAGGTTATTACTTAATAGAGGTGGTCACTAAAGCAGGTTATTACTTAATAGAGATGGTCAATAAAGCAGGTTATTACTTAATAGAGGTGGTCACTAAAGCAGGTTATTACTTAATAGAGGTAGTCACTAAAGCAGATTATTACTTAATAGAGGTGGTCACTAAAGCAGATTATTACTTAATAGAGGTGGTCACTAAAGCAGATTATTACTTAATAGAGGTTGTCACTAAAGCAGATTATTACTTAATAGAGGTGGTCACTAAAGCAGGTTATTACTTAATAGAGGTGGTCACTAAAGCAGGTTATTACCTAATAGAGGTGGTCACTAAAGCAGATTATTACTTAATAGAGGTGGTCACTAAAGCAGGTTATTACTTAATAGAGGTGGTCACTAAAGCAGATTATTACTTAATAGAGGTGGTCACTAAAGCAGATTATTACTTAATAGAGGTGGTCACTAAAGCAGATTTATTACTTAATAGAGGTGGTCACTAAAGCAGGTTATGACTTAATAGAGGTGGTCACTAAAGCAGGTTATTACTTAATAGAGGTGGTCACTAAAGCAGGTTATGACTTAATAGAGGTGGTCACTAAAGCAGGTTATTACTTAATAGAGATGGTCACTAAAGCAGGTTATTACTTAATAGAGGTGGTCACTAAAGCAGGTTATTACTTAATAGAGGTGGTCACTAAAGCAGATTATTACTTAATAGAGGTGGTCACTAAAGCAGGTTATTACTTAATAGAGGTGGTCACTAAAGCAGATTATTACTTAATAGAGGTGGTCACTAAAGCAGGTTATTACTTAATAGAGATGGTCACTAAAGCAGGTTATTACTTAATAGAGGTGGTCACTAAAGCAGGCTATTACTTAATAGAGGTGGTCACTAAAGCAGGTTATTACTTAATAGAGGTGGTCACTAAAGCAGGTTATTACTTAATAGAGGTGGTCACTAAAGCAGATTATTACTTAATAGAGGTGGTCACTAAAGCAGGTTATTACTTAATAGAGGTGGTCACTAAAGCAGATTATTACTTAATAGAGGTGGTCACTAAAGCAGGTTATTACTTAATAGAGGTGGTCACTAAAGCAGGTTATTACTTAATAGAGGTGGTCACTAAAGCAGGTTATTACTTAATAGAGGTGGTCACTAAAGCAGGTTATTACTTAATAGAGGTGGTCACTAAAGCAGGTTATTACTTAATAGAGGTGGTCACTAAAGCAGATTATTACTTAATAGAGGTGGTCACTAAAGCAGATTATTACTTAATAGAGATGGTCACTAAAGCAGGTTATTACTTAATAGAGGTGGTCACTAAAGCAGGTTATTACTTAATAGAGGTGGTCACTAAAGCAGGTTATTACTTAATAGAGATGGTCACTAAAGCAGGTTATTACTTAATAGAGATGGTCACTAAAGCAGGTTATTACTTAATAGAGGTGGTCACTAAAGCAGGTTATTACTTAATAGAGGTGGTCACTAAAGCAGATTATTACTTAATAGAGGTGGTCACTAAAGCAGGTTATTACTTAATAGAGGTGGTCACTAAAGCAGATTATTACTTAATAGAGGTGGTCACTAAAGCAGGTTATTACTTAATAGAGGTGGTCACTAAAGCAGATTATTACTTAATAGAGGTGGTCACTAAAGCAGGTTATTACTTAATAGAGGTGGTCACTAAAGCAGGTTATTACTTAATAGAGGTGGTCACTAAAGCAGGTTATTACTTAATAGAGGTGGTCACTAAAGCAGGTTATTACTTAATAGAAGTGGTCACTAAAGCAGGTTATTACTTAATAGAGGTGGTCACTAAAGCAGATTATTACTTAATAGAGGTGGTCACTAAAGCAGATTATTACTTAATAGAGATGGTCACTAAACAGGTTATTACTTAATAGAGGTGGGCACTAAAGCAGGTTATTACTTAATAGAGGTGGTCACTAAAGCAGGTTATTACTTAATAGAGATGGTCACTAAAGCAGGTTATTACTTAATAGAGGTGGTCACTAAAGCAGGTTATTACTTAATAGAGGTGGTCACTAAAGCAGGTTATTACTTAATAGAGGTGGTCACTAAAGCAGGTTATTACATAATAGAGGTGGTCACTAAAGCAGATTATTACTTAATAGAGGTGGTCACTAAAGCAGGTTATTACTTAATAGAGGTGGTCACTAAAGCAGATTATTACTTAATAGAGGTGGTCACTAAAGCAGATTATTACTTAATAGAGGTGGTCACTAAAGCAGATTTATTACTTAATAGAGGTGGTCACTAAAGCAGGTTATTACTTAATAGAGGTGGTCACTAAAGCAGGTTATTACTTAATAGAGGTGGTCACTAAAGCAGGTTATTACTTAATAGAGATGGTCACTAAAGCAGGTTATTACTTAATAGAGGTTGTCACTAAAGCAGGTTATTACTTAATAGAGGTGGTCACTAAAGCAGATTATTACTTAATAGAGGTGGTCACTAAAGCAGGTTATTACTTAATAGAGGTGGTCACTAAAGCAGATTATTACTTAATAGAGGTGGTCACTAAAGCAGGTTATTACTTAATAGAGGTGGTCACTAAAGCAGATTATTACTTAATAGAGGTGGTCACTAAAGCAGGTTATTACTTAATAGAGGTGGTCACTAAAGCAGGTTATTACTTAATAGAGGTGGTCACTAAAGCAGGTTATTACTTAATAGAGGTGGTCACTCAAGCAGGTTATTACTTAATAGAGGTGGTCACTAAAGCAGGTTATTACTTAATAGAAGTGGTCACTAAAGCAGGTTATTACTTAATAGAGGTGGTCATTAAAGCAGGTTATTACTTAATAGAGGTGGTCACTAAAGCAGATTATTACTTAATAGAGATGGTCACTAAAGCAGGTTATTACTTAATAGAGGTGGGCACTAAAGCAGGTTATTACTTAATAGAGGTGGTCACTAAAGCAGGTTATTACTTAATAGAGATGGTCACTAAAGCAGGTTATTACTTAATAGGGGTGGTCACTAAAGCAGGTTATTACTTAATAGAGGTGGTCACTAAAGCAGGTTATTACTTAATAGAGGTGGTCACTAAAGCAGGTTATTACTTAATAGAGATGGTCAATAAAGCAGGTTATTACTTAGTAGAGGTGGTCACTAAAGCAGGTTATTACTTAATAGAGGTGGTAACTAAAGCAGGTTATTACTTAATAGAGGTGGTCACTAAAGCAGATTATTACTTAATAGAGGTGGTCACTAAAGCAGATTATTACTTAATAGAGATGGTCACTAAAGCAGGTTATTACTTAATAGAGGTGGTCACTAAAGCAGGTTATTACTTAATAGAGGTGGTCACTAAAGCAGGTTATTACTTAATAGAGGTGGTCACTAAAGCAGATTATTACTTAATAGAGATGGTCACTAAAGCAGGTTATTACTTAATAGAGGTGGTCATTAAAGCAGATTATTACTTAATAGAGGTGGTCACTAAAGCAGGTTATTACTTAATAGAGGTGGTCACTAAAGCAGGTTATTACTTAATAGAGATGGTCACTAAAGCAGGTTATTACTTAATAGAGGTGGTCACTAAAGCAGGTTATCACTTAATAGAGGTGGTCACTAAAGCAGGTTATTACTTAATAGAGGTGGTCACTAAAGCAGATTATTACTTAATAGAGGTGGTCACTAAAGCAGGTTATTACTTAATAGAGGTGGTCACTAAAGCAGGTTATTACTTAATAGAGGTGGTCACTAAAGCAGGTTATTACTTAATAAAGGTGGTCACTAAAGCAGATTATTACTTAATAGAGGTGGTCACTAAAGCAGGTTATTACTTAATAGAGGTGGTCACTAAAGCAGGTTATTACTTAATAGAGGTGGTCACTAAAGCAGGTTATTAAGGTGGTCACTAAAGCAGATTATTACTTAATAGAGATGGTCATTAAAGCAGGTTATTACTTAATAGAGGTGGTCACTAAAGCAGGTTATTACTTAATAGAGGTGGTCACTAAAGCAGGTTATTACTTAATAGAGGTGGTCACTAAAGCAGATTATTACTTAATAGAGGTGGTCACTAAAGCAGGTTATTACTTAATAGAGGTGGTCACTAAAGCAGATTATTACTTAATAGAGGTGGTCACTAAAGCAGATTATTACTTAATAGAGATGGTCACTAAAGCAGGTTATTACTTAATAGAGGTGGTCACTAAAGCAGGTTATTACTTAATAGAGGTGGTCACTAAAGCAGATTATTACTTAATAGAGGTGGTCACTAAAGCAGATTATTACTTAATAGAGGTGGTCACTAAAGCAGGTTATTACTTAATAGAGGTGGTCATTAAAGCAGATTATTACTTAATAGAGGTGGTCACTAAAGCAGGTTATTACTTAATAGAGGTGGTCACTAAAGCAGGTTATTACTTAATAGAGATGGTCACTAAAGCAGGTTATTACTTAATAGAGGTGGTCACTAAAGCAGGTTATAACTTAATAGAGGTGGTCACTAAAGCAGGTTATTACTTAATAAAGGTGGCCACTAAAGCAGGTTATTACTTAATAGAGGTGGTCACTAAAGCAGGTTATTACTTAATAGAGGTGGTCACTAAAGCAGGTTATTACTTAATAGAGGTGGTCACTAAAGCAGATTATTACTTAATAGAGGTGGTCACTAAAGCAGGTTATTACTTAATAGAGGTGGTCACTAAAGCAGGTTATTACTTAATAGAGGTGGTCACTAAAGCAGGTTATTACTTAATAGAGGTGGTCACTAAAGCAGGTTATTACTTAATAGATTTGGTCACTAAAGCAGGTTATTACTTAATAGAGGTGGTCACTAAAGCAGGTTATTACTTAATAGAGGTGGTCACTAAAGCAGGTTATTACTTAATAGAGGTGGTCACTAAAGCAGGTTATTACTTAATAGAGGTGGTCACTAAAGCAGGTTTTACTGATTGTTGGTCTTGGTGTTATCTTTAACAAATAGTTCATGGCACTAAGGGCCATATGGCAGTTTATGGATTGGGATGTCACCCACAAAATATTATATGGACTATTTGTTATATTATACTCAATAAATGCAAATTTGTCAGACGACATGTATTTGTTATTGTATATCTAAGACAAAAAACGAGTTTGGGCAAAATCTGGAAAAAAACATTATATTGATCGGGCCCGGTCAATATACTAAAATATTGACCGGCTGTGCTAACAAAGACAAATAGGGAAAATAAAAACGTAAAATATAATACCATTATTTATATTTTTTCCGTTGTAGATAATTTTGAGTTGATCGTCGGTCTTGACGTTGGTATACCATTATTAATAATTTTTCTGTTGTAGATAATTTTGAGTTGATCGTCGGTCTTGGCGTTGGTATACCATTATTCTTCATCATCGTAGGATTAATCATTGTATTATGTGTGTACAACAACAAACGTAAGAAGAGTAAAGACATGGAGGATGATTTAGATAGGTAAGTTTATGGTCCAGTAAATCTAACCTAATAGATATGTCAGTTTATGGTCCAGTGATTTTTGCACTATTATTACTATCACTAGGTATATACTTCTGTTGGTTTATTAGTTCTCCAGGGCATCACCAGGCCAGTAGTCAGAGACTCAGTACTGACATGGCTTATAAGATATATCTATTATAGGAATTTCTAATTCTTAAATAACATAACTAAGGTTTATCCACCTCAGGCATACATGTAGGTAAACTTAAAAGTCTTGTTAGCACTAAATGAGATGCCTACATTTTTTAAAGGTAAGTTTGTGGGCCAGAAAAATAATCCAATAATCAAAAGCATTTGGTTTTTTTTGGGGTTTTTTAACAGGCATATACATTTATTCATCATTACCTGTTGACAATTCACTTTTGCTTGTCCAGGTTCAACCTGTTTTACAACAAAAGATAACATGAACAGGGTCAGATATGTAACTTATACAACAAAAGATAACATGAACAGGGTCAGACATGTAACTTACACAATAAAAGATAACATGAACAGGGTCAGACATGTAACTTACACAATAAAAGATAACATGAACAGGGTCAGATATGTAACTTATACAACAAAGATAACATGAACAGGGTCAGACATGTAACTTACACAATAAAAGATAACATGAACAGGATAAGACATGTAACTTACACAATAAAAGATAACCTGTACAGGATCAGATATGTAACTTATACAACAAAAGATAACATGAACAGGGTCAGACATGTAACTTACACAATAAAAGATAACATGAACAGGGTAAGACATGTAACTTACACAATAAAAGATAACATGAACAGGATCAGATATGTAACTTTGTACAACAAAAGATAACATGAACAGGGTCAGACATGTAACTTACACAATAAAAGATAACATGAACAGGGTAAGACATGTAACTTATACAACAAAAGATAACATCCACAGGGTCAGACATGTAACTTACACAATAAAAGATAACATGAACAGGGTCAGACATGTAACTTACACAACAAAAGATAACATGAACAGGGTCAGACATGTAACTTACACAATAAAAGATAACATGAACAGGGTCAGACATGTAACTTACACAATAAAAGATAACATGAACAGGGTCAGACATGTAACTTATACAACAAATGATAACATGCACAGGGTCAGACATGTAACTTACACAACAAAAGATAACATGAACAGGGTCACACATGTAACTTACACAATAAAAGATAACATGAACAGGGTCAGACATGTAACTTACACAATAAAAGATAACATGAACAGGGTCAGACATGTAACTTACACAATAAAAGATAACATGAACAGGGTCAGACACGTAACTTATACAACAAATGATAACATGCACAGGGTCGGACATGTAACTTACACAATAAAAGATAACATGAACAGGATCAGACATGTAACTTACACAATAAAAGATAACATGAACAGGGTCAGACATGTAACTTACACAACAAAAGATAACATGAACAGGGTCAGACATGTAACTTACACAATAAAAGATAACATGAACAGGATCAGACATGTAACTTACACAACAAAAGATAACATGAACAGGGTCAGACACGTAACCTACACAATAAAAGATAACATGAACAGGGTCAGATATGTAACTTACACAATAAAAGATAACATGAACAGGGTCAGACATGTAACTTACACAATAAAAGATAACATGAACAGGGTCAGACATGTAACTTACACAATAAAAGATAACATGAACAGGGTCAGACATGTAACTTACACAATAAAAGATAACATGAACAGGATCAGATATGTACCTTACACAACAAAAGATAACATGAACAGGGTCAGACATGTAACTTTTACAACAAAAGATAACATGAACAGGATCAGACATGTAACTTACAACAAAAGATAACATGAACAGGGTCAGACATGTAACTTACACAATAAAAGATAACATGAACAGGATCAGACATGTAACTTACACAATAAAAGATAACATGAACAGGATCAGACATGTAACTTACACAATAAAAGATAACATGAACAGGGTCAGACATGTAACTTACACAATAAAAGATAACATGAACAGGGTCAGACATGTAACTTACACAATAAAAGATAACATGAACAGGATCAGACATGTAACTTACACAATAAAAGATAACATGAACAGGATCAGACATGTAACTTACACAATAAAAGATAACATGAACAGGATCAGACATGTAACTTACACAATAAAAGATAACATGAACAGGGTCAGACATGTAACTTACACAATAAAAGATAGCATGCACAGGGTCAGTCATGTAACCAGGGTCAGACATGTAACTTATACAACAAAAGATAACATGAACAGGGTCAGACATGTAACTTTTACAACAAAAGATAACATGAACAGGATCAGACATGTAACTTACAACAAAAGATAACATGAACAGGGTCAGACATGTAACTTACACAATAAAAGATAGCATGAACAGGGTCAGACATGTAACTTACACAATAAATGATAACATGAACAGGGTCAGACATGTAACTTATACAACAAAATATAACATGAACAGGGTCAGACATGTAACTTATACAATAAAAGATAACATGAACAGGGTCAGACATGTAACTTACACAACAAGAGATAACATGAACAGGATCAGACATGTAACTTACACAATACAAGATCACATGCACAGGGACGGACATGTAACTTACACAATAAAAGTTAACATGAACAGGGTCAGACATGTAACTTACACAACAAAAGATAACATGAACAGGGTCAGACATGTAACTTACACAATAAAAGATAACATGAACAGGGTCAGACATGTAACTTACACAATAAAAGATAACATGGACAGTTACACAATAAAAGATAACATGAACAGGGTCAGACATGTAACTTACACAATAAAAGATAACATGAACAGGGTCAGACATGTAACTTACACAACAAATGATAACATGCACAGGGTCAGACATGTAACTTACACAATAAAAGATAACATGAAAAGGATAAGACATGTAACTTACACAATAAAAGATAATATGAACAGTTACACAATAAAAGATAACATGAACAGGGTCAGACATGTAACTTACACAATAAAAGATAACATGAACAGTTACACAATAAAAGATAACATGAACAGGGTCAGACATGTAACTTACACAATAAAAGATAACATGAACAGGGTCAGACATGTAACTTACACAACAAAAGATAACATGAACAGGGTCAGACATGTAACTTTTACAACAAAAGATAACATGAACAGGATCAGACATGTAACTTACAACAAAAGATAACATGAACAGGGTCAGACATGTAACTTACACAATAAAAGATAACATGAACAGGATCAGACATGTAACTTACACAATAAAAGATAACATGAACAGGATCAGACATGTAACTTACACAATAAAAGATAACATGAACAGGGTCAGACATGTAACTTACACAATAAAAGATAACATGCACAGGGTCAGACATGTAACCAGGGTCAGACATGTAACTTACAACAAAAGATAACATGAACAGGGTCAGACATGTAACTTACACAATAAAAGATAGCATGAACAGGGTCAGACATGTAACTTACACAATAAATGATAACATGAACAGGGTCAGACATGTAACTTATACAACAAAATATAACATGCACAGGGTCAGACATGTAACTTACACAATAAAAGATAACATGAACAGGGTCAGACATGTAACTTACACAACAAGAGATAACATGAACAGGATCAGACATGTAACTTACACAATAAAAGATCACATGCACAGGGACGGACATGTAACTTACACAATAAAAGTTAACATGAACAGGGTCAGACATGTAACTTACACAACAAAAGATAACATGAACAGGGTCAGACATGTAGCTTACACAATAAAAGATAACATGAACAGGGTCAGACATGTAACTTACACAATAAAAGATAACATGAACAGTTACACAATAAAAGATAACATGAACAGGGTCAGACATGTAACTTACACAATAAAAGATAACATGAACAGGGTCAGACATGTAACTTACACAACAAAAGATAACATGCACAGGGTCAGACATGTAACTTACACAATAAAAGATAACATGAACACGGTCAGACATGTAACTTACACAATAAAATCATAACATGAACAGGGTCAGACATGTAACTTACACAACAAAAGATAACATGAACAGGGTCAGACATGTAACTTACACAATAAAAGATAGCATGAACAGGGTCAGACATGTAACTTACACAATAAATGATAACATGAACAGGGTCAGACATGTAACCTATACAACAAAAGATATCATGCACAGGGTCAGACATGTAACTTACACAATAAAAGATAACATGAACAGGGTCAGACATGTAACTTACACAACAAGAGATAACATGAACAGGATCAGACATGTAACTTACACAATAAAAGATAACATGCACAGGGACGGACATGTAACTTACACAATAAAAGTTAACATGAACAGGGTCAGACATGTAACTTACACAACAAAAGATAACATGAACAGGGTCAGACATGTAACTTACACAATAAAAGATAACATGAACAGGGTCAGACATGTAACTTACACAATAAAAGATAACATGAACAGGATAAGACATGTAACTTACACAATAAAAGATAATATGAACAGTTACACAATAAAAGATAACATGAACAGGGTCAGACATGTAACTTACACAATAAAAGATAACATGAACAGGGTCAGACATGTAAATTACACAATAAAAGATAACATGAACAGTTACACAATAAAAGATAACATGAACAGGGTCAGACATGTAACTTACACAATAAAAGATAACATGAACACGGTCAGACATGTAACTTACACAATAAAATCATAACATGAACAGGGTCAGACATGTAACTTACACAACAAAAGATAACATGAACAGGGTCAGACATGTAACTTACACAACAAAAGATAACATGAACAGGGTCAGACATGTAACTTACACAACAAAAGATAACATGAACAGGGTCAGACATGTAACTTACACAACAAAAGATAACATGAACAGGGTCAGACATGTAACTTACACAACAAAAGATAACATGAACAGGGTCAGACATGTAACTTACACAACAAAAGATAACATGAACAGGGTCAGACATGTAACTTACACAATAAAAGATAACATGAACACGGTCAGACATGTAACTTACACAACAAAAGATAACATGAACAGGGTCAGACATGTAACTTACACAACAAAATCATCACATATTTATAAATCATCACACAGAGACACAGGATAAATATACTTATATTAGATATATAAACAATTATGCAAAAAATAGAATTAGTATTCATTCATTATTTATTATTATTATTCTATATTTCCAATACACCAATCGAGTGCACCCTTAAAATATCATATGTATGTGTTTTAATAGAATGTTTAATCTCTTGTTCTAGAACTCATGTTTACATTCAGGTAAAAAAAAAATGTACTTTATGTCTTTTTAAGAACAATGCCAGCGGACCAAGGACTTTTCACTGGTGCAATTCCTGGTCGATTTAATAGCTGGAATAAACAGTCAGCTTATCCCTTTAACGATCGATGTGATGAGATATCTTTAGATTCAGATAGAGGAGCTTATAATAATGAAAAGTATAGAGGAAAAGATGCTTATGGTAAATATATAGTTAATTTAAATATTCTAGGAATTCCTTAATTTGAGGAGAAGGGTATTGGGTAATTTGTTAAATTTCGTTTCGGCTAAAAACCTTCTGAAGGTCAAATATTAAACCTTAAAGACATCATTAGTCCGTCACTAGTCCGTCATTTTCCAAACTGGTAAGATGAAAAAAGTAGTGAAAACAAATATTCTTCATTAATGTTATTTTATTTTTTGTATTCAGAAAGTTTATGAATGTAAAATGAAAAAGTTGCCATTTTTGTTGTCATATGAAAATGCTTTATTTTGATTGGATGATTGCTGTTTACTATTTGTTAACAGTTCATTCTTAATCTTGACAACAGGTGAGTATACCTAGCTGTGGGAACTATTCCTGTTTGAAAAGATTTACCTATTCCCGCATTATTTTTATATATTTTTGGCAAGATTTACCTCCCTTAGATTGTGCTGTACTCTGTTTATCATTTGCTGTCAACAAAGCAGTTCATTAGAGTATTGTTTTTTTTTCTATTACAGTTTATGACAACAATAGAAGTGGAAAACCAGATAATTTTTCGTGGGATTTTATTTTCCAAGGTTTACCTACTAATGGACAGGTATGTTGTAGGAATAAGTAAAAAAAAAATCAATGTTATTGGTAAATATAGTCAAATCTGTATTATGAGGTCACCTTTGGGACAAAAAAAAGTGGCCTTTTAAGACAGGTGACTTCTTAAAAGAGGTTCGATTTATATGAAATTTTCTATGACATGACAAGAAAAAGGTGACCTTTTAATACAGGTGACTGCTTAATAGAGGTGACAACCACATTGGTTGCATAATGGTTAGTGTGCACTCCTCGAGTGCGGTAGATCATGGGTTCGAGCCCCACTCAGGTGAAATTGGTATTTGTTGCTTCTCCGCTAAGCATGCAGCATTAAGGAGAAAGAGCAAAGCCTGGTTGACTCGGAATCAGAATAATGTGTCCAAATGGAGTGAAATGTCTACCTGCAGACTTGTTTCAGTGAGCTAGTAACTATCAAAATCCAACTCAGCGTGTTGATCTAAAACAAAGCGGACCTCATCATCATTTCATTGATAATTAACTTGTTCTCGCCATGATACAGCTGAAAAATTGCTGAATTGGCAGCAATCACTTACTCACGCACTTAATAGAGGTGACCACATGAGCAGGTTTGACTGTACATAGAGGTGACCACACGAGCAGGTTTGACTGTACATAGAGGTGACCACATGAGCAGGTTTGACTGTACATAGAGGTGACCACATGAACAGGTTTGACTGTACATAGAGGTGACCACATGAACAGGTTTGACTGTACATAGAGGTGACCACATGAACAGGTTTGACTGTACATAGAGGTGACCACATGAGCAGGTTTGACTGTACATAGAGGTGACCACATGAGCAGGTTTGACTGTACATAGAGGTGACCACATGAATAGGTTTGACTGTACATAGAGGTGACCACATGAACAGGTTTGACTGTACATAGAGGTGACCACATGAGCAGGTTTGACTGTACATAGAGGTGACCACATGAGCAGGTTTGACTGTACATAGAGGTGACCACATGAGCAGGTTTGACTGTACATAGAGGTGACCACATGAGCAGGTTTGACTGTATATAGAGGTGACCAGATGAGCAGGTTTGACTGTACATAGAGGTGATCACATGAGCAGGTTTGACTGTACATAGAGGTGACCACAGGAACAGGTTTGACTGTACATAGAGGTGACCACATGAGCAGGTTTGACTGTACAGAGGTGACCACATGAGCAGGTTTGACTGTACATAGAGGAGACCACATGAACAGGTTTGACTGTACATAGAGGTGACCACATGGGAAGGTTTGACTGTACATAGAGATGACCACATGAGCAGGTTTGACTGTACATAGAGGTGACCACCTGAACAGGTTTGACTGTACATAGAGGTGACCACATGAGCAGGTTTGACTACATAGAGGTGACCACATGAGCAGGTTTGACTACATAGAGGTGACCACATGAGCAGGTTTGACTGTACATAGAGGTGACCACACGAGCAGGTTTGACTGTACATAGAGGTGACCACATGAGCAGGTTTGACTGTACATAGAGGTGACCACATGAACAGGTTTGACTACATTAACATACAGGGCCTTAAACTCCACTAACACACAAATGCAGGACCTGAAACTTCACTAACACACATATACAGGACCTCAAACTCCACTAACACACAAATGCAGGACCTCAAACTCCACTAACACACAAATACAGGACCTTAAACTCCACTAACACACACATACAGGACCTCAAACTTCACTAACACACAAATACAGGACCTTACACTCCACTAACGCACAAATACAGGACCTCAAACTCCACTAACACACAAATACATGACCTCAAACTATTCTGGCTTGGTGCAGCAACTAAAATAAAAAGTGGGGTTTAACTATTTTTATAGATCCAAACGTCCCTTCTTAGTGAAAGGATGTGATCATGGAAATGTTATCAACATGTGAATAACATGCTGACCCTCACATAACATTAGGTGAGCAACGTTGTTGTAGAGTCGTAATCTTGATCTTCATACATTATCTATTTATTCTTTCTGCTCCAAAAGTTACCATCTATAATGCTAGTTCTAATAAGAACTCATAGGCTTCACCACCATTTAGGGTCCATCCATCATGGTTTAGATCGTATGGTAGTTGGATTTACAACTACCTGTGCAATCAGTGCCTTTCCCCACTAAAGTTGTGAGTTCGAACCTTGTTCATGGCGAGGTGTACTTAATAAGCATTAGGTGATAAAATTTGTCAACAGGTCGGTGGTTTTTTCTGAATACTCCGGTTTTCTCCACCAATAAAACTGACCACCTCGATATAACTGAAATATTGTTGAAAGTGGCATTAAGCACCATCAACTAACCAACCAACCAAAAGTTATCATGTATAATACTAGTTCTAGAAAGACATTATATGCTTCACCACCATTTAAATGTTACATAGTACACAAAGAACATATAATGGGGAAACAATGGGCAAATTTGAACCGTATGTTCTCTATTAGTGAATTTGAACTGGACTGTATTTTGTTAATTTTATGATAAATTCCAATTATATTTTAGTACCGAATAAAAAGGCCAGAAACAGAGCAAAGACCCAACCCAGTTTTTGGGGTAAGATTTTAATATAGTTTTGACTCTAATTCGGTTGTTTAGGGCCAGTCCATAGAAGTTAGTTTTGTTCACAAAAAAGTAACATTTGTCAATCTTTAATGAACTATATGAACTATATGAGTGTACACATTAAATTTATAGACTCAAAAGATTCGAGACTTTTATTACTCTGACAGTGTAATTTTATACCATCTGCTTGTGACCAGAAAAGTTGCAGCAATATCTTTTCTATTTCTCAAAATAAATGAGAAATAATGCATATATCTTTTAGAAAACAATATGTTTATGAAGTCAAGAATGCTACTATAGATCTGGGACCAATTATCATAAATGTCACAGTTGTGTTGGACACTTTATGAAAAGAAAGTTTAAGCAGTGATGGTCAACAATTACATCAATATCATCAAAACAAAAGAAAGTTTAAACAGTGATGGTCAACAATTCCATCAATATCATCAAAACAAAAGAAAGTTTAAACAGTGATAGTCAACAATTACATCAATATCATCAAAACAAAAGAAAGTTTAAACAGTGATGGTCAACAATTCCATCAATATCATCAAAACAAAAGACAGTTTAAACAGTGATGGTCAACAATTCCATCTATATCATCAAAACAAAAGAAAGTTTAAACAGTGATGGTCAACAATTCCATCAATATCATCAAAACAAAAAACAGTGATGGTCAACAATTCCATCAATATCGTCAAAACAAAAGAAAGGTTAAACAGTGATGGTCAACAATTCCATCAATATCATCAAAACAAAAGACAGTTTAAACAGTGATGGTCAACAATTCCATCAATATCGTCAAAACAAAAGAAAGGTTAAACAGTGATGGTCAACAATTCCATCAATGTCATCAAAACAAAAGAAAGTTTAAACAGTGATGGTCAACAATTCCATTAATATCATCAAAACAAAATAAACTTTAAACAGCGATAGTCAACAATCCCATCAATATCATCAAAACAAAAAACAGTGATGGTCAACAATTCCATCAATATCATCAAAACAAAAGAAAGTTTAAACAGTGATGGTCAACAATTCCATCAATATCATCAAAACAAAAGAAAGTTTAAACAGTGATGGTCAACAATTCCATCAATATCAACAAAACAAAAGAAAGTTTAAAGAGTGATGGTCAACAATTCCATCAATATCATCAAAACAAAAGACAGTTTAAACAGCGATGGTCAACAATTCCATCAATATCATCAAAACAAAAGACAGTTTAAACAGTGATGGTCAACAATTCCATCAATATCATCAAAACAAAAGACAGTTTAAGCAGTGATGGTCAACAATTCCATCAATATCATCAAAACAAAAGAAAGTTTAAACAGTGATGGTCAACAATTCCATCAATATCATCAAAACAAAAGACAGTTTAAACAGTGATGGTCAACAATTCCATTAATATCATCAAAACAAAAGAAAGTTTAAACATCAAAACAAAAGACAGTTTAATCAGTGATGGTCAAGAATTCCATCAATATCATCAAAACAAAAGAAAGTTTAAACAGTGATAGTCAACAATTACATCAATATCATCAAAACAAAAGAAAGTTTAAACAGTGATGGTCAACAATTCCATCAATATCATCAAAACAAAAGAAAGTTTAAACAGTGATGGTCAACAATTCCATCAATATCATCAAAACAAAAGAAAGTTTAAACAGTGATGGTCAACAATTCCATCAATATCATCAAAACAAAAAACAGTGATGGTCAACAATTCCATCAATATCGTCAAAACAAAAGAAAGGTTAAACAGTGATGGTCAACAATTCCATCAATATCATCAAAACAAAAGACAGTTTAAACAGTGATGGTCAACAATTCCATCAATATCGTCAAAACAAAAGAAAGGTTAAACAGTGATGGTCAACAATTCCATCAATGTCATCAAAACAAAAGAAAGTTTAAACAGTGATGGTCAACAATTCCATTAATATCATCAAAACAAAATAAACTTTAAACAGCGATAGTCAACAATCCCATCAATATCATCAAAACAAAAGAAAGTTTAAACAGTGATGGTCAACAATTCCATCAATATCATCAAAACAAAAGAAAGTTTAAACAGTGATGGTCAACAATTCCATCAATATCATCAAAACAAAAGAAAGTTTAAACAGTGATGGTCAACAATTCCATCAATATCAACAAAACAAAAGAAAGTTTAAAGAGTGATGGTCAACAATTCCATCAATATCATCAAAACAAAAGACAGTTTAAACAGCGATGGTCAACAATTCCATCAATATCATCAAAACAAAAGAAAGTTTAAACAGTGATGGTCAACAATTCCATCAATATCATCAAAACAAAAGAAAGTTTAAGCAGTGATGGTCAACAATTCCATCAATATCATCAAAACAAAAGAAAGTTTAAACAGTGATGGTCAACAATTCCATCAATATCATCAAAACAAAAGACAGTTTAAACAGTGATGGTCAACAATTCCATTAATATCATCAAAACAAAAGAAAGTTTAAACATCAAAACAAAAGACAGTTTAATCAGTGATGGTCAAGAATTCCATCAATATCATCAAAACAAAAGAAAGTTTAAACAGTGATGGTCAACAATTCCATCAATATCATCAAAACAAAAGACAGTTTAAACAGTGATGGTCAACAATTCCATCAATATCGTCAAAACAAAAGAAAGGTTAAACAGTGATGGTCAACAATTCCATCAATGTCATCAAAACAAAAGAAAGTTTAAACAGTGATGGTCAACAATTCCATCAATATCATCAAAACAAAAGACAGTTTAAGCAGTGATGGTCAACAATTCCATCAATATCATCAAAACAAAAGAAAGTTTAAACAGTGATGGTCAACAATTCCATCAATATCGTCAAAACAAAAGAAAGGTTAAACAGTGATGGTCAACAATTCCATCAATGTCATCAAAACAAAAGAAAGTTTAAACAGTGATGGTCAACAATTCCATTAATATCATCAAAACAAAATAAACTTTAAAAAGCGATAGTCAACAATCCCATCAATATCATCAAAACAAAAAACAGTGATGGTCAACAATTCCATCAATATCATCAAAACAAAAGAAAGTTTAAACAGTGATGGTCAACAATTCCATCAATATCATCAAAACAAAAGACAGTTTAAACAGCGATGGTCAACAATTCCATCAATATCATCAAAACAAAAGACAGTTTAAACAGTGATGGTCAACAATTCCATTAATATCATCAAAACAAAAGAAAGTTTAAACATCAAAACAAAAGACAGTTTAATCAGTGATGGTCAAGAATTCCATCAATATCATCAAAACAAAAGAAAGTTTAAACAGTGATAGTCAACAATTACATCAATATCATCAAAACAAAAGAAAGTTTAAACAGTGATGGTCAACAATTCCATCAATATCATCAAAACAAAAGAAAGTTTAAACAGTGATGGTCAACAATTCCATCAATATCATCAAAACAAAAGAAAGTTTAAACAGTGATGGTCAACAATTCCATCAATATCATCAAAACAAAAAACAGTGATGGTCAACAATTCCATCAATATCGTCAAAACAAAAGAAAGGTTAAACAGTGATGGTCAACAATTCCATCAATATCATCAAAACAAAAGACAGTTTAAACAGTGATGGTCAACAATTCCATCAATATCGTCAAAACAAAAGAAAGGTTAAACAGTGATGGTCAACAATTCCATCAATGTCATCAAAACAAAAGAAAGTTTAAACAGTGATGGTCAACAATTCCATTAATATCATCAAAACAAAATAAACTTTAAACAGCGATAGTCAACAATCCCATCAATATCATCAAAACAAAAAACAGTGATGGTCAACAATTCCATCAATATCATCAAAACAAAAGAAAGTTTAAACAGTGATGGTCAACAATTCCATCAATATCATCAAAACAAAAGAAAGTTTAAACAGTGATGGTCAACAATTCCATCAATATCAACAAAACAAAAGAAAGTTTAAAGAGTGATGGTCAACAATTCCATCAATATCATCAAAACAAAAGACAGTTTAAACAGCGATGGTCAACAATTCCATCAATATCATCAAAACAAAAGAAAGTTTAAACAGTGATGGTCAACAATTCCATCAATATCATCAAAACAAAAGAAAGTTTAAGCAGTGATGGTCAACAATTCCATCAATATCATCAAAACAAAAGAAAGTTTAAACAGTGATGGTCAACAATTCCATCAATATCATCAAAACAAAAGACAGTTTAAACAGTGATGGTCAACAATTCCATCAATATCGTCAAAACAAAAGAAAGGTAAAACAGTGATGGTCAACAATTCCATCAATGTCATCAAAACAAAAGAAAGTTTAAACAGTGATGGTCAACAATTCCATCAATATCATCAAAACAAAAGAAAGTTTAAGCAGTGATGGTCAACAATTCCATCAATATCATCAAAACAAAAGAAAGTTTAAACAGTGATGGTCAACAATTCCATCAATATCATCAAAACAAAAGAAAGTTTAAACAGTGATGGTCAACAATTCCATTAATATCATCAAAACAAAAGAAAGTTTAAACATCAAAACAAAAGACAGTTTAATCAGTGATGGTCAAGAATTCCATCAATATCATCAAAACAAAAGAAAGTTTAAACAGTGATGGTCAACAATTCCATCAATATCATCAAAACAAAAGACAGTTTAAACAGTGATGGTCAACAATTCCATCAATATCGTCAAAACAAAAGAAAGGTTAAACAGTGATGGTCAACAATTCCATCAATGTCATCAAAACAAAAGAAAGTTTAAACAGTGATGGTCAACAATTCCATTAATATCATCAAAACAAAATAAACTTTAAACAGCGATAGTCAACAATTCCATCAATATCATCAAAACAAAAAACAGTGATGGTCAACAATTCCATCAATATCATCAAAACAAAAGAAAGTTTAAACAGTGATGGTCAACAATTCCATCAATATCAACAAAACAAAAGAAAGTTTAAAGAGTGATGGTCAACAATTCCATCAATATCATCAAAACAAAAGACAGTTTAAACAGCGATGGTCAACAATTCCATCAATATCATCAAAACAAAAGAAAGTTTAAACAGTGATGGTCAACAATTCCATCAATATCATCAAAACAAAAGACAGTTTAAGCAGTGATGGTCAACAATTCCATCAATATCATCAAAACAAAAGAAAGTTTAAACAGTGATGGTCAACAATTCCATCAATATCATCAAAACAAAAGACAGTTTAAACAGTGATGGTCAACAATTCCATTAATATCATCAAAACAAAAGAAAGTTTAAACATCAAAACAAAAGACAGTTTAATCAGTGATGGTCAAGAATTCCATCAATATCATCAAAACAAAAGAAAGTTTAAACAGTGATAGTCAACAATTACATCAATATCATCAAAACAAAAGAAAGTTTAAACAGTGATGGTCAACATTTCCATCAATATCATCAAAACAAAAGAAAGTTTAAACAGTGATGGTCAACAATTCCATCAATATCATCAAAACAAAAGACAGTTTAAACAGTGATGGTCAACAATTCCATCTATATCATCAAAACAAAAGAAAGTTTAAACAGTGATGGTCAACAATTCCATCAATATCATCAAAACAAAAAACAGTGATGGTCAACAATTCCATCAATATCGTCAAAACAAAAGAAAGGTTAAACAGTGATGGTCAACAATTCCATCAATATCATCAAAACAAAAGAAAGTTTAAACAGTGATGGTCAACAATTCCATCAATATCGTCAAAACAAAAGAAAGGTTAAACAGTGATGGTCAACAATTCCATCAATGTCATCAAAACAAAAGAAAGTTTAAACAGTGATGGTCAACAATTCCATTAATATCATCAAAACAAAATAAACTTTAAACAGCGATAGTCAACAATCCCATCAATATCATCAAAACAAAAAACAGTGATGGTCAACAATTCCATCAATATCATCAAAACAAAAGAAAGTTTAAACAGTGATGGTCAACAATTCCATCAATATCATCAACACAAAAGAAAGTTTAAAGAGTGATGGTCAACAATTCCATCAATATCATCAAAACAAAAGACAGTTTAAACAGCGATGGTCAACAATTCCATCAATATCATCAAAACAAAAGAAAGTTTAAACAGTGATGGTCAACAATTCCATCAATATCATCAAAACAAAAGAAAGTTTAAACAGTGATGGTCAACAATTCCATCAATATCATCAAAACAAAAAACAGTGATGGTCAACAATTCCATCAATATCGTCAAAACAAAAGAAAGGTTAAACAGTGATGGTCAACAATTCCATCAATATCATCAAAACAAAAGACAGTTTAAACAGTGATGGTCAACAATTCCATCAATATCGTCAAAACAAAAGAAAGGTTAAACAGTGATGGTCAACAATTCCATCAATGTCATCAAAACAAAAGAAAGTTTAAACAGTGATGGTCAACAATTCCATTAATATCATCAAAACAAAATAAACTTTAAACAGCGATAGTCAACAATCCCATCAATATCATCAAAACAAAAAACAGTGATGGTCAACAATTCCATCAATATCAACAAAACAAAAGAAAGTTTAAAGAGTGATGGTCAACAATTCCATCAATATCATCAAAACAAAAGAAAGTTTAAACAGCGATGGTCAACAATTCCATCAATATCATCAAAACAAAAGAAAGTTTAAACAGTGATGGTCAACAATTCCATCAATATCATCAAAACAAAAGAAAGTTTAAGCAGTGATGGTCAACAATTCCATCAATATCATCAAAACAAAAGAAAGTTTAAACAGTGATGGTCAACAATTCCATCAATATCATCAAAACAAAAGACAGTTTAAACAGTGATGGTCAACAATTCCATTAATATCATCAAAACAAAAGAAAGTTTAAACATCAAAACAAAAGACAGTTTAATCAGTGATGGTCAAGAATTCCATCAATATCATCAAAACAAAAGAAAGTTTAAACAGTGATGGTCAACAATTCCATCAATATCATCAAAACAAAAGACAGTTTAAACAGTGATGGTCAACTATTCCAACAATATCGTCAAAACAAAAGAAAGGTTAAACAGTGATGGTCAACAATTCCATCAATGTCATCAAAACAAAAGAAAGTTTAAACAGTGATGGTCAACAATTCCATTAATATCATCAAAACAAAATAAACTTTAAACAGCGATAGTCAACAATCCCATCAATATCATCAAAACAAAAAACAGTGATGGTCAACAATTCCATCAATATCATCAAAACAAAAGAAAGTTTAAACAGTGATGGTCAACAATTCCATCAATATCAACAAAACAAAAGAAAGTTTAAAGAGTGATGGTCAACAATTCCATCAATATCATCAAAACAAAAGACAGTTTAAACAGCGATGGTCAACAATTCCATCAATATCATCAAAACAAAAGAAAGTTTAAACAGTGATGGTCAACAATTCCATCAATATCATCAAAACAAAAGAAAGTTTAAACAGTGATGGTCAACAATTCCATCAATATCATCAAAACAAAAGAAAGTTTAAACAGTGATGGTCAACAATTCCATCAATATCATCAAAACAAAAGAAAGTTTAAACAGTGATGGTCAACAATTCCATTAATATCATCAAAACAAAAGACAGTTTAAACAGTGATGGTCAACAATTCCATCAATATCATCAAAACAAAAGACAGTTTAAACAGTGATGGTCAACAATTCCATCTATATCATCAAAACAAAAGAAAGTTTAAACAGTGATGGTCAACAATTCCATCAATATCATCAAAACAAAAAACAGTGATGGTCAACAATTCCATCAATATCGTCAAAACAAAAGAAAGGTTAAACAGTGATGGTCAACAATTCCATCAATATCATCAAAACAAAAGAAAGTTTAAACAGTGATGGTCAACAATTCCATCAATATCGTCAAAACAAAAGAAAGGTTAAACAATGATGGTCAACAATTCCATCAATGTCATCAAAACAAAAGAAAGTTTAAACAGTGATGGTCAACAATTCCATTAATATCATCAAAACAAAATAAACTTTAAACAGCGATAGTCAACAATCCCATCAATATCATCAAAACAAAAAACAGTGATGGTCAACAATTCCATCAATATCATCAAAACAAAAGAAAGTTTAAACAGTGATGGTCAACAATTCCATCAATATCATCAAAACAAAAGAAAGTTTAAAGAGTGATGGTCAACAATTCCATCAATATCATCAAAACAAAAGACAGTTTAAACAGCGATGGTCAACAATTCCATCAATATCATCAAAACAAAAGAAAGTTTAAACAGTGATGGTCAACAATTCCATCAATATCATCAAAACAAAAGACAGTTTAAGCAGTGATGGTCAACAATTCCATCAATATCATCAGAACAAAAGAAAGTTTAAACAGTGATGGTCAACAATTCCATCAATATCATCGAAACAAAAGACAGTTTAAACAGTGATGGTCAACAATTCCATTAATATCATCAAAACAAAAGAAAGTTTAAACATCAAAACAAAAGACAGTTTAATCAGTGATGGTCAAGAATTCCATCAATATCATCAAAACAAAAGAAAGTTTAAACAGTGATGGTCAACAATTCCATCAATATCATCAAAACAAAAGAAAGTTTAAACAGTGATGGTCAACAATTCCATCAATATCATCAAAACAAAAGAAAGTTTAAACAGTGATGGTCAACAATTCCATCAATATCATCAAGACAAAAGAAAGTTTAAACAGTGATGGTCAACAATTCCATCAATATCATCAAAATAAAAGAAAGTTTAAACAGTGATGGTCAACAATTCCATCAATATCATCAAAACAAAAGAAAGTTTAAACAGTGATGGTCAACAATTCCATCAATATCATCAAAACAAAAGAAAGTTTAAACAGTGATGGTCAAGAATTCCATCAATATCATCAAAACAAAAGAAAGTTTAAACAGTGATGGTCAACAATTCCATCAATATCATCAAAACAAAAGACAGTTTAAGCAGTGATGGTCAACAATTCCATCAATATCATCAAAACAAAAGAAAGTTTAAACAGTGATGGTCAACAATTCCATCAATATCATCAAAACAAAAGAAAGTTTAAACAGTGATGGTCAACAATTCCATCAATATCATCAAAACAAAAGAAAGTTTAAACAGTGATGGTCAACAATTCCATCAATATCATCAAAACAAAAGAAAGTTTAAACAGTGATGGTCAACAATTCCATCAATATCATCAAGACAAAAGAAAGTTTAAACAGTGATGGTCAACAATTCCATCAATATCATCAAAACAAAAGAAAGTTTAAACAGTGATGGTCAACAATTCCATCAATATCATCAAAACAAAAGAAAGTTTAAACAGTGATGGTCAACAATTCCATCAATATCATCAAAACAAAAGAAAGTTTAAACAGTGATGGTCAACAATTCCATCAATATCATCAAAACAAAAGACAGTTTAAACAGTGATGGTCAACAATTCCATTAATATCATCAAAACAAAAGAAAGTTTAAACATCAAAACAAAAGACAGTTTAATCAGTGATGGTCAAGAATTCCATCAATATCATCAAAACAAAAGAAAGTTTAAACAGTGATGGTCAACAATTCCATCAATATCATCAAAACAAAAGACAGTTTAAACAGTGATGGTCAACTATTCCAACAATATCGTCAAAACAAAAGAAAGGTTAAACAGTGATGGTCAACAATTCCATCAATGTCATCAAAACAAAAGAAAGTTTAAACAGTGATGGTCAACAATTCCATTAATATCATCAAAACAAAATAAACTTTAAACAGCGATAGTCAACAATCCCATCAATATCATCAAAACAAAAAACAGTGATGGTCAACAATTCCATCAATATCATCAAAACAAAAGAAAGTTTAAACAGTGATGGTCAACAATTCCATCAATATCAACAAAACAAAAGAAAGTTTAAAGAGTGATGGTCAACAATTCCATCAATATCATCAAAACAAAAGACAGTTTAAACAGCGATGGTCAACAATTCCATCAATATCATCAAAACAAAAGAAAGTTTAAACAGTGATGGTCAACAATTCCATCAATATCATCAAAACAAAAGAAAGTTTAAACAGTGATGGTCAACAATTCCATCAATATCATCAAAACAAAAGAAAGTTTAAACAGTGATGGTCAACAATTCCATCAATATCATCAAAACAAAAGAAAGTTTAAACAGTGATGGTCAACAATTCCATTAATATCATCAAAACAAAAGACAGTTTAAACAGTGATGGTCAACAATTCCATCAATATCATCAAAACAAAAGACAGTTTAAACAGTGATGGTCAACAATTCCATCTATATCATCAAAACAAAAGAAAGTTTAAACAGTGATGGTCAACAATTCCATCAATATCATCAAAACAAAAAACAGTGATGGTCAACAATTCCATCAATATCGTCAAAACAAAAGAAAGGTTAAACAGTGATGGTCAACAATTCCATCAATATCATCAAAACAAAAGAAAGTTTAAACAGTGATGGTCAACAATTCCATCAATATCGTCAAAACAAAAGAAAGGTTAAACAATGATGGTCAACAATTCCATCAATGTCATCAAAACAAAAGAAAGTTTAAACAGTGATGGTCAACAATTCCATTAATATCATCAAAACAAAATAAACTTTAAACAGCGATAGTCAACAATCCCATCAATATCATCAAAACAAAAAACAGTGATGGTCAACAATTCCATCAATATCATCAAAACAAAAGAAAGTTTAAACAGTGATGGTCAACAATTCCATCAATATCATCAAAACAAAAGAAAGTTTAAAGAGTGATGGTCAACAATTCCATCAATATCATCAAAACAAAAGACAGTTTAAACAGCGATGGTCAACAATTCCATCAATATCATCAAAACAAAAGAAAGTTTAAACAGTGATGGTCAACAATTCCATCAATATCATCAAAACAAAAGACAGTTTAAGCAGTGATGGTCAACAATTCCATCAATATCATCAGAACAAAAGAAAGTTTAAACAGTGATGGTCAACAATTCCATCAATATCATCGAAACAAAAGACAGTTTAAACAGTGATGGTCAACAATTCCATTAATATCATCAAAACAAAAGAAAGTTTAAACATCAAAACAAAAGACAGTTTAATCAGTGATGGTCAAGAATTCCATCAATATCATCAAAACAAAAGAAAGTTTAAACAGTGATGGTCAACAATTCCATCAATATCATCAAAACAAAAGAAAGTTTAAACAGTGATGGTCAACAATTCCATCAATATCATCAAAACAAAAGAAAGTTTAAACAGTGATGGTCAACAATTCCATCAATATCATCAAGACAAAAGAAAGTTTAAACAGTGATGGTCAACAATTCCATCAATATCATCAAAATAAAAGAAAGTTTAAACAGTGATGGTCAACAATTCCATCAATATCATCAAAACAAAAGAAAGTTTAAACAGTGATGGTCAACAATTCCATCAATATCATCAAAACAAAAGAAAGTTTAAACAGTGATGGTCAAGAATTCCATCAATATCATCAAAACAAAAGAAAGTTTAAACAGTGATGGTCAACAATTCCATCAATATCATCAAAACAAAAGACAGTTTAAGCAGTGATGGTCAACAATTCCATCAATATCATCAAAACAAAAGAAAGTTTAAACAGTGATGGTCAACAATTCCATCAATATCATCAAAACAAAAGAAAGTTTAAACAGTGATGGTCAACAATTCCATCAATATCATCAAAACAAAAGAAAGTTTAAACAGTGATGGTCAACAATTCCATCAATATCATCAAAACAAAAGAAAGTTTAAACAGTGATGGTCAACAATTCCATCAATATCATCAAGACAAAAGAAAGTTTAAACAGTGATGGTCAACAATTCCATCAATATCATCAAAACAAAAGAAAGTTTAAACAGTGATGGTCAACAATTCCATCAATATCATCAAAACAAAAGAAAGTTTAAACAGTGATGGTCAACAATTCCATCAATATCATCAAAACAAAAGAAAGTTTAAACAGTGATGGTCAACAATTCCATCAATATCATCAAAGCAAAAGAAAGTTTAAACAGTGATGGTCAACAATTCCATCAATATCATCAAAACAAAAGAAAGTTTAAACAGTGATGGTCAACAATTCCATCAATATCATCAAAACAAAAGAAAGTTTAAACAGTGATGGTCAACAATTCCATCAATATCATCAAAACAAAAGAAAGTTTAAACAGTGATGGTCAACAATTCCATCAATATCATCAAAACAAAAGACAGTTTAAACAGTGATGGTCAACAATTCCATCAATATAATCAAAACAAAAGAAAGTTTAAACAGTGATGGTCAACAATTCCATCAATATCATCAAGACAAAAGAAAGTTTAAACAGTGATGGTCAACAATTCCATCAATATCATCAAAACAAAAGACAGTTTAAACAGTGATGGTCAACAATTCCATCAATATCATCAAAACAAAAGAAAGTTTAAACAGTGATGGTCAACAATTCCATCAATATCATCAAAACAAAAGAAAGTTTAAACAGTGATGGTCAACAATTCCATCAATATCATCAAAACAAAAGAAAGTTTAAACAGTGATGGTCAACAATTCCATCAATATCATCAAAACAAAAGACAGTTTAAGCAGTGATGGTCAACAATTCCATCAATATCATCAAAACAAAAGAAAGTTTAAACAGTGATGGTCAACAATTCCATCAATATCATCAAAACAAAAGAAAGTTTTAACAGTGATGGTCAACAATTCCATCATTATCATCAAAACAAAAGAAAGTTTAAACAGTGATGGTCAACAATTCCATCTATATCATCAAAACAAAAGAAAGTTTAAACAGTGATGGTCAACAATTCCATCAATATCATCAAAACAAAAGAAAGTTTAAACAGTGATGGTCAACAATTCCATCAATATCATCAAAACAAAAGAAAGTTTAAACAGCGATGGTCAACAATTCCATCAATATCATCAAAACAAAAGAAAGTTTAAGCAGTGATGGTCAACAATTCCATCAATATCATCAAAACAAAAGAAAGTTTAAACAGTGATGGTCAACAATTCCATCAATATCATCAAAACAAAAGAAAGTTTAAACAGTGATGGTCAACAATTCCATCAATATCATCAAAACAAAAGAAAGTTTAAACAGTGATGGTCAACAATTCCATTAATATCATCAAAACAAAAGAAAGTTTAAACATCAAAACAAAAGACAGTTTAATCAGTGATGGTCAAGAATTCCATCAATATCATCAAAACAAAAGAAAGTTTAAACAGTGATGGTCAACAATTCCATCAATATCATCAAAACAAAAGACAGTTTAAACAGTGATGGTCAACAATTCCATCAATATCGTCAAAACAAAAGAAAGGTTAAACAGTGATGGTCAACAATTCCATCAATGTCATCAAAACAAAAGAAAGTTTAAACAGTGATGGTCAACAATTCCATTAATATCATCAAAACAAAATAAACTTTAAACAGCGATAGTCAACAATCCCATCAATATCATCAAAACAAAAAACAGTGATGGTCAACAATTCCATCAATATCATCAAAACAAAAGAAAGTTTAAACAGTGATGGTCAACAATTCCATCAATATCAACAAAACAAAAGAAAGTTTAAAGAGTGATGGTCAACAATTCCATCAATATCATCAAAACAAAAGACAGTTTAAACAGCGATGGTCAACAATTCCATCAATATCATCAAAACAAAAGAAAGTTTAAACAGTGATGGTCAACAATTCCATCAATATCATCAAAACAAAAGACAGTTTAAGCAGTGATGGTCAACAATTCCATCAATATCATCAAAACAAAAGAAAGTTTAAACAGTGATGGTCAACAATTCCATCAATATCATCAAAACAAAAGACAGTTTAAACAGTGATGGTCAACAATTCCATTAATATCATCAAAACAAAAGAAAGTTTAAACATCAAAACAAAAGACAGTTTAATCAGTGATGGTCAAGAATTCCATCAATATCATCAAAACAAAAGAAAGTTTAAACAGTGATAGTCAACAATTACATCAATATCATCAAAACAAAAGAAAGTTTAAACAGTGATGGTCAACAATTCCATCAATATCATCAAAACAAAAGAAAGTTTAAACAGTGATGGTCAACAATTCCATCAATATCATCAAAACAAAAGACAGTTTAAACAGTGATGGTCAGCAATTCCATCTATATCATCAAAACAAAAGAAAGTTTAAACAGTGATGGTCAACAATTCCATCAATATCATCAAAACAAAAAACAGTGATGGTCAACAATTCCATCAATATCGTCAAAACAAAAGAAAGGTTAAACAGTGATGGTCAACAATTCCATCAATATCATCAAAACAAAAGAAAGTTTAAACAGTGATGGTCAACAATTCCATCAATATCGTCAAAACAAAAGAAAGGTTAAACAGTGATGGTCAACAATTCCATCAATGTCATCAAAACAAAAGAAAGTTTAAACAGTGATGGTCAACAATTCCATTAATATCATCAAAACAAAATAAACTTTAAACAGCGATAGTCAACAATCCCATCAATATCATCAAAACAAAAAACAGTGATGGTCAACAATTCCATCAATATCATCAAAACAAAAGAAAGTTTAAACAGTGATGGTCAACAATTCCATCAATGTCATCAAAACAAAAGAAAGTTTAAAGAGTGATGGTCAACAATTCCATCAATATCATCAAAACAAAGGACAGTTTAAACAGCGATGGTCAACAATTCCATCAATATCATCAAAACAAAAGAAAGTTTAAACAGTGATGGTCAACAATTCCATCAATATCATCAAAACAAAAGAAAGTTTAAGCAGTGATGGTCAACAATTCCATCAATATCATCAAAACAAAAGAAAGTTTAAACAGTGATGGTCAACAATTCCATCAATATCATCAAAACAAAAGACAGTTTAAACAGTGATGGTCAACAATTCCATTAATATCATCAAAACAAAAGAAAGTTTAAACATCAAAACAAAAGACAGTTTAATCAGTGATGGTCAAGAATTCCATCAATATCATCAAAACAAAAGAAAGTTTAAACAGTGATGGTCAACAATTCCATCAATATCATCAAAACAAAAGAAAGTTTAAACAGTGATGGTCAACAATTCCATCAATATCATCAAAACAAAAGACAGTTTAAACAGTGATGGTCAACAATTCCATTAATATCATCAAAACAAAAGAAAGTTTAAACATCAAAACAAAAGACAGTTTAATCAGTGATGGTCAAGAATTCCATCAATATCATCAAAACAAAAGAAAGTTTAAACAGTGATAGTCAACAATTACATCAATATCATCAAAACAAAAGACAGTTTAAACAGTGATGGTCAACAATTCCATCAATATCATCAAAACAAAAGAAAGTTTAAACAGTGATGGTCAACAATTCCATCAATATCATCAAAACAAAAGAAAGTTTAAACAGTGATGGTCAACAATTCCATCTATATCATCAAAACAAAAGAAAGTTTAAACAGTGATGGTCAACAATTCCATCAATATCATCAAAACAAAAAACAGTGATGGTCAACAATTCCATCAATATCGTCAAAACAAAAGAAAGGTTAAACAGTGATGGTCAACAATTCCATCAATATCATCAAAACAAAAGAAAGTTTAAACAGTGATGGTCAACAATTCCATCAATATCGTCAAAACAAAAGAAAGGTTAAACAGTGATGGTCAACAATTCCATCAATATCATCAAAACAAAAGAAAGTTTAAACAGTGATGGTCAACAATTCCATCAATATCGTCAAAACAAAAGAAAGGTTAAACAGTGATGATCAACAATTCCATCAATGTCATCAAAACAAAAGAAAGTTTAAACAGTGATGGTCAACAATTCCATTAATATCATCAAAACAAAATAAACTTTAAACAGCGATAGTCAACAATCCCATCAATATCATCAAAACAAAAAACAGTGATGGTCAACAATTCCATCAATATCATCAAAACAAAAGAAAGTTTAAACAGTGATGGTCAACAATTCCATCAATGTCATCAAAACAAAAGAAAGTTTAAAGAGTGATGGTCAACAATTCCATCAATATCATCAAAACAAAAGACAGTTTAAACAGCGATGGTCAACAATTCCATCAATATCATCAAAACAAAAGAAAGTTTAAACAGTGATGGTCAACAATTCCATCAATATCATCAAAACAAAAGAAAGTTTAAGCAGTGATGGTCAACAATTCCATCAATATCATCAAAACAAAAGAAAGTTTAAACAGTGATGGTCAACAATTCCATCAATATCATCAAAACAAAAGACAGTTTAAACAGTGATGGTCAACAATTCCATTAATATCATCAAAACAAAAGAAAGTTTAAACATCAAAACAAAAGACAGTTTAATCAGTGATGGTCAACAATTCCATCAATATCATCAAAACAAAAGAAAGTTTAAACAGTGATGGTCAACAATTCCATCAATATCATCAAAACAAAAGAAAGTTTAAACAGTGATGGTCAACAATTCCATCAATATCATCAAAACAAAAGACAGTTTAAACAGTGATGGTCAACAATTCCATTAATATCATCAAAACAAAAGAAAGTTTAAACATCAAAACAAAAGACAGTTTAATCAGTGATGGTCAAGAATTCCATCAATATCATCAAAACAAAAGAAAGTTTAAACAGTGATAGTCAACAATTACATCAATATCATCAAAACAAAAGACAGTTTAAACAGTGATGGTCAACAATTCCATCAATATCATCAAAACAAAAGACAGTTTAAACAGTGATGGTCAACAATTCCATTAATATCATCAAAACAAAAGAAAGTTTAAACAGTGATGGTCAACAATTCCATCAATATCATCAAAACAAAAGAAAGTTTAAACAGTGATGGTCAACAATTCCATCAATATCGTCAAAACAAAAGAAAGGTTAAACAATGATGGTCAACAATTCCATCAATGTCATCAAAACAAAAGAAAGTTTAAACAGTGATGGTCAACAATTCCATTAATATCATCAAAACAAAATAAACTTTAAACAGCGATAGTCAACAATCCCATCAATATCATCAAAACAAAAAACAGTGATGGTCAACAATTCCATCAATATCATCAAAACAAAAGAAAGTTTAAACAGTGATGGTCAACAATTCCATCAATATCATCAAAACAAAAGAAAGTTTAAAGAGTGATGGTCAACAATTCCATCAATATCATCAAAACAAAAGACAGTTTAAACAGCGATGGTCAACAATTCCATCAATATCATCAAAACAAAAGAAAGTTTAAACAGTGATGGTCAACAATTCCATCAATATCATCAAAACAAAAGACAGTTTAAGCAGTGATGGTCAACAATTCCATCAATATCATCAGAACAAAAGAAAGTTTAAACAGTGATGGTCAACAATTCCATCAATATCATCGAAACAAAAGACAGTTTAAACAGTGATGGTCAACAATTCCATTAATATCATCAAAACAAAAGAAAGTTTAAACATCAAAACAAAAGACAGTTTAATCAGTGATGGTCAAGAATTCCATCAATATCATCAAAACAAAAGAAAGTTTAAACAGTGATGGTCAACAATTCCATCAATATCATCAAAACAAAAGAAAGTTTAAACAGTGATGGTCAACAATTCCATCAATATCATCAAAACAAAAGAAAGTTTAAACAGTGATGGTCAACAATTCCATCAATATCATCAAGACAAAAGAAAGTTTAAACAGTGATGGTCAACAATTCCATCAATATCATCAAAATAAAAGAAAGTTTAAACAGTGATGGTCAACAATTCCATCAATATCATCAAAACAAAAGAAAGTTTAAACAGTGATGGTCAACAATTCCATCAATATCATCAAAACAAAAGAAAGTTTAAACAGTGATGGTCAAGAATTCCATCAATATCATCAAAACAAAAGAAAGTTTAAACAGTGATGGTCAACAATTCCATCAATATCATCAAAACAAAAGAAAGTTTAAGCAGTGATGGTCAACAATTCCATCAATATCATCAAAACAAAAGAAAGTTTAAACAGTGATGGTCAACAATTCCATCAATATCATCAAAACAAAAGAAAGTTTAAACAGTGATGGTCAACAATTCCATCAATATCATCAAAACAAAAGAAAGTTTAAACAGTGATGGTCAACAATTCCATCAATATCATCAAAACAAAAGAAAGTTTAAACAGTGATGGTCAACAATTCCATCAATATCATCAAGACAAAAGAAAGTTTAAACAGTGATGGTCAACAATTCCATCAATATCATCAAAACAAAAGAAAGTTTAAACAGTGATGGTCAACAATTCCATCAATATCATCAAAACAAAAGAAAGTTTAAACAGTGATGGTCAACAATTCCATCAATATCATCAAAACAAAAGAAAGTTTAAACAGTGATGGTCAACAATTCCATCAATATCATCAAAGCAAAAGAAAGTTTAAACAGTGATGGTCAACAATTCCATCAATATCATCAAAACAAAAGAAAGTTTAAACAGTGATGGTCAACAATTCCATCAATATCATCAAAACAAAAGAAAGTTTAAACAGTGATGGTCAACAATTCCATCAATATCATCAAAACAAAAGAAAGTTTAAACAGTGATGGTCAACAATTCCATCAATATCATCAAAACAAAAGACAGTTTAAACAGTGATGGTCAACAATTCCATCAATATAATCAAAACAAAAGAAAGTTTAAACAGTGATGGTCAACAATTCCATCAATATCATCAAGACAAAAGAAAGTTTAAACAGTGATGGTCTACAATTCCATCAATATCATCAAAACAAAAGACAGTTTAAACAGTGATGGTCAACAATTCCATCAATATCATCAAAACAAAAGAAAGTTTAAACAGTGATGGTCAACAATTCCATCAATATCATCAAAACAAAAGAAAGTTTAAACAGTGATGGTCAACAATTCCATCAATATCATCAAAACAAAAGAAAGTTTAAACAGTGATGGTCAACAATTCCATCAATATCATCAAAACAAAAGACAGTTTAAGCAGTGATGGTCAACAATTCCATCAATATCATCAAAACAAAAGAAAGTTTAAACAGTGATGGTCAACAATTCCATCAATATCATCAAAACAAAAGAAAGTTTTAACAGTGATGGTCAACAATTCCATCATTATCATCAAAACAAAAGAAAGTTTAAACAGTGATGGTCAACAATTCCATCTATATCATCAAAACAAAAGAAAGTTTAAACAGTGATGGTCAACAATTCCATCAATATCATCAAAACAAAAGAAAGTTTAAACAGTGATGGTCAACAATTCCATCAATATCATCAAAACAAAAGAAAGTTTAAACAGCGATGGTCAACAATTCCATCAATATCATCAAAACAAAAGAAAGTTTAAGCAGTGATGGTCAACAATTCCATCAATATCATCAAAACAAAAGAAAGTTTAAACAGTGATGGTCAACAATTCCATCAATATCATCAAAACAAAAGAAAGTTTAAACAGTGATGGTCAACAATTCCATCAATATCATCAAAACAAAAGAAAGTTTAAACAGTGATGGTCAACAATTCCATTAATATCATCAAAACAAAAGAAAGTTTAAACATCAAAACAAAAGACAGTTTAATCAGTGATGGTCAAGAATTCCATCAATATCATCAAAACAAAAGAAAGTTTAAACAGTGATGGTCAACAATTCCATCAATATCATCAAAACAAAAGACAGTTTAAACAGTGATGGTCAACAATTCCATCAATATCGTCAAAACAAAAGAAAGGTTAAACAGTGATGGTCAACAATTCCATCAATGTCATCAAAACAAAAGAAAGTTTAAACAGTGATGGTCAACAATTCCATTAATATCATCAAAACAAAATAAACTTTAAACAGCGATAGTCAACAATCCCATCAATATCATCAAAACAAAAAACAGTGATGGTCAACAATTCCATCAATATCATCAAAACAAAAGAAAGTTTAAACAGTGATGGTCAACAATTCCATCAATATCAACAAAACAAAAGAAAGTTTAAAGAGTGATGGTCAACAATTCCATCAATATCATCAAAACAAAAGACAGTTTAAACAGCGATGGTCAACAATTCCATCAATATCATCAAAACAAAAGAAAGTTTAAACAGTGATGGTCAACAATTCCATCAATATCATCAAAACAAAAGACAGTTTAAGCAGTGATGGTCAACAATTCCATCAATATCATCAAAACAAAAGAAAGTTTAAACAGTGATGGTCAACAATTCCATCAATATCATCAAAACAAAAGACAGTTTAAACAGTGATGGTCAACAATTCCATTAATATCATCAAAACAAAAGAAAGTTTAAACATCAAAACAAAAGACAGTTTAATCAGTGATGGTCAAGAATTCCATCAATATCATCAAAACAAAAGAAAGTTTAAACAGTGATAGTCAACAATTACATCAATATCATCAAAACAAAAGAAAGTTTAAACAGTGATGGTCAACAATTCCATCAATATCATCAAAACAAAAGAAAGTTTAAACAGTGATGGTCAACAATTCCATCAATATCATCAAAACAAAAGACAGTTTAAACAGTGATGGTCAGCAATTCCATCTATATCATCAAAACAAAAGAAAGTTTAAACAGTGATGGTCAACAATTCCATCAATATCATCAAAACAAAAAACAGTGATGGTCAACAATTCCATCAATATCGTCAAAACAAAAGAAAGGTTAAACAGTGATGGTCAACAATTCCATCAATATCATCAAAACAAAAGAAAGTTTAAACAGTGATGGTCAACAATTCCATCAATATCGTCAAAACAAAAGAAAGGTTAAACAGTGATGGTCAACAATTCCATCAATGTCATCAAAACAAAAGAAAGTTTAAACAGTGATGGTCAACAATTCCATTAATATCATCAAAACAAAATAAACTTTAAACAGCGATAGTCAACAATCCCATCAATATCATCAAAACAAAAAACAGTGATGGTCAACAATTCCATCAATATCATCAAAACAAAAGAAAGTTTAAACAGTGATGGTCAACAATTCCATCAATGTCATCAAAACAAAAGAAAGTTTAAAGAGTGATGGTCAACAATTCCATCAATATCATCAAAACAAAGGACAGTTTAAACAGCGATGGTCAACAATTCCATCAATATCATCAAAACAAAAGAAAGTTTAAACAGTGATGGTCAACAATTCCATCAATATCATCAAAACAAAAGAAAGTTTAAGCAGTGATGGTCAACAATTCCATCAATATCATCAAAACAAAAGAAAGTTTAAACAGTGATGGTCAACAATTCCATCAATATCATCAAAACAAAAGACAGTTTAAACAGTGATGGTCAACAATTCCATTAATATCATCAAAACAAAAGAAAGTTTAAACATCAAAACAAAAGACAGTTTAATCAGTGATGGTCAACAATTCCATCAATATCATCAAAACAAAAGAAAGTTTAAACAGTGATGGTCAACAATTCCATCAATATCATCAAAACAAAAGAAAGTTTAAACAGTGATGGTCAACAATTCCATCAATATCATCAAAACAAAAGACAGTTTAAACAGTGATGGTCAACAATTCCATTAATATCATCAAAACAAAAGAAAGTTTAAACATCAAAACAAAAGACAGTTTAATCAGTGATGGTCAAGAATTCCATCAATATCATCAAAACAAAAGAAAGTTTAAACAGTGATAGTCAACAATTACATCAATATCATCAAAACAAAAGACAGTTTAAACAGTGATGGTCAACAATTCCATCAATATCATCAAAACAAAAGAAAGTTTAAACAGTGATGGTCAACAATTCCATCAATATCATCAAAACAAAAGAAAGTTTAAACAGTGATGGTCAACAATTCCATCTATATCATCAAAACAAAAGAAAGTTTAAACAGTGATGGTCAACAATTCCATCAATATCATCAAAACAAAAAACAGTGATGGTCAACAATTCCATCAATATCGTCAAAACAAAAGAAAGGTTAAACAGTGATGGTCAACAATTCCATCAATATCATCAAAACAAAAGAAAGTTTAAACAGTGATGGTCAACAATTCCATCAATATCGTCAAAACAAAAGAAAGGTTAAACAGTGATGGTCAACAATTCCATCAATATCATCAAAACAAAAGAAAGTTTAAACAGTGATGGTCAACAATTCCATCAATATCGTCAAAACAAAAGAAAGGTTAAACAGTGATGATCAACAATTCCATCAATGTCATCAAAACAAAAGAAAGTTTAAACAGTGATGGTCAACAATTCCATTAATATCATCAAAACAAAATAAACTTTAAACAGCGATAGTCAACAATCCCATCAATATCATCAAAACAAAAAACAGTGATGGTCAACAATTCCATCAATATCATCAAAACAAAAGAAAGTTTAAACAGTGATGGTCAACAATTCCATCAATGTCATCAAAACAAAAGAAAGTTTAAAGAGTGATGGTCAACAATTCCATCAATATCATCAAAACAAAAGACAGTTTAAACAGCGATGGTCAACAATTCCATCAATATCATCAAAACAAAAGAAAGTTTAAACAGTGATGGTCAACAATTCCATCAATATCATCAAAACAAAAGAAAGTTTAAGCAGTGATGGTCAACAATTCCATCAATATCATCAAAACAAAAGAAAGTTTAAACAGTGATGGTCAACAATTCCATCAATATCATCAAAACAAAAGACAGTTTAAACAGTGATGGTCAACAATTCCATTAATATCATCAAAACAAAAGAAAGTTTAAACATCAAAACAAAAGACAGTTTAATCAGTGATGGTCAACAATTCCATCAATATCATCAAAACAAAAGAAAGTTTAAACAGTGATGGTCAACAATTCCATCAATATCATCAAAACAAAAGAAAGTTTAAACAGTGATGGTCAACAATTCCATCAATATCATCAAAACAAAAGACAGTTTAAACAGTGATGGTCAACAATTCCATTAATATCATCAAAACAAAAGAAAGTTTAAACATCAAAACAAAAGACAGTTTAATCAGTGATGGTCAAGAATTCCATCAATATCATCAAAACAAAAGAAAGTTTAAACAGTGATAGTCAACAATTACATCAATATCATCAAAACAAAAGACAGTTTAAACAGTGATGGTCAACAATTCCATCAATATCATCAAAACAAAAGACAGTTTAAACAGTGATGGTCAACAATTCCATTAATATCATCAAAACAAAAGAAAGTTTAAACATCAAAACAAAAGACAGTTTAATCAGTGATGGTCAACAATTCCATCAATATCATCAAAACAAAAGAAAGTTTAAACAGTGATGGTCAACAATTCCATCAATATCATCAAAACAAAAGAAAGTTTAAACAGTGATGGTCAACAATTCCATCAATATCATCAAAACAAAAGACAGTTTAAACAGTGATGGTCAACAATTCCATTAATATCATCAAAACAAAAGAAAGTTTAAACATCAAAACAAAAGACAGTTTAATCAGTGATGGTCAAGAATTCCATCAATATCATCAAAACAAAAGAAAGTTTAAACAGTGATAGTCAACAATTACATCAATATCATCAAAACAAAAGACAGTTTAAACAGTGATGGTCAACAATTCCATCAATATCATCAAAACAAAAGAAAGTTTAAACAGTGATGGTCAACAATTCCATCAATATCATCAAAACAAAAGACAGTTTAAACAGTGATGGTCAACAATTCCATCTATATCATCAAAACAAAAGAAAGTTTAAACAGTGATGGTCAACAATTCCATCAATATCATCAAAACAAAAAACAGTGATGGTCAACAATTCCATCAATATCGTCAAAACAAAAGAAAGGTTAAACAGTGATGGTCAACAATTCCATCAATGTCATCAAAACAAAAGAAAGTTTAAACAGTGATGGTCAACAATTCCATTAATATCATCAAAACAAAATAAACTTTAAACAGCGATAGTCAACAATCCCATCAATATCATCAAAACAAAAAACAGTGATGGTCAACAATTCCATCAATATCATCAAAACAAAAGACAGTTTAAACAGTGATGGTCAACAATTCCATCAATATCATCAAAACAAAAGAAAGTTTAAACAGTGATGGTCAACAATTCCATCAATATCATCAAAACAAAAGACAGTTTAAACAGTGATGGTCAACAATTCCATCTATATCATCAAAACAAAAGAAAGTTTAAACAGTGATGGTCAACAATTCCATCAATATCATCAAAACAAAAAACAGTGATGGTCAACAATTCCATCAATATCGTCAAAACAAAAGAAAGGTTAAACAGTGATGGTCAACAATTCCATCAATGTCATCAAAACAAAAGAAAGTTTAAACAGTGATGGTCAACAATTCCATTAATATCATCAAAACAAAATAAACTTTAAACAGCGATAGTCAACAATCCCAACAATATCATCAAAACAAAAAACAGTGATGGTCAACAATTCCATCAATATCATCAAAACAAAAGAAAGTTTAAACAGTGATGGTCAACAATTCCATCAATATCATCAAAACAAAAGAAAGTTTAAAGAGTGATGGTCAACAATTCCATCAATATCATCAAAACAAAAGACAGTTTAAACAGCGATGGTCAACAATTCCATCAATATCATCAAAACAAAAGAAAGTTTAAACAGTGATGGTCAACAATTCCATCAATATCATCAAAACAAAAGACAGTTTAAGCAGTGATGGTCAACAATTCCATCAATATCATCAAAACAAAAGAAAGTTTAAACAGTGATGGTCAACAATTCCATCAATATCATCAAAACAAAAGAAAGTTTAAACAGTGATGGTCAACAATTCCATCAATATCATCAAAACAAAAGACAGTTTAAGCAGTGATGGTCAACAATTCCATCAATATCATCAAAACAAAAGAAAGTTTAAACAGTGATGGTCAACAATTCCATCAATATCATCAAAACAAAAGACAGTTTAAACAGTGATGGTCAACAATTCCATTAATATCATCAAAACAAAAGAAAGTTTAAACATCAAAACAAAAGACAGTTTAATCAGTGATGGTCAAGAATTCCATCAATATCATCAAAACAAAGACAGTTTAAACAGTGATGGTCAACAATTCCATCAATATCATCAAAACAAAAAACAGTGATGGTCAACAATTCCATCAATATCGTCAAAACAAAAGAAAGGTTAAACAGTGATGGTCAACAATTCCATCAATGTCATCAAAACAAAAGAAAGTTTAAACAGTGATGGTCAACAATTCCATTAATATCATCAAAACAAAATAAACTTTAAACAGCGATAGTCAACAATCCCAACAATATCATCAAAACAAAAAACAGTGATGGTCAACAATTCCATCAATATCATCAAAACAAAAGAAAGTTTAAACAGTGATGGTCAACAATTCCATCAATATCATCAAAACAAAAGAAAGTTTAAAGAGTGATGGTCAACAATTCCATCAATATCATCAAAACAAAAGACAGTTTAAACAGCGATGGTCAACAATTCCATCAATATCATCAAAACAAAAGAAAGTTTAAACAGTGATGGTCAACAATTCCATCAATATCATCAAAACAAAAGACAGTTTAAGCAGTGATGGTCAACAATTCCATCAATATCATCAAAACAAAAGAAAGTTTAAACAGTGATGGTCAACAATTCCATCAATATCATCAAAACAAAAGACAGTTTAAACAGTGATGGTCAACAATTCCATTAATATCATCAAAACAAAAGAAAGTTTAAACATCAAAACAAAAGACAGTTTAATCAGTGATGGTCAAGAATTCCATCAATATCATCAAAACAAAAGAAAGTTTAAACAGTGATGGTCAACAATTCCATCAATATCATCAAAACAAAAGAAAGTTTAAACAGTGATGGTCAACAATTCCATCAATATCATCAAGACAAAAGAAAGTTTAAACAGTGATGGTCAACAATTCCATCAATATCATCAAAATAAAAGACAGTTTAAACAGTGATGGTCAACAATTCCATCAATATCATCAAAACAAAAGAAAGTTTAAACAGTGATGGTCAACAATTCCATCAATATCATCAAAACAAAAGAAAGTTTAAGCAGTGATGGTCAACAATTCCATCAATATCATCAAAACAAAAGACAGTTTAAGCAGTGATGGTCAACAATTCCATCAATATCATCAAAACAAAAGACAGTTTAAGCAGTGATGGTCAACAATTCCATCAATATCATCAAAACAAAAGAAAGTTTAAACAGTGATGGTCAACAATTCCATCAATATCATCAAAACAAAAGAAAGTTTAAACAGTGATGGTCAACAATTCCATCAATATCATCAAAACAAAAGAAAGTTTAAACAGTGATGGTCAACAATTCCATCAATATCATCAAAACAAAAGAAAGTTTAAACAGTGATGGTCAACAATTCCATCAATATCATCAAAACAAAAGAAAGTTTAAACAGTGATGGTCAACAATTCCATCAATATCATCAAGACAAAAGAAAGTTTAAACAGTGATGGTCAACAATTCCATCAATATCATCAAAACAAAAGACAGTTTAAACAGTGATGGTCAACAATTCCATCAATATCATCAAAACAAAAGAAAGTTTAAACAGTGATGGTCAACAATTCCATCAATATCATCAAAACAAAAGAAAGTTTAAACAGTGATGGTCAACAATTCCATCAATATCATCAAAGCAAAAGAAAGTTTAAACAGTGATGGTCAACAATTCCATCAATATCATCAAAACAAAAGAAAGTTTAAACAGTGATGGTCAACAATTCCATCAATATCATCAAAACAAAAGAAAGTTTAAACAGTGATGGTCAACAATTCCATCAATATCATCAAAACAAAAGAAAGTTTAAACAGTGATGGTCAACAATTCCATCAATATCATCAAAACAAAAGAAAGTTTAAACAGTGATGGTCAACAATTCCATCAATATCATCAAAACAAAAGAAAGTTTAAACAGTGATGGTCAACAATTCCATCAATATCATCAAGACAAAAGAAAGTTTAAACAGTGATGGTCAACAATTCCATCAATATCATCAAAACAAAAGACAGTTTAAACAGTGATGGTCAACAATTCCATCAATATCATCAAAACAAAAGAAAGTTTAAAGAGTGATGGTCAACAATTCCATCAATATCATCAAAACAAAAGACAGTTTAAACAGCAATGGTCAACAATTCCATCAATATCATCAAAACAAAAGAAAGTTTAAACAGTGATGGTCAACAATTCCATCAATATCATCAAAACAAAAGACAGTTTAAGCAGTGATGGTCAACAATTCCATCAATATCATCAAAACAAAAGAAAGTTTAAACAGTGATGGTCAACAATTCCATCAATATCATCAAAACAAAAGACAGTTTAAACAGTGATGGTCAACAATTCCATTAATATCATCAAAACAAAAGAAAGTTTAAACATCAAAACAAAAGACAGTTTAATCAGTGATGGTCAAGAATTCCATCAATATCATCAAAACAAAAGAAAGTTTAAACAGTGATGGTCAACAATTCCATCAATATCATCAAAACAAAAGAAAGTTTAAACAGTGATGGTCAACAATTCCATCAATATCATCAAGACAAAAGAAAGTTTAAACAGTGATGGTCAACAATTCCATCAATATCATCAAAATAAAAGACAGTTTAAACAGTGATGGTCAACAATTCCATCAATATCATCAAAACAAAAGAAAGTTTAAACAGTGATGGTCAACAATTCCATCAATATCATCAAAACAAAAGAAAGTTTAAGCAGTGATGGTCAACAATTCCATCAATATCATCAAAACAAAAGACAGTTTAAGCAGTGATGGTCAACAATTCCATCAATATCATCAAAACAAAAGACAGTTTAAGCAGTGATGGTCAACAATTCCATCAATATCATCAAAACAAAAGAAAGTTTAAACAGTGATGGTCAACAATTCCATCAATATCATCAAAACAAAAGAAAGTTTAAACAGTGATGGTCAACAATTCCATCAATATCATCAAAACAAAAGAAAGTTTAAACAGTGATGGTCAACAATTCCATCAATATCATCAAAACAAAAGAAAGTTTAAACAGTGATGGTCAACAATTCCATCAATATCATCAAAACAAAAGAAAGTTTAAACAGTGATGGTCAACAATTCCATCAATATCATCAAGACAAAAGAAAGTTTAAACAGTGATGGTCAACAATTCCATCAATATCATCAAAACAAAAGACAGTTTAAACAGTGATGGTCAACAATTCCATCAATATCATCAAAACAAAAGAAAGTTTAAACAGTGATGGTCAACAATTCCATCAATATCATCAAAACAAAAGAAAGTTTAAACAGTGATGGTCAACAATTCCATCAATATCATCAAAGCAAAAGAAAGTTTAAACAGTGATGGTCAACAATTCCATCAATATCATCAAAACAAAAGAAAGTTTAAACAGTGATGGTCAACAATTCCATCAATATCATCAAAACAAAAGAAAGTTTAAACAGTGATGGTCAACAATTCCATCAATATCATCAAAACAAAAGAAAGTTTAAACAGTGATGGTCAACAATTCCATCAATATCATCAAAACAAAAGAAAGTTTAAACAGTGATGGTCAACAATTCCATCAATATCATCAAAACAAAAGAAAGTTTAAACAGTGATGGTCAACAATTCCATCAATATCATCAAGACAAAAGAAAGTTTAAACAGTGATGGTCAACAATTCCATCAATATCATCAAAACAAAAGACAGTTTAAACAGTGATGGTCAACAATTCCATCAATATCATCAAAACAAAAGAAAGTTTAAACAGTGATGGTCAACAATTCCATCAATATCATCAAAACAAAAGAAAGTTTAAACAGTGATGGTCAACAATTCCATCAATATCATCAAAACAAAAGAAAGTTTAAACAGTGATGGTCAACAATTCCATCAATATCATCAAAACAAAAGACAGTTTAAGCAGTGATGGTCAACAATTCCATCAATATCATCAAAACAAAAGAAAGTTTAAACAGTGATGGTCAACAATTCCATCAATATCATCAAAACAAAAGAAAGTTTTAACAGTGATGGTCAACAATTCCATCATTATCATCAACACAAAAGACAGTTTAAACAGTGATGGTCAACAATTCCATCTATATCATCAAAACAAAAGACAGTTTAAACAGTGATGGTCAACAATTCCATCAATATCATCAAAACAAAAGACAGTTTAAACAGTGATGGTCAACAATTCCATCAATATCATCAAAACAAAAGAAAGTTTAAACAGCGATGGTCAACAATTACATCAATATCATCAAAACAAAAGAAAGTTTAAGCAGTGATGGTCAACAATTCCATCAATATCATCAAAACAAAAGAAAGTTTAAACAGTGATGGTCAACAATTCCATCAATATCATCAAAACAAAAGAAAGTTTAAACAGTGATGGTCAACAATTCCATCAATATCATCAAAACAAAAGACAGTTTAAGCAGTGATGGTCAACAATTCCATCAATATCATCAAAACAAAAGAAAGTTTAAACAGCGATGGGCAACAATTCTATCAATATCATCAAAACAAAAGAAAGTTTAAACAGTGATAGTCAACAATTACATCAATATCATCAAAACAAAAGAAAGTTTAAACAGTGATGGTCAACAATTCCATCAATATCATCAAAACGAAAGAAAATTTAAACAGTGATGGTCAACAATTCCATCAATATCATCAAAACAAAAGAAAGTTTAAACAGTGATGGTCAACAATTCCATCAATATCATCAAAACAAAAGACAGTTTAAACAGTGATGGTCAACAATTCCATTAATATCATCAAAACAAAAGAAAGTTTAAACATCAAAACAAAAGACAGTTTAATCAGTGATGGTCAACAATTCCATCAATATCATCAAAACAAAAGAAAGTTTAAACAGTGATGGTCAACAATTCCATCAATATCATCAAAACAAAAGACAGTTTAAGCAGTGATGGTCAACAATTCCATCAATATCATCAAAACAAAAGAAAGTTTAAACAGTGATGGTCAACAATTCCATCAATATCATCAAAACAAAAGACAGTTTAAACAGTGATGGTCAACAATTCCATTAATATCATCAAAACAAAAGAAAGTTTAAACATCAAAACAAAAGACAGTTTAATCAGTGATGGTCAAGAATTCCATCAATATCATCAAAACAAAAGAAAGTTTAAACAGTGATAGTCAACAATTACATCAATATCATCAAAACAAAAGAAAGTTTAAACAGTGATGGTCAACAATTCCATCAATATCATCAAAACAAAAGAAAGTTTAAACAGTGATGGTCAACAATTCCATCAATATCATCAAAACAAAAGACAGTTTAAACAGTGATGGTCAACAATTCCATCTATATCATCAAAACAAAAGAAAGTTTAAACAGTGATGGTCAACAATTCCATCAATATCATCAAAACAAAAAACAGTGATGGTCAACAATTCCATCAATATCGTCAAAACAAAAGAAAGGTTAAACAGTGATGGTCAACAATTCCATCAATATCATCAAAACAAAAGAAAGTTTAAACAGTGATGGTCAACAATTCCATCAATATCGTCAAAACAAAAGAAAGGTTAAACAGTGATGGTCAACAATTCCATCAATGTCATCAAAACAAAAGAAAGTTTAAACAGTGATGGTCAACAATTCCATTAATATCATCAAAACAAAATAAACTTTAAACAGCGATAGTCAACAATCCCATCAATATCATCAAAACAAAAAACAGTGATGGTCAACAATTCCATCAATATCATCAAAACAAAAGAAAGTTTAAACAGTGATGGTCAACAATTCCATCAATATCATCAAAACAAAAGAAAGTTTAAAGAGTGATGGTCAACAATTCCATCAATATCATCAAAACAAAAGACAGTTTAAACAGCGATGGTCAACAATTCCATCAATATCATCAAAACAAAAGAAAGTTTAAACAGTGATGGTCAACAATTCCATCAATATCATCAAAACAAAAGACATTTTAAGCAGTGATGGTCAACAATTCCATCAATATCATCAAAACAAAAGACAGTTTAAACAGTGATGGTCAACAATTCCATTAATATCATCAAAACAAAAGAAAGTTTTAACATCAAAACAAAAGACAGTTTAATCAGTGATGGTCAAGAATTCCATCAATATCATCAAAACAAAAGAAAGTTTAAACAGTGATGGTCAACAATTCCATCAATATCATCAAAACAAAAGAAAGTTTAAACAGTGATGGTCAACAATTCCATCAATATCATCAAGACAAAAGAAAGTTTAAACAGTGATGGTCAACAATTCCATCAATATCATCAAAATAAAAGACAGTTTAAACAGTGATGGTCAACAATTCCATCAATATCATCAAAACAAAAGAAAGTTTAAACAGTGATGGTCAACAATTCCATCAATATCATCAAAACAAAAGAAAGTTTAAACAGTGATGGTCAACAATTCCATCAATATCATCAAAACAAAAGAAAGTTTAAACAGTGATGGTCAACAATTCCATCAATATCATCAAAACAAAAGACAGTTTAAGCAGTGATGGTCAACAATTCCATCAATATCATCAAAACAAAAGAAAGTTTAAACAGTGATGGTCAACAATTCAATCAATATCATCAAAACAAAAGAAAGTTTAAACAGTGATGGTCAACAATTCCATCAATATCATCAAAACAAAAGAAAGTTTAAACAGTGATGGTCAACAATTCCATCAATATCATCAAAACAAAAGAAAGTTTAAACAGTGATGGTCAACAATTCCATCAATATCATCAAAACAAAAGAAAGTTTAAACAGTGATGGTCAACTATTCCATCAATATCATCAAAACAAAAGAAAGTTTAAACAGTGATGGTCAACAATTCCATCAATATCATCAAAACAAAAGAAAGTTTAAACAGTGATGGTCAACAATTCCATCAATATCATCAAAACAAAAGAAAGTTTAAACAGTGATGGTCAACAATTCCATCAATATCATCAAAGCAAAAGAAAGTTTAAACAGTGATGGTCAACAATTCCATCAATATCATCAAAACAAAAGAAAGTTTAAACAGTGATGGTCAACAATTCCATCAATATCATCAAAACAAAAGAAAGTTTAAACAGTGATGGTCAACAATTCCATCAATATCATCAAAACAAAAGAAAGTTTAAACAGTGATGGTCAACAATTCCATCAATATCATCAAAACAAAAGAAAGTTTAAACAGTGATGGTCAACAATTCCATCAATATCATCAAAACAAAAGAAAGTTTAAACAGTGATGGTCAACAATTCCATCAATATCATCAAGACAAAAGAAAGTTTAAACAGTGATGGTCAACAATTCCATCAATATCATCAAAACAAAAGACAGTTTAAACAGTGATGGTCAACAATTCCATCAATATCATCAAAACAAAAGAAAGTTTAAACAGTGATGGTCAACAATTCCATCAATATCATCAAAACAAAAGAAAGTTTAAACAGTGATGGTCAACAATTCCATCAATATCATCAAAACAAAAGAAAGTTTAAACAGTGATGGTCAACAATTCCATCAATATCATCAAAACAAAAGACAGTTTAAGCAGTGATGGTCAACAATTCCATCAATATCATCAAAACAAAAGAAAGTTTAAACAGTGATGGTCAACAATTCCATCAATATCATCAAAACAAAAGAAAGTTTTAACAGTGATGGTCAACAATTCCATCATTATCATCAACACAAAAGACAGTTTAAACAGTGATGGTCAACAATTCCATCTATATCATCAAAACAAAAGACAGTTTAAACAGTGATGGTCAACAATTCCATCAATATCATCAAAACAAAAGACAGTTTAAACAGTGATGGTCAACAATTCCATCAATATCATCAAAACAAAAGAAAGTTTAAACAGCGATGGTCAACAATTACATCAATATCATCAAAACAAAAGAAAGTTTAAGCAGTGATGGTCAACAATTCCATCAATATCATCAAAACAAAAGAAAGTTTAAACAGTGATGGTCAACAATTCCATCAATATCATCAAAACAAAAGAAAGTTTAAACAGTGATGGTCAACAATTCCATCAATATCATCAAAACAAAAGACAGTTTAAGCAGTGATGGTCAACAATTCCATCAATATCATCAAAACAAAAGAAAGTTTAAACAGCGATGGGCAACAATTCTATCAATATCATCAAAACAAAAGAAAGTTTAAACAGTGATAGTCAACAATTACATCAATATCATCAAAACAAAAGAAAATTTAAACAGTGATGGTCAACAATTCCATCAATATCGTCAAAACAAAAGAAAGCTTAAACAGTGATGGTCAACAATTCCATCAATATCATCAAAACAAAAGACAGTTTAAACAGTGATGGTCAACAATTCCATCAATATCGTCAAAACAAAAGAAAGGTTAAACAGTGATGGTCAACAATTCCATCAATGTCATCAAAACAAAAGAAAGTTTAAACAGTGATGGTCAACAATTCCATTAATATCATCAAAACAAAATAAACTTTAAACAGCGATAGTCAACAATTCCATCAATATCATCAAAACAAAAGAAAGGTTAAACAGTGATGGTCAACAATTCCATCAATATCATCAAAACAAAAGAAAGTTTAAACAGTGATGGTCAACAATTCCATCAATATCATCAAAACAAAAGAAAGTTTAAACAGTGATGGTCAACAATTCCATCAATATCATCAAAACAAAAGAAAGTTTAAACAGTGATGGTCAACAATTCCATCAATATCAACAAAACAAAAGAAAGTTTAAAGAGTGATGGTCAACAATTCCACCAAGATCATCAAAACAAAAGAAAGTTTAAACAGTGATGGTCAACAATTCCATCAATATCATCAAAACAAAAGACAGTGTAAACAGCGATGGTCAACAATTCCATCAATATCATCAAAACAAAAGAAAGTTTAAACAGTGATGGTCAACAATTCCATCAATATCATCAAAACAAAAGAAAGTTTAAACAGTGATGGTCAACAATTCCATCAAAATCATCAAAACAAAAGAAAGTTTAAGCAGTGATGGTCAACAATTCCATCAATATCATCAAAACAAAAGACAGTTTAAACAGAGATGGTCAACAATTCCATTAATATCATCAAAACAAAAGAAAGTTTAAACATCAAAACAAAAGACAGTTTAATCAGTGATGGTCAAGAATTCCATCAATATCATCAAAACAAAAGAAAGTTTAAACAGTGATGGTCAACAATTCCATCAATATCATCAAAACAAAAGAAAGTTTAAACATAGATGGTCAACAATTCCATCAATATCATCAAAACAAAAGAAAGTTTAAACAGTGATGGTCAACAATTCCATCAATATCATCAAAACAAAAGAAAGTTTAAACAGTGATGGTCAACAATTTCATCAATATCATCAAAACAAAAGAAAGTTTAAACAGTGATGGTCAACAATTCCATCAATATCATCAAAGCAAAAGAAAGTTTAAACAGTGATGGTCAACAATTCCATCAATATCATCAAAACAAAAGACAGTTTAAGCAGTCATGGTCAACAATTCCATCAATATCATCAAAACAAAAGAAAGTTTAAGCAGTGATGGTCAACAATTCCATCAATATCATCAAAACAAAAGAAAGTTTAAACAGTGATGGTCAACAATTCCATCAATATCATCAAGACAAAAGAAAGTTTAAACAGTGATGGTCAACAATTCCATCAATATCATCAAAACAAAAGACAGTTTAAACAGTGATGGTCAACAATTCCATCAATATCATCAAAACAAAAGAAAGTTTAAACAGTGATGGTCAACAATTCCATCAATATCATCAAAACAAAAGAAAGTTTAAACAGTGATGGTCAACAATTCCATCAATATCATCAAAACAAAAGAAAGTTTAAACAGTGATGGTCAAGAATTCCATCAATATCATCAAAACAAAAGACAGTTTAAGCAGTCATGGTCAACAATTCCATCAATATCATCAAAACAAAAGAAAGTTTAAACAGTGATGGTCAACAATTCCATCAATATCATCAAAACAAAAGAAAGTTTAAACAGTGATGGTCAACAATTCACCAATATCATCAAAACAAAAGAAAGTTTAAGCAGTGATGGTCAACAATTCCATCAATATTATCAAAACAAAAGAAAGGTTAAACAGTGATGGTCAACAATTCCATTAATATCATCAAAACAAAAGAAAGTTTAAGCAGTGATGGTCAACAATTCCATCAATATCATCAAAACAAAAGAAAGTTTAAACAGTGATGGACAACAATTCCATCAATATCATCAAAACAAAAGAAAGTTTAAACAGTGAATGTCAACAATTCCATCATTATCATCAAAACAAAAGACAGTTTAAACAGTGATGGTCAACAATTCCATCTATATCATCAAAACAAAAGAAAGTTTAAACAGTGATGGTCAACAATTCCATCAATATCATCAAAACAAAAGACAGTTTAAACAGTGATGGTCAACAATTCCATCAATATCATCAAAACAAAAGACAGTTTAAACAGTGATGGTCAACAATTCCATCAATATCATCAAAACAAAAGAAAGTTTAAACAGTGATGGTCAACAATTCCATCAATATCATCAAAACAAAAGAAAGGTTAAACAGTGATGGTCAACAATTCCATCAATATCATCAAAACAAAAGAAAGTTTAAACAGTGATGGTCAACAATTCCATCAATATCATCAAGACAAAAGAAAGTTTAAACAGTGATGGTCAACAATTCCATCAATATCATCAAAACAAAAGAAAGTTTAAACAGTGATGGTCAACAATTCCATCAATATCATCAAAACAAAAGAAAGTTTAAACAGTGATGGTCAACAATTCCATCAATATCATCAAAACAAAAGAAAGTTTAAACAGTGATGGTCAACAATATCATCAAAACAAAAGACAGTTTAAGCAGTGATGGTCAACAATTCCATCAATATCATCAAAACAAAAGAAAGTTTAAACAGTGATGGTCAACAATTCCATCAATATCATCAAAACAAAAGAAAGTTTTAACAGTGATGGTCAACAATTCCATCATTATCATCAACACAAAAGACAGTTTAAACAGTGATGGTCAACAATTCCATCAATATCATCAAAACAAAAGACAGTTTAAACAGTGATGGTCAACAATTCCATCAATATCATCAAAACAAAAGACAGTTTAAACAGTGATGGTCAACAATTCCATCAATATCATCAAAACAAAAGAAAGTTTAAACAGCGATGGTCAACAATTACATCAATATCATCAAAACAAAAGAAAGTTTAAGCAGTGATGGTCAACAATTCCATCAATATCATCAAAACAAAAGAAAGTTTAAACAGTGATGGTCAACAATTCCATCAATATCATCAAAACAAAAGAAAGTTTAAACAGTGATGGTCAACAATTCCATCAATATCATCAAAACAAAAGACAGTTTAAACAGTGATGGTCAACAATTCCATCAATATCATCAAAACAAAAGAAAGTTTAAACAGCGATGGGCAACAATTCTATCAATATCATCAAAACAAAAGAAAGTTTAAACAGTGATAGTCAACAATTACATCTATATCATCAAAACAAAAGAAAGTTTAAACAGTGATGGTCAACAATTCCATCAATATCATCAAAACGAAAGAAAATTTAAACAGTGATGGTCAACAATTCCATCAATATCGTCAAAACAAAAGAAAGCTTAAACAGTGATGGTCAACAATTCCATCAATATCATCAAAACAAAAGACAGTTTAAACAGTGATGGTCAACAATTCCATCAATATCGTCAAAACAAAAGAAAGGTTAAACAGTGATGGTCAACAATTCCATCAATGTCATCAAAACAAAAGAAAGTTTAAACAGTGATGGTCAACAATTCCATTAATATCATCAAAACAAAATAAACTTTAAACAGCGATAGTCAACAATTCCATCAATATCATCAAAACAAAAGAAAGGTTAAACAGTGATGGTCAACAATTCCATCAATATCATCAAAACAAAAGAAAGTTTAAACAGTGATGGTCAACAATTCCATCAATATCATCAAAACAAAAGAAAGTTTAAACAGTGATGGTCAACAATTCCATCAATATCATCAAAACAAAAGAAAGTTTAAACAGTGATGGTCAACAATTCCATCAATATCAACAAAACAAAATAAAGTTTAAAGAGTGATGGTCAACAATTCCACCAAGATCATCAAAACAAAAGAAAGTTTAAGCAGTGATGGTCAACAATTCCATCAATATCATCAAAACAAAAGACAGTGTAAACAGCGATGGTCAACAATTCCATCAATATCATCAAAACAAAAGAAAGTTTAAACAGTGATGGTCAACAATTCCATCAATATCATCAAAACAAAAGACAGTTTAAACAGTGATGGTCAACAATTCCATCAAAATCATCAAAACAAAAGAAAGTTTAAGCAGTGATGGTCAACAATTCCATCAATATCATCAAAACAAAAGACAGTTTAAACAGAGATGGTCAACAATTCCATTAATATCATCAAAACAAAAGAAAGTTTAAACATCAAAACAAAAGACAGTTTAATCAGTGATGGTCAAGAATTCCATCAATATCATCAAAACAAAAGAAAGTTTAAACAGTGATGGTCAACAATTCCATCAATATCATCAAAACAAAAGAAAGTTTAAACATAGATGGTCAACAATTCCATCAATATCATCAAAACAAAAGAAAGTTTAAACAGTGATGGTCAACAATTCCATCAATATCATCAAAACAAAAGACAGTTTAAACAGTGATGGTCAACAATTTCATCAATATCATCAAAACAAAAGAAAGTTTAAACAGTGATGGTCAACAATTCCATCAATATCATCAAAGCAAAAGAAAGTTTAAACAGTGATGGTCAACAATTCCATCAATATCATCAAAACAAAAGAAAGTTTAAGCAGTCATGGTCAACAATTCCATCAATATCATCAAAACAAAAGAAAGTTTAAGCAGTGATGGTCAAGAATTCCATCAATATCATCAAAACAAAAGAAAGTTTAAACAGTGATGGTCAACAATTCCATCAATATCATCAAGACAAAAGAAAGTTTAAACAGTGATGGTCAACAATTCCATCAATATCATCAAAACAAAAGAAAGTTTAAACAGTGATGGTCAACAATTCCATCAATATCATCAAAACAAAAGAAAGTTTAAACAGTGATGGTCAACAATTCCATCAATATCATCAAAACAAAAGAAAGTTTAAACAGTGATGGTCAACAATTCCATCAATATCATCAAAACAAAAGAAAGTTTAAACAGTGATGGTCAAGAATTCCATCAATATCATCAAAACAAAAGACAGTTTAAGCAGTCATGGTCAACAATTCCATCAATATCATCAAAACAAAAGAAAGTTTAAACAGTGATGGTCAACAATTCCATCAATATCATCAAAACAAAAGAAAGTTTAAACAGTGATGGTCAACAATTCACCAATATCATCAAAACAAAAGAAAGTTTAAGCAGTGATGGTCAACAATTCCATCAATATTATCAAAACAAAAGAAAGGTTAAACTGTGATGGTCAACAATTCCATTAATATCATCAAAACAAAAGAAAGTTTAAGCAGTGATGGTCAACAATTCCATCAATATCATCAAAACAAAAGAAAGTTTAAACAGTGATGGTCAACAATTCCATCAATATCATCAAAACAAAAGAAAGTTTAAACAGTGAATGTCAACAATTCCATCATTATCATCAAAACAAAAGAAAGTTTAAACAGTGATGGTCAACAATTCCATCTATATCATCAAAACAAAAGAAAGTTTAAACAGTGATGGTCAACAATTCCATCAATATCATCAAAACAAAAGACAGTTTAAACAGTGATGGTCAACAATTCCATCAATATCATCAAAACAAAAGACAGTTTAAACAGTGATGGTCAACAATTCCATCAATATCTCAAAACAAAAGAAAGTTTAAACAGTGATGGTCAACAATTCCATCAATATCATCAAAACAAAAGAAAGTTTAAGCAGTGATGGTCAACAATTCCATCAATATCATCAAAACAAAAGAAAGTTTAAACAGCGATGGTCAACAATTACATCAATATCATCAAAACAAAAGAAAGTTTAAACAGTGATGGTCAACAATTCCATCAATATCATCAAAACAAAAGAAAGTTTAAACAGTGATGGTCAACAATTCCATCAATATCATCAAAACAAAAGAAAGTTTAAACAGCGATGGGCAACAATTCTATCAATATCATCAAAACAAAAGAAAGTTTAAACAGTGATAGTCAACAATTACATCAATATCATCAAAACAAAAGAAAGTTTAAACAGTGATGGTCAACAATTCCATCAATATCATCAAAACAAAAGAAAATTTAAACAGTGATGGTCAACAATTCCATCAATATCGTCAAAACAAAAGAAAGGTTAAACAGTGATGGTCAACAATTCCATCAATATCATCAAAACAAAAGACAGTTTAAACAGTGATGGTCAACAATTCCATCAATTTCGTCAAAACAAAAGAAAGGTTAAACAGTGATGGTCAACAATTCCATCAATGTCATCAAAACAAAAGAAAGTTTAAACAGTGATGGTCAACAATTCCATTAATATCATCAAAACAAAATAAACTTTAAACAGCGATAGTCAACAATTCCATCAATATCATCAAAACAAAAGAAAGGTTAAACAGTGATGGTCAACAATTCCATCAATATCATCAAAACAAAAGAAAGTTTAAACAGTGATGGTCAACAATTCCATCAATATCATCAAAACAAAAGAAAGTTTAAACAGTGATGGTCAACAATTCCATCAATATCATCAAAACAAAAGAAAGTTTAAACAGTGATGGTCAACAATTCCATCAATATCAACAAAACAAAAGAAAGTTTAAACAGTGATGGTCAACAATTCCATCAATATCATCAAAACAAAAGAAAGTTTAAACAGTGATGGTCAACAATTCCATCAAAATCATCAAAACAAAAGAAAGTTTAAGCAGTGATGGTCAACAATTCCATCAATATCATCAAAACAAAAGAAAGTTTAAGCAGTGATGGTCAACAATTCCATCAATATCATCAAAACAAAAGAAAGTTTAAACAGAGATGGTCAACAATTCCATTAATATCATCAAAACAAAAGAAAGTTTAAACATCAAAACAAAAGACAGTTTAATCAGTGATGGTCAAGAATTCCATCAATATCATCAAAACAAAAGAAAGTTTAAACAGTGATGGTCAACAATTCCATCAATATCATCAAAACAAAAGAAAGTTTAAACAGTGATGGTCAACAATTCCATCAATATCATCAAAACAAAAGAAAGTTTAAACAGTGATGGTCAACAATTCCATCAATATCATCAAAACAAAAGAAAGTTTAAACAGTGATGGTCAACAATTCCACCAATATCATCAAAACAAAAGAAAGTTTAAACAGTGATGGTCAACAATTCCATCAATATCATCAAAACAAAAGAAAGTTTAAACAGAGATGGTCAACAATTCCATTAATATCATCAAAACAAAAGAAAGTTTAAACATCAAAACAAAAGACAGTTTAATCAGTGATGGTCAAGAATTCCATCAATATCATCAAAACAAAAGAAAGTTTAAACAGTGATGGTCAACAATTCCATCAATATCATCAAAACAAAAGAAAGTTTAAACAGTGATGGTCAACAATTCCATCAATATCATCAAAACAAAAGAAAGTTTAAACAGTGATGGTCAACAATTCCATCAATATCATCAAAACAAAAGAAAGTTTAAACAGTGATGGTCAACAATTCCACCAATATCATCAAAACAAAAGAAAGTTTAAACAGTGATGGTCAACATTTCCATCAATATCATCAAAACAAAAGAAAGTTTAAGCAGTCATGGTCAACAATTCCATCAATATCATCAAAAAAAAAGAAAGTTTAAACTGTGATGGTCAACAATTCCATCAATATCATCAAAACAAAAGAAAGTTTAAGCAGTGATGGTCAACAATTCCATCAATATCAACAAAACAAAAGAAAGTTTAAACAGTGATGGTCAACAATTCCATCAATATCATCAAAACAAAAGAAAGTTTAAACAGTGATGGTCAACAATTCCATCAAAATCATCAAAACAAAAGAAAGTTTAAGCAGTGATGGTCAACAATTCCATCAATATCATCAAAACAAAAGAAAGTTTAAGCAGTGATGGTCAACAATTCCATCAATATCATCAAAACAAAAGAAAGTTTAAACAGAGATGGTCAACAATTCCATTAATATCATCAAAACAAAAGAAAGTTTAAACATCAAAACAAAAGACAGTTTAATCAGTGATGGTCAAGAATTCCATCAATATCATCAAAACAAAAGAAAGTTTAAACAGTGATGGTCAACAATTCCATCAATATCATCAAAACAAAAGAAAGTTTAAACAGTGATGGTCAACAATTCCATCAATATCATCAAAACAAAAGAAAGTTTAAACAGTGATGGTCAACAATTCCATCAATATCATCAAAACAAAAGAAAGTTTAAACAGTGATGGTCAACAATTCCACCAATATCATCAAAACAAAAGAAAGTTTAAACAGTGATGGTCAACAATTCCATCAATATCATCAAAACAAAAGAAAGTTTAAACAGAGATGGTCAACAATTCCATTAATATCATCAAAACAAAAGAAAGTTTAAACATCAAAACAAAAGACAGTTTAATCAGTGATGGTCAAGAATTCCATCAATATCATCAAAACAAAAGAAAGTTTAAACAGTGATGGTCAACAATTCCATCAATATCATCAAAACAAAAGAAAGTTTAAACAGTGATGGTCAACAATTCCATCAATATCATCAAAACAAAAGAAAGTTTAAACAGTGATGGTCAACAATTCCATCAATATCATCAAAACAAAAGAAAGTTTAAACAGTGATGGTCAACAATTCCACCAATATCATCAAAACAAAAGAAAGTTTAAACAGTGATGGTCAACATTTCCATCAATATCATCAAAACAAAAGAAAGTTTAAGCAGTCATGGTCAACAATTCCATCAATATCATCAAAAAAAAAGAAAGTTTAAACTGTGATGGTCAACAATTCCATCAATATCATCAAAACAAAAGAAAGTTTAAGCAGTGATGGTCAAGAATTCCATCAATATCATCAAAACAAAAGAAAGTTTAAACAGTGATGGTCAACAATTCCATCAATATCATCAAGACAAAAGAAAGTTTAAACAGTGATGGTCAACAATTCCATCAATATCATCAAAACAAAAGAAAGTTTAAACAGTGATGGTCAACAATTCCATCAATATCATCAAAACAAAAGAAAGTTTAAACAGTGATGGTCAACAATTCCATCAATATCATCAAAACAAAAGAAAGTTTAAACAGTGATGGTCAACAATTCCATCAATATCATCAAGACAAAAGAAAGTTTAAACAGTGATGGTCAACAATTCCATCAATATCATCAAAACAAAAGAAAGTTTAAACAGTGATGGTCAACAATTCCATCAATATCATCAAAACAAAAGAAAGTTTAAACAGTGATGGTCAACAATTACATCAATATCATCAAAACAAAAGAAAGTTTAAGCAGTGATGGTCAACAATTCCATCAATATCATCAAAACAAAAGAAAGTTTAAACAGTGATGGTCAACAATTCCATCAATATCATCAAAACAAAAGAAAGTTTAAACAGTGATGGTCAACAATTCCATCAATATCATCAAAACAAAAGAAAGTTTAAACAGTGATGGTCAAGAATTCCATCAATATCATCAAAACAAAAGACAGTTTAAGCAGTCATGGTCAACAATTCCATCAATATCATCAAAACAAAAGAAAGTTTAAACAGTGATGGTCAACAATTCCATCAATATCATCAAAACAAAAGAAAGTTTAAACAGTGATGGTCAACAATTCACCAATATCATCAAAACAAAAGAAAGTTTAAGCAGTGATGGTCAACAATTCCATCAATATTATCAAAACAAAAGAAAGGTTAAACTGTGATGGTCAACAATTCCATTAATATCATCAAAACAAAAGAAAGTTTAAGCAGTGATGGTCAACAATTCCATCAATATCATCAAAACAAAAGAAAGTTTAAACAGTGATGGTCAACAATTCCATCAATATCATCAAAACAAAAGAAAGTTTAAACAGTGAATGTCAACAATTCCATCATTATCATCAAAACAAAAGAAAGTTTAAACAGTGATGGTCAACAATTCCATCTATATCATCAAAACAAAAGAAAGTTTAAACAGTGATGGTCAACAATTCCATCAATATCATCAAAACAAAAGACAGTTTAAACAGTGATGGTCAACAATTCCATCAATATCATCAAAACAAAAGACAGTTTAAACAGTGATGGTCAACAATTCCATCAATATCTCAAAACAAAAGAAAGTTTAAACAGTGATGGTCAACAATTCCATCAATATCATCAAAACAAAAGAAAGTTTAAGCAGTGATGGTCAACAATTCCATCAATATCATCAAAACAAAAGAAAGTTTAAACAGCGATGGTCAACAATTACATCAATATCATCAAAACAAAAGAAAGTTTAAACAGTGATGGTCAACAATTCCATCAATATCATCAAAACAAAAGAAAGTTTAAACAGTGATGGTCAACAATTCCATCAATATCATCAAAACAAAAGAAAGTTTAAACAGCGATGGGCAACAATTCTATCAATATCATCAAAACAAAAGAAAGTTTAAACAGTGATAGTCAACAATTACATCAATATCATCAAAACAAAAGAAAGTTTAAACAGTGATGGTCAACAATTCCATCAATATCATCAAAACAAAAGAAAATTTAAACAGTGATGGTCAACAATTCCATCAATATCGTCAAAACAAAAGAAAGGTTAAACAGTGATGGTCAACAATTCCATCAATATCATCAAAACAAAAGACAGTTTAAACAGTGATGGTCAACAATTCCATCAATTTCGTCAAAACAAAAGAAAGGTTAAACAGTGATGGTCAACAATTCCATCAATGTCATCAAAACAAAAGAAAGTTTAAACAGTGATGGTCAACAATTCCATTAATATCATCAAAACAAAATAAACTTTAAACAGCGATAGTCAACAATTCCATCAATATCATCAAAACAAAAGAAAGGTTAAACAGTGATGGTCAACAATTCCATCAATATCATCAAAACAAAAGAAAGTTTAAACAGTGATGGTCAACAATTCCATCAATATCATCAAAACAAAAGAAAGTTTAAACAGTGATGGTCAACAATTCCATCAATATCATCAAAACAAAAGAAAGTTTAAACAGTGATGGTCAACAATTCCATCAATATCAACAAAACAAAAGAAAGTTTAAACAGTGATGGTCAACAATTCCATCAATATCATCAAAACAAAAGAAAGTTTAAACAGTGATGGTCAACAATTCCATCAAAATCATCAAAACAAAAGAAAGTTTAAGCAGTGATGGTCAACAATTCCATCAATATCATCAAAACAAAAGAAAGTTTAAGCAGTGATGGTCAACAATTCCATCAATATCATCAAAACAAAAGAAAGTTTAAACAGAGATGGTCAACAATTCCATTAATATCATCAAAACAAAAGAAAGTTTAAACATCAAAACAAAAGACAGTTTAATCAGTGATGGTCAAGAATTCCATCAATATCATCAAAACAAAAGAAAGTTTAAACAGTGATGGTCAACAATTCCATCAATATCATCAAAACAAAAGAAAGTTTAAACAGTGATGGTCAACAATTCCATCAATATCATCAAAACAAAAGAAAGTTTAAACAGTGATGGTCAACAATTCCATCAATATCATCAAAACAAAAGACAGTTTAAACAGTGATGGTCAACAATTCCATCAATATCATCAAAACAAAAGAAAGTTTAAACAGTGATGGTCAACAATTCCACCAATATCATCAAAACAAAAGAAAGTTTAAACAGTGATGGTCAACATTTCCATCAATATCATCAAAACAAAAGAAAGTTTAAGCAGTCATGGTCAACAATTCCATCAATATCATCAAAAAAAAAGAAAGTTTAAACTGTGATGGTCAACAATTCCATCAATATCATCAAAACAAAAGAAAGTTTAAGCAGTGATGGTCAAGAATTCCATCAATATCATCAAAACAAAAGAAAGTTTAAACAGTGATGGTCAACAATTCCATCAATATCATCAAGACAAAAGAAAGTTTAAACAGTGATGGTCAACAATTCCATCAATATCATCAAAACAAAAGAAAGTTTAAACAGTGATGGTCAACAATTCCATCAATATCATCAAAACAAAAGAAAGTTTAAACAGTGATGGTCAACAATTCCATCAATATCATCAAAACAAAAGAAAGTTTAAACAGTGATGGTCAACAATTCCATCAATATCATCAAGACAAAAGAAAGTTTAAACAGTGATGGTCAACAATTCCATCAATATCATCAAAACAAAAGAAAGTTTAAACAGTGATGGTCAACAATTCCATCAATATCATCAAAACAAAAGAAAGTTTAAACAGTGATGGTCAACAATTACATCAATATCATCAAAACAAAAGAAAGTTTAAGCAGTGATGGTCAACAATTCCATCAATATCATCAAAACAAAAGAAAGTTTAAACAGTGATGGTCAACAATTCCATCAATATCATCAAAACAAAAGACAGTTTAAACAGAGATGGTCAACAATTCCATTAATATCATCAAAACAAAAAAAAGTTTAAACATCAAAACAAAAGACAGTTTAATCAGTGATGGTCAAGAATTCCATCAATATCATCAAAACAAAAGAAAGTTTAAACAGTGATGGTCAACAATTCCATCAATATCATCAAGACAAAAGAAAGTTTAAACAGTGATGGTCAACAATTCCATCAATATCATCAAAACAAAAGAAAGTTTAAACAGTGATGGTCAACAATTCCATCAATATCATCAAAACAAAAGAAAGTTTAAACAGTGATGGTCAACAATTCCATCAATATCATCAAAACAAAAGAAAGTTTAAACAGCGATGGGCAACAATTCTATCAATATCATCAAAACAAAAGAAAGTTTAAACAGTGATAGTCAACAATTACATCAATATCATCAAAACAAAAGAAAGTTTAAACAGTGATGGTCAACAATTCCATCAATATCATCAAAACAAAAGAAAATTTAAACAGTGATGGTCAACAATTCCATCAATATCGTCAAAACAAAAGAAAGGTTAAACAGTGATGGTCAACAATTCCATCAATATCATCAAAACAAAAGAAAGTTTAAACAGTGATGGTCAACAATTCCATCAATTTCGTCAAAACAAAAGAAAGGTTAAACAGTGATGGTCAACAATTCCATCAATGTCATCAAAACAAAAGAAAGTTTAAACAGTGATGGTCAACAATTCCATTAATATCATCAAAACAAAATAAACTTTAAACAGCGATAGTCAACAATTCCATCAATATCATCAAAACAAAAGAAAGGTTAAACAGTGATGGTCAACAATTCCATCAATATCATCAAAACAAAAGAAAGTTTAAACAGTGATGGTCAACAATTCCATCAATATCATCAAAACAAAAGAAAGTTTAAACAGTGATGGTCAACAATTCCATCAATATCATCAAAACAAAAGAAAGTTTAAACAGTGATGGTCAACAATTCCATCAATATCAACAAAACAAAAGAAAGTTTAAACAGTGATGGTCAACAATTCCATCAATATCATCAAAACAAAAGAAAGTTTAAACAGTGATGGTCAACAATTCCATCAAAATCATCAAAACAAAAGAAAGTTTAAGCAGTGATGGTCAACAATTCCATCAATATCATCAAAACAAAAGAAAGTTTAAGCAGTGATGGTCAACAATTCCATCAATATCATCAAAACAAAAGAAAGTTTAAACAGTGATGGTCAACAATTCCATCAATATCATCAAAACAAAAGACAGTTTAAACAGAGATGGTCAACAATTCCATTAATATCATCAAAACAAAAGAAAGTTTAAACATCAAAACAAAAGACAGTTTAATCAGTGATGGTCAAGAATTCCATCAATATCATCAAAACAAAAGAAAGTTTAAACAGTGATGGTCAACAATTCCATCAATGTCATCAAAACAAAAGAAAGTTTAAACAGTGATGGTCAACAATTCCATCAATATCATCAAAACAAAAGAAAGTTTAAACAGTGATGGTCAACAATTCCATCAATATCATCAAAACAAAAGAAAGTTTAAACAGTGATGGTCAACAATTCCATCAATATCATCAAAACAAAAGAAAGTTTAAACAGTGATGGTCAACAATTCCACCAATATCATCAAAACAAAAGAAAGTTTAAACAGTGATGGTCAACAATTCCATCAATATCATCAAAACAAAAGAAAGTTTAAGCAGTCATGGTCAACAATTCCATCAATATCATCAAAAAAAAAGAAAGTTTAAACAGTGATGGTCAACAATTCCATCAATATCATCAAAACAAAAGAAAGTTTAAGCAGTGATGGTCAAGAATTCCATCAATATCATCAAAACAAAAGAAAGTTTAAACAGTGATGGTCAACAATTCCATCAATATCATCAAGACAAAAGAAAGTTTAAACAGTGATGGTCAACAATTCCATCAATATCATCAAAACAAAAGAAAGTTTAAACAGTGATGGTCAACAATTCCATCAATATCATCAAAACAAAAGAAAGTTTAAACAGTGATGGTCAACAATTCCATCAATATCATCAAAACAAAAGAAAGTTTAAACAGTGATGGTCAACAATTTCATTAATATCATCAAAACAAAAGAAAGTTTAAACAGTGATGGTCAACAATTCCATCAATATCATCAAAACAAAAGACAGTTTAAACAGTGATGGTCAACAATTCCATCACTATCATCAAAACAAAAGAAAGTTTAAACAGTCACTGTCAGATGGTCAACAATTCCATCAATATCATCAAAACAAAAGAAAGTTTAAACAGTGATGGTCAACAATTCCATCAATATCATCAAAACAAAAGAAAGTTTAAACAGTGATGGTCAACAATTCCATCAATATCATCAAAATAAAAGAAAGTTTAAACAGTGATGGTCAACAATTCCATCAATATCATCAAAACAAAAGAAAGTTTAAACAGTGATGGTCAACAATTCCATCAATATCATCAAAACAAAAGAAAGTTTAAACAGTGATGGTCAAGAATTCCATCAATATCATCAAAACAAAAGAAAGTTTAAACAGTGATGGTCAACAATTCCATCAATATCATCAAAACAAAAGACAGTTTAAGCAGTGATGGTCAACAATTCCATCAATATCATCAAAACAAAAGAAAGTTTAAACAGTGATGGTCAACAATTCCATCAATATCATCAAAACAAAAGAAAGTTTAAACAGTGATGGTCAACAATTCCATCAATATCATCAAAACAAAAGAAAGTTTAAACAGTGATGGTCAACAATTACATCAATATCATCAAAACAAAAGAAAGTTTAAGCAGTGATGGTCAACAATTCCATCAATATCATCAAAACAAAAGAAAGTTTAAACAGTGATGGTCAACAATTCCATCAATATCATCAAAACAAAAGACAGTTTAAACAGAGATGGTCAACAATTCCATTAATATCATCAAAACAAAAAAAAGTTTAAACATCAAAACAAAAGACAGTTTAATCAGTGATGGTCAAGAATTCCATCAATATCATCAAAACAAAAGAAAGTTTAAACAGTGATGGTCAACAATTCCATCAATATCATCAAGACAAAAGAAAGTTTAAACAGTGATGGTCAACAATTCCATCAATATCATCAAAACAAAAGAAAGTTTAAACAGTGATGGTCAACAATTCCATCAATATCATCAAAACAAAAGAAAGTTTAAACAGTGATGGTCAACAATTCCATCAATATCATCAAAACAAAAGAAAGTTTAAACAGCGATGGGCAACAATTCTATCAATATCATCAAAACAAAAGAAAGTTTAAACAGTGATAGTCAACAATTACATCAATATCATCAAAACAAAAGAAAGTTTAAACAGTGATGGTCAACAATTCCATCAATATCATCAAAACAAAAGAAAATTTAAACAGTGATGGTCAACAATTCCATCAATATCGTCAAAACAAAAGAAAGGTTAAACAGTGATGGTCAACAATTCCATCAATATCATCAAAACAAAAGAAAGTTTAAACAGTGATGGTCAACAATTCCATCAATTTCGTCAAAACAAAAGAAAGGTTAAACAGTGATGGTCAACAATTCCATCAATGTCATCAAAACAAAAGAAAGTTTAAACAGTGATGGTCAACAATTCCATTAATATCATCAAAACAAAATAAACTTTAAACAGCGATAGTCAACAATTCCATCAATATCATCAAAACAAAAGAAAGGTTAAACAGTGATGGTCAACAATTCCATCAATATCATCAAAACAAAAGAAAGTTTAAACAGTGATGGTCAACAATTCCATCAATATCATCAAAACAAAAGAAAGTTTAAACAGTGATGGTCAACAATTCCATCAATATCATCAAAACAAAAGAAAGTTTAAACAGTGATGGTCAACAATTCCATCAATATCAACAAAACAAAAGAAAGTTTAAACAGTGATGGTCAACAATTCCATCAATATCATCAAAACAAAAGAAAGTTTAAACAGTGATGGTCAACAATTCCATCAAAATCATCAAAACAAAAGAAAGTTTAAGCAGTGATGGTCAACAATTCCATCAATATCATCAAAACAAAAGAAAGTTTAAGCAGTGATGGTCAACAATTCCATCAATATCATCAAAACAAAAGAAAGTTTAAACAGTGATGGTCAACAATTCCATCAATATCATCAAAACAAAAGACAGTTTAAACAGAGATGGTCAACAATTCCATTAATATCATCAAAACAAAAGAAAGTTTAAACATCAAAACAAAAGACAGTTTAATCAGTGATGGTCAAGAATTCCATCAATATCATCAAAACAAAAGAAAGTTTAAACAGTGATGGTCAACAATTCCATCAATGTCATCAAAACAAAAGAAAGTTTAAACAGTGATGGTCAACAATTCCATCAATATCATCAAAACAAAAGAAAGTTTAAACAGTGATGGTCAACAATTCCATCAATATCATCAAAACAAAAGAAAGTTTAAACAGTGATGGTCAACAATTCCATCAATATCATCAAAACAAAAGAAAGTTTAAACAGTGATGGTCAACAATTCCACCAATATCATCAAAACAAAAGAAAGTTTAAACAGTGATGGTCAACAATTCCATCAATATCATCAAAACAAAAGAAAGTTTAAGCAGTCATGGTCAACAATTCCATCAATATCATCAAAAAAAAAGAAAGTTTAAACAGTGATGGTCAACAATTCCATCAATATCATCAAAACAAAAGAAAGTTTAAGCAGTGATGGTCAAGAATTCCATCAATATCATCAAAACAAAAGAAAGTTTAAACAGTGATGGTCAACAATTCCATCAATATCATCAAGACAAAAGAAAGTTTAAACAGTGATGGTCAACAATTCCATCAATATCATCAAAACAAAAGAAAGTTTAAACAGTGATGGTCAACAATTCCATCAATATCATCAAAACAAAAGAAAGTTTAAACAGTGATGGTCAACAATTCCATCAATATCATCAAAACAAAAGAAAGTTTAAACAGTGATGGTCAACAATTTCATTAATATCATCAAAACAAAAGAAAGTTTAAACAGTGATGGTCAACAATTCCATCAATATCATCAAAACAAAAGACAGTTTAAACAGTGATGGTCAACAATTCCATCACTATCATCAAAACAAAAGAAAGTTTAAACAGTCACTGTCAGATGGTCAACAATTCCATCAATATCATCAAAACAAAAGAAAGTTTAAACAGTGATGGTCAACAATTCCATCAATATCATCAAAACAAAAGAAAGTTTAAACAGTGATGGTCAACAATTCCATCAATATCATCAAAACAAAAGAAAGTTTAAACAGTGATGGTCAACAATTCCATCAATATCATCAAGACAAAAGAAAGTTTAAACAGTGATGGTCAACAATTCCATCAATATCATCAAAACAAAAGAAAGTTTAAACAGTGATGGTCAACAATTCCATCAATATCATCAAAACAAAAGAAAGTTTAAACAGTGATGGTCAACAATTACATCAATATCATCAAAACAAAAGAAAGTTTAAGCAGTGATGGTCAACAATTCCATCAATATCATCAAAACAAAAGAAAGTTTAAACAGTGATGGTCAACAATTCCATCAATATCATCAAAACAAAAGACAGTTTAAACAGAGATGGTCAACAATTCCATTAATATCATCAAAACAAAAAAAAGTTTAAACATCAAAACAAAAGACAGTTTAATCAGTGATGGTCAAGAATTCCATTAATATCATCAAAACAAAAGAAAGTTTAAACAGTGATGGTCAACAATTACATCAATATCATCAAAACAAAAGAAAGTTTAAACAGTGATGGTCAACAATTACATCAATATCATCAAAACAAAAGAAAGTTTAAGCAGTGATGGTCAACAATTCCATCAATATCATCAAAACAAAAGAAAGTTTAAACAGTGATGGTCAACAATTCCATCAATATCATCAAAACAAAAGAAAGTTTAAACAGTGATGGTCAACAATTCCATCAATATCATCAAGACAAAAGAAAGTTTAAACAGTGATGGTCAACAATTCCATCAATATCATCAAAACAAAAGACAGTTTAAACAGTGATGGTCAACAATTCCATCAATATCATCAAAACAAAAGAAAGTTTAAACAGTGATGGTCAACAATTCCATCAATATCATCAAAACAAAAGAAAGTTTAAACAGTGATGGTCAACAATTCCATCAATATCATCAAAACAAAAGACAGTTTAAACAGTGATGGTCAACAATTCCATCAATATCATCAAAACAAAAGAAAGTTTAAACGGTGATGGTCAACAATTCCATCAATATCATCAAAACAAAAGAAAGTTTAAACAGTGATGGTCAACAATTCCATCAATATCATCAAAACAAAAGAAAGTTTAAACAGTGATGGTCAACAATTCCATCAATATCATCAAAACAAAAGACAGTTTAAGCAGTCATGGTCAACAATTCCATCAATATCATCAAAACAAAAGAAAGTTTAAACAGTGATGGTCAACAATTCCATCAATATCATCAAAACAAAAGAAAGTTTAAACAGTGATGGTCAACAATTCCATCAATATCATCAAAACAAAAGAAAGTTTAAACAGTGATGGTCAACAATTCCATCAATATCATCAAAACAAAAGAAAGTTTAAACAGTGATGGTCAACAATTCCATCAATATCATCAAAACAAAAGAAAGTTTAAGCAGTGATGGTCAACAATTCCATCAATATTATCAAAACAAAAGAAAGGTTAAACAGTGATGGTCAACAATTCCATTAATATCATCAAAACAAAAGAAAGTTTAAACAGTGATGGTCAACAATTCCATCAATATCATCAAAACAAAAGACAGTTTAAACAGTGATGGTCAAGAATTCCATCAATATCATCAAAACAAAAGACAGTTTAAGCAGTCATGGTCAACAATTCCATCAATATCATCAAAACAAAAGAAAGTTTAAACAGTGATGGTCAACAATTCCATCAATATCATCAAAACAAAAGAAAGTTTAAACAGTGATGGTCAACAATTCACCAATATCATCAAAACAAAAGAAAGTTTAAGCAGTGATGGTCAACAATTCCATCAATATTATCAAAACAAAAGAAAGGTTAAACAGTGATGGTCAACAATTCCATTAATATCATCAAAACAAAAGAAAGTTTAAGCAGTGATGGTCAACAATTCCATCAATATCATCAAAACAAAAGAAAGTTTAAACAGTGATGGTCAACAATTCCATCAATATCATCAAAACAAAAGAAAGTTTAAACAGTGAATGTCAACAATTCCATCATTATCATCAAAACAAAAGACAGTTTAAACAGTGATGGTCAACAATTCCATCTATATCATCAAAACAAAAGAAAGTTTAAACAGTGATGGTCAAGAATTCCATCAATATCATCAAAACAAAAGAAAGTTTAAACAGTGATGGTCAACAATTCCATCAATATCATCAAAACAAAAGACAGTTTAAACAGTGATGGTCAACAATTCCATCAATATCTCAAAACAAAAGAAAGTTTAAACAGTGATGGTCAACAATTCCATCAATATCATCAAAACAAAAGAAAGTTTAAGCAGTGATGGTCAACAATTCCATCAATATCATCAAAACAAAAGAAAGTTTAAACAGCGATGGTCAACAATTACATCAATATCATCAAAACAAAAGAAAGTTTAAACAGTGATGGTCAACAATTCCATCAATATCATCAAAACAAAAGAAAGTTTAAACAGTGATGGTCAACAATTCCATCAATATCATCAAAACAAAAGAAAGTTTAAACAGCGATGGGCAACAATTCTATCAATATCATCAAAACAAAAGAAAGTTTAAACAGTGATAGTCAACAATTACATCAATATCATCAAAACAAAAGAAAGTTTAAACAGTGATGGTCAACAATTCCATCAATATCATCAAAACAAAAGAAAATTTAAACAGTGATGGTCAACAATTCCATCAATATCGTCAAAACAAAAGAAAGGTTAAACAGTGATGGTCAACAATTCCATCAATATCATCAAAACAAAAGAAAGTTTAAACAGTGAATGTCAACAATTCCATCATTATCATCAAAACAAAAGACAGTTTAAACAGTGATGGTCAACAATTCCATCTATATCATCAAAACAAAAGAAAGTTTAAACAGTGATGGTCAAGAATTCCATCAATATCATCAAAACAAAAGAAAGTTTAAACAGTGATGGTCAACAATTCCATCAATATCATCAAAACAAAAGACAGTTTAAACAGTGATGGTCAACAATTCCATCAATATCTCAAAACAAAAGAAAGTTTAAACAGTGATGGTCAACAATTCCATCAATATCATCAAAACAAAAGAAAGTTTAAGCAGTGATGGTCAACAATTCCATCAATATCATCAAAACAAAAGAAAGTTTAAACAGTGATGGTCAACAATTCCATCAATTTCGTCAAAACAAAAGAAAGGTTAAACAGTGATGGTCAACAATTCCATCAATGTCATCAAAACAAAAGAAAGTTTAAACAGTGATGGTCAACAATTCCATTAATATCATCAAAACAAAAGAAAGTTTAAGCAGTGATGGTCAACAATTCCATCAATATTATCAAAACAAAAGAAAGTTTAAACAGTGATGGTCAACAATTCCATTAATATCATCAAAACAAAAGAAAGTTTAAACAGTGATGGTCAACAATTCCATCAATATCATCAAAACAAAAGACAGTTTAAACAGTGATGGTCAAGAATTCCATCAATATCATCAAAACAAAAGACAGTTTAAGCAGTCATGGTCAACAATTCCATCAATATCATCAAAACAAAAGAAAGTTTAAACAGTGATGGTCAACAATTCCATCAATATCATCAAAACAAAAGAAAGTTTAAACAGTGATGGTCAACAATTCACCAATATCATCAAAACAAAAGAAAGTTTAAGCAGTGATGGTCAACAATTCCATCAATATTATCAAAACAAAAGAAAGGTTAAACAGTGATGGTCAACAATTCCATTAATATCATCAAAACAAAAGAAAGTTTAAGCAGTGATGGTCAACAATTCCATCAATATCATCAAAACAAAAGAAAGTTTAAACAGTGATGGTCAACAATTCCATCAATATCATCAAAACAAAAGAAAGTTTAAACAGTGAATGTCAACAATTCCATCATTATCATCAAAACAAAAGACAGTTTAAACAGTGATGGTCAACAATTCCATCTATATCATCAAAACAAAAGAAAGTTTAAACAGTGATGGTCAAGAATTCCATCAATATCATCAAAACAAAAGAAAGTTTTAACAGTGATGGTCAACAATTCCATCAATATCATCAAAACAAAAGACAGTTTAAACAGTGATGGTCAACAATTCCATCAATATCTCAAAACAAAAGAAAGTTTAAACAGTGATGGTCAACAATTCCATCAATATCATCAAAACAAAAGAAAGTTTAAGCAGTGATGGTCAACAATTCCATCAATATCATCAAAACAAAAGAAAGTTTAAACAGCGATGGTCAACAATTACATCAATATCATCAAAACAAAAGAAAGTTTAAACAGTGATGGTCAACAATTCCATCAATATCATCAAAACAAAAGAAAGTTTAAACAGTGATGGTCAACAATTCCATCAATATCATCAAAACAAAAGAAAGTTTAAACAGCGATGGGCAACAATTCTATCAATATCATCAAAACAAAAGAAAGTTTAAACAGTGATAGTCAACAATTACATCAATATCATCAAAACAAAAGAAAGTTTAAACAGTGATGGTCAACAATTCCATCAATATCATCAAAACAAAAGAAAATTTAAACAGTGATGGTCAACAATTCCATCAATATCGTCAAAACAAAAGAAAGGTTAAACAGTGATGGTCAACAATTCCATCAATATCATCAAAACAAAAGACAGTTTAAACAGTGATGGTCAACAATTCCATCAATTTCGTCAAAACAAAAGAAAGGTTAAACAGTGATGGTCAACAATTCCATCAATGTCATCAAAACAAAAGAAAGTTTAAACAGTGATGGTCAACAATTCCATCAATATCATCAAAACAAAAGAAAGTTTAAACAGTGATGGTCAACAATTCCATCAATATCATCAAAACAAAAGAAAGTTTAAACAGTGATGGTCAACAATTCCATCAATATCATCAAAACAAAAGACAGTTTAAACAGTGATGGTCAACAATTCCATCAATATCATCAAAACAAAAGAAAGTTTAAACAGTGATGGTCAACAATTCCACCAATATCATCAAAACAAAAGAAAGTTTAAACAGTGATGGTCAACAATTCCATCAATATCATCAAAACAAAAGAAAGTTTAAGCAGTCATGGTCAACAATTCCATCAATATCATCAAAAAAAAAGAAAGTTTAAACAGTGATGGTCAACAATTCCATCAATATCATCAAAACAAAAGAAAGTTTAAGCAGTGATGGTCAAGAATTCCATCAATATCATCAAAACAAAAGAAAGTTTAAACAGTGATGGTCAAGAATTCCATCAATATCATCAAAACAAAAGACAGTTTAAGCAGTCATGGTCAACAATTCCATCAATATCATCAAAACAAAAGAAAGTTTAAACAGTGATGGTCAACAATTCCATCAATATCATCAAAACAAAAGAAAGTTTAAACAGTGATGGTCAAGAATTCCATCAATATCATCAAAACAAAGACAGTTTAAACAGTGATGGTCAACAATTCCATCAATATCATCAAAACAAAAGAAAGTTTAAGCAGTGATGGTCAACAATTCCATCAATATTATCAAAACAAAAGAAAGGTTAAACAGTGATGGTCAACAATTCCATTAATATCATCAAAACAAAAGAAAGTTTAAACAGTGATGGTCAACAATTTCATTAATATCATCAAAACAAAAGAAAGTTTAAACAGTGATGGTCAACAATTCCATCAATATCATCAAAACAAAAGACAGTTTAAACAGTGATGGTCAACAATTCCATCACTATCATCAAAACAAAAGAAAGTTTAAACAGTCACTGTCAGATGGTCAACAATTCCATCAATATCATCAAAACAAAAGAAAGTTTAAACAGTGATGGTCAACAATTCCATCAATATCATCAAAACAAAAGAAAGTTTAAACAGTGATGGTCAACAATTCCATCAATATCATCAAAACAAAAGAAAGTTTAAACAGTGATGGTCAACAATTCCATCAATATCATCAAGACAAAAGAAAGTTTAAACAGTGATGGTCAACAATTCCATCAATATCATCAAAACAAAAGAAAGTTTAAACAGTGATGGTCAACAATTCCATCAATATCATCAAAACAAAAGAAAGTTTAAACAGTGATGGTCAACAATTACATCAATATCATCAAAACAAAAGAAAGTTTAAGCAGTGATGGTCAACAATTCCATCAATATCATCAAAACAAAAGAAAGTTTAAACAGTGATGGTCAACAATTCCATCAATATCATCAAAACAAAAGACAGTTTAAACAGAGATGGTCAACAATTCCATTAATATCATCAAAACAAAAAAAAGTTTAAACATCAAAACAAAAGACAGTTTAATCAGTGATGGTCAAGAATTCCATCAATATCATCAAAACAAAAGAAAGTTTAAACAGTGATGGTCAACAATTCCATCAATATCATCAAAACAAAAGAAAGTTTAAACAGTGATGGTCAACAATTCCATCAATATCATCAAGACAAAAGAAAGTTTAAACAGTGATGGTCAACAATTCCATCAATATCATCAAAACAAAAGACAGTTTAAACAGTGATGGTCAACAATTCCATCAATATCATCAAAACAAAAGAAAGTTTAAACAGTGATGGTCAACAATTCCATCAATATCATCAAAACAAAAGAAAGTTTAAACAGTGATGGTCAACAATTCCATCAATATCATCAAAACAAAAGACAGTTTAAGCAGTCATGGTCAACAATTCCATCAATATCATCAAAACAAAAGAAAGTTTAAACAGTGATGGTCAACAATTCCATCAATATCATCAAGACAAAAGACAGTTTAAACAGTGATGGTCAACAATTCCATCAATATCATCAAAACAAAAGAAAATTTAAACAGTGATGGTCAACAATTCCATCAATATCATCAAGACAAAAGAAAGTTTAAACAGTGATGGTCAACAATTCCATCAATATCATCAAAACAAAAGACAGTTTAAACAGTGATGGTCAACAATTCCATCAATATCATCAAAACAAAAGAAAGTTTAAACGGTGATGGTCAACAATTCCATCAATATCATCAAAACAAAAGAAAGTTTAAACAGTGATGGTCAACAATTCCATCAATATCATCAAAACAAAAGAAAGTTTAAACAGTGATGGTCAACAATTCCATCAATATCATCAAAACAAAAGACAGTTTAAGCAGTCATGGTCAACAATTCCATCAATATCATCAAAACAAAAGAAAGTTTAAACAGTGATGGTCAACAATTCCATCAATATCATCAAAACAAAAGAAAGTTTAAACAGTGATGGTCAAGAATTCCATCAATATCATCAAAACAAAAGAAAGTTTAAACAGTGATGGTCAACAATTCCATCAATATCATCAAAACAAAAGAAAGTTTAAACAGTGATGGTCAACAATTCCATCAATATCATCAAAACAAAAGAAAGTTTAAGCAGTGATGGTCAACAATTCCATCAATATTATCAAAACAAAAGAAAGGTTAAACAGTGATGGTCAACAATTCCATTAATATCATCAAAACAAAAGAAAGTTTAAACAGTGATGGTCAACAATTCCATCAATATCATCAAAACAAAAGACAGTTTAAACAGTGATGGTCAACAATTCCATCAATATCATCAAAACAAAAGACAGTTTAAACAGTCACTGTCAGATGGTCAACAATTCCATCAATATCATCAAAACAAAAGAAAGTTTAAACAGTGATGGTCAACAATTCCATCAATATCATCAAAACAAAAGAAAGTTTAAACAGTGATGGTCAACAATTCCATTAATATTATCAAAACAAAAGAAACTTTAAACAGCGATAGTCAACAATTCCATCAATATTATCAAAACAAAAGAAAGTTTAAACAGTGATGGTCAACAATTTCATTAATATCATCAAAGCAAGCAATCACTTCTCACTGAACACAATATACAAATGTGAGATTGGTTTTCTCCGAGTACTCCAGTTTCCTCCACTGAAAATGAAATATTGTTGAAAGTGGCATTAAACGCCATAACCCTAACCCGAAATATAAGATCATGACATATGACGTTAGAAATCTAGGTTCTGGCTTGTTACAGACACAAAAATGTCTAGATACAGGTGGCTTTTCTTAACAATTGATGAAATTAATAAAGGTGTCATAGTGACAACACAACATTGCATTAAAATGACACCAATTCTGAAATACCAAGTCATAATATCTTTGAGAGTTAAATTGACGCTCAAATAAAATTAAATTGCTTTTTTTGTTGAAAAAATGACATTCGTATTCAGAAAACAATTGTTTTGCAAATTGATTTAAAATGAATAATCAACATAAGTGTTATTTTGTTTCAGGAAAAAAATCCAGACGAGTACGTAGATAGATAGACCAGGGACATTTAAATTACAATACGATAACTGATGCACAGCAAAGTGGACCTTTCTCGTAGAAAATATTTAATCCTTTAGAAATTTATCAAAGACTACAACTTCTGAATACCTCTGGTATCTTCAAACATTCCTTAGAAACATTATTTTACTTTGTTCGCGATCTATTTAAAAACAGGAAATACGAGGTCGGGTATTAACACTTGGATCGATATTGGTATAATGCTTGTAATTCGGATATATATTTTAATGAAACATTTTCAAATTTTAGCCAATGATCATTTTCTTTTTTTATTTATCTTGAATTTGAAGCAATTAAATGTGTTTCTTTTGATATTATATTGACATAAAAACTCATGTTAATTGCAATTTCACTACTAGTACATTTCTATTTTTTGGATTTTTAGATGAAGTTTGAGATCACACAGTTTAGTATTTTTCGATTCCAGCAGCTATAAAAATAATAAAACACTCAATAATACTAATTCATGTAATAACTATTTTAAATATTGTTTTAATAAACTTTTATTACGATTGTAAACATTTGAAAGGGTACCTCAAGGGTTAAGTTGTATGGTGAATTAGGGTGGGACTCCTTGCAAAACAGACGTAAGAAGCAAAAACTTATTCTGATGTTCAAAGCTCTGCAAGGAGAGCTACCCAACTATATACCAAATAATATTATTTCTTATATTAATATTGAACCTAACTACATGGTTAGAAACCCCAGATTCTTCACCCCTCCCCAATGCCGCACCAGGTCATATAGGGATAGCTTTTTAGCTCACCTTCCCAAAGGCAATGTGAACTTTTGCCATCACTTGGCGTCCGTCGTCTGTCGTTAACTTTTCACATTTTAATCTTCTCCTCTGAAACCTCTTAGCCAAATGAACTGAAACTTGGTTGGAATCATCTATGGACGGTCCTCTATATAGTTTGCTAATTTCGTCCCGATCCATTAACAAACATGGCTGCCACAGGCAATTCTTGTTTCTGATTGGCCAATTTTTTTAAATCTTCTCCTCTGAAACCGCTTGGCCAAATGAACCGAAACTTGATAGGAAGCATATATGGAAGGTCCTCTGTAAAGATTGCTCATTTCGTCCCGACTCGTTTACAGACATGGCCGCCACAGGCGACTCTTGTTTCTAATTGGGTGAATTTTAAAATTCTTCTCCTCTGAAACCGTTTTGCCAAATGAACCGAAACTTGGTAGGAAGCAACTTTGGAAAGTCCTCGGTAAAGATTGCTCATTTCGTACCGATCAGTTAACAAACATGGCCGCCACAGACGATTCTTGTTTCTGATTGGTTGATTTCTTAAAAATCTTCTCCTCTGAAACCGCTGAGCCATATGAACTGAAACTTGGTAGGTATCATCTATGGGCTGTCCTCTATAAAGATTGCTCATTTCCTCCCAATCCATTAACAAACATGGCTGCCACAGGCAATTCTTGTTTCTGATTGGTCGATCCCTAAAAATCTTCTCCTCTGAAACATCTTTGCCAAATGAACCGAAACTTGATAGGAAGCATCTATGGAAGGTCCTCTATAAGGTTTGCTCATTTCGTCCCGATCTATTAACAAATATGGCCACCACAGGCGATTCTTGTTTCTGATTGGCTGATATTTAAATTTCTTCTCTTCTGAAACCGTTTTGCCAAATGAACGAAAACTTGGTAGGAAGCATCTATGGAAGGTCCTGTATCAAGATTGCTCATTTCGTCCCGATCCGTTAACAAACATGGCCACCACAGGAATTCTTGTTTCTGATTGGTCAATTTCTAAAAATCTTCTCTGAAACCGCTTTGTCAAATGAACCGAAACTTGATAGGAAGCATCTATGGAAGGGCCTCTATAGGGATTGCTCTTTTCATTTTGATTCGTAGACAGACATGTCTGCCATAGGCAATGCTTGTTTCTGATTGGTCGATTTCTAAAAATCTTTTTCTCTGAAACTGCTTAGCCAAATGAACCAAAATTTGGTGAGAAGCACCTATGGAAGGTTCTGTATTAAGTTTCCTCAAAGCCCAATGAAAGGTGAGTGACACAGGCTCAGTCCACTGAGCCTCTAGTTTCCAACTGTTCTGGATTTATGGAACAAACTAGATAATGATACTAGGAACATTCAGTCATTATCTTCATTCAAGATTAAACTTAATGAAGATGTTGATAAATCTCCTAGCTTCTACTCTATTGGTTCTCGCAGCTTAAATATTTGGCATTGCCAACTTCGTAATGAAGCAAGCAGTTTAAATCACCACTTGTTTCAGTCTCATCTGTCCGACAGCTCCCAGTGTGTCTGTGGGGATGCAATTGAAAATAATTTCCATTATTTTTATTTTTATGTTTGTCATAAGACACAGAATACAACTTTTTAATTCTCTAAGAAAGTTTCCAGATGTTTTAAATTTTGATATATTATTGAAAGGCTCACCAATCTTTACTGTAGAGGAGAATACTGAGATATTCGATGCTGTTCACCATTTCATTACTGGTAGTAAAAGATTCACATGATTCAATAAATTTTCCTTTTCTCTGTATTTGGTTAAAAATTGAAAAGTCTTCCCATATATAGCTCCAAATCTTTAATTTTTTCAGTTTAATTAATAGTTATAAATCTTTCAATTATTCAGGTCTCCCTTCCTACTCCCCTCTTTACCCAATTTGTACTTGCCTATCTCAACCACAATCACTATTTTGTTTAGATATTTCCCCCCTTATTTACTTATTTGTCTCTTCTTCCTCCATCTCTCCTAAATTCCCTTTATTCAATTATAAATATATATACTGAAAAAGAGTTAATTCATATTGATATGGTGGACCTCACTTAATTAGTGATTTTCATCACAGGCATTTGACCGATGGACCTTAATTTCCTCGTGTTTGCCACGAGGGTATGCATATTCAGGGCTAGTAATGATGTAGGGCCTCTATTTGTGGGTCCTGGGTCCACACGAATGCTAGAAAAAAACAATGAGTATTGAACAAAGAATCAAATATCATCAATATCTTCTTTTTCAAAATGTCTAAAGAATGAAGCACCTGTATATTTAAAAAATAAAATCCAATACTTGTCTGATAGAAATCCTTTCTCTCTCCGAAATGTTGTAAGTGAAAAATTACAAATCCCAAAGGCAAAAACTGAACTTTTTAAGAAAACTTTTACATACTCTGGACCAAAGTTATGGAATGAACTTCCGTTTTCAATACGGCAAGCTTCTTCTCATAATGCATTTAAAACAAAAGTTAAAAGTCTCATTTTAAATGATGATGTACCTTAAATTACCATTAAATGTTTACTAAATCTTTTTGTGTATACTTATTACAATGTATTGCTTCTTGTGTGTAACTTTTATATAGTGTTCTTTACAATGTATGTTTAAATATGTCAATGAGGACCTCAGGGAAGATTAGTTATTAACTAACTAAACCTCTAAAAATAAAGAATTTATTATTATTATTATTATTACTACTCTGTTAAGATACTTACCCAAGCTTTTGTATTTGTAATATTGATATTGTTATGTCAAACACTTAAACAAATATTTTATTTTGTGAGAAATAAAATTTATGAAATTTACAGATTTGATAAATAGATAATATTTCAAAAATGAAATGAAAATTTGTAATATTGAAATTGTTATAACCCAAACTTAAAGGATTATTTTATTTTCTGAGAAAAAAATTAATAAAAATTACAGATTTTTAATTTCTTTTAAAGTATAGATATAATAAATAGATTATATTTCAAAAATGAAATGGAAATTTGAAATATTGAAATTGTTATATGTCAAACCTAAAGAATTATTTGATTTTGTGAGAAATAAAATTTAATTTTTTTTTTTTAAGTACAAATATTTGAAATAAAATGAAAATTTGAATAATTTAACAGATTATTTAATGGGTTGTAATATAACAAAGATACATGTATGTGTCACGCTTATTAATGAGATTTATCAGTCAAATGTATACTTAATGATGTTTGTTAGTATATGAGTGCTTGTATTATTGTTAGCATATACACTCATGGACAAAAGAAACGTTGCAATATAAAAATATTGATAAAATATTATTTTTTTATCGGAGAAATATTTTCACTTTATTCCAATGTTTACCTGGTTGAATTGATTATACAGGTAAGGTAAGATTTGTTTGAAACTCATTAGAGCATTATGTTATCGAACACAGTCGTATAAGCTATTTTCGCGCCAAATGTCGTGCACGTGCAGATGATTTGTGTCATGTTTGTACCCAGTTGACAGCTGTTGGTATCAGAAGTAAGAAAAACAATCTTTTTTTCCTAATCTGCTCTTCAAAACTTCAAAACAAAATGCCCCGTTGAGAAAATACTAGCAGAGAGAGGGCAATTGGAATGCTGCAACTCGGCACTACGCAAGGTGACGTTGCTAGACGTTTTAGAGTTGCGAGAAACACCATTTGGAGATTGTGGAACAGGAATAGAACCACAAATTCAACTGCTGATCGCCATAGATCTGGTAGACCAAGATTAACAAAAACAGACAAGACAGTTTGATTAGATTACGCCATTTACACAACCGAACTGAAAATCCGTCCAATACCGCCACTAGTATTCCTGGTCTACGCCGCATTAGTTGGAGGACTGCTCAACGTCGCTTAGCTGAGGTAGGACTTCGTGCCAGGAGACTATCGGGGTCCCATGTTGACACAACGTCATTGTTAACATCGTTTAGAATGGGCAAGACGTCATTTGCGATGGCGACTTGCTGACTGGCGACGGGTCCTGTTCACTGACGAATTCCGTTTCCTGTTACGTCGGGTAGATGGGCGGAGAAGAGTCTATCGTAGACATGGTGAACGTTGTGCTGACAATTGTGTTCTTCGTCACAACCGTTTTGGTGGGGGAAGTGTAACGGTGTGGGGCGGAATTGCAACAAATAGACGCACACATCTTGTGACAATCAACGGCAGTCTTAACGCCGAAAGATACAGAAACGAGATCCTAACACCTCATTGCTACCTTTTATTGCAGCAAATGGAGCTACGTTTCAACAGGATAACGCTCGTCCGCACATTGCAAGGGCCAATATGGACTTTTTGCATCAAAATAGCGTTGATGTACTGCCTTGACCTGCCCTTTCGCCAGAACTTTCACCAATAGAACATTTTTGGGACCAATTAGACCGGCAAGTAAGAAGGAGAACACAGCAACCGGAAACGCTAGACCAACTCCGTATTGCATTGGAAGATGAGTGGCAGCGAATTCATATGGCGTCAATTAATCGTTTAATTGCGTCTATGCATCGACGTTGTCAAGCTGTGATCGATAATAGAGGCTCTTTCACCAGATATTGACTTTGTAAACTTGCACATTGATTACGTCAAGTGTAATGTTGGAAATTGTGGACATAACGTTTCTGCATATACTGATTTGTCCGTGCTTTAGACATTGCAGATGTAATTTTAGACAAGTACATACATGTATTGTATAACAAAATAAATTAATTTATATATTTATATGTGCAACATTTCTTTTGTCCATGAGTATATATTGAGTTTTCCAATATTTTTTCAAAGCTATTTACAAAATTACTTAAATCACTAGTGCTTATAATTACTTTATATTAAATACAACTCAAAAGATCAATATTTCATATCAAAGGAGAAAATGCAAATTATATAATATAATTTTTTTTTATTTATTATTCAATAAATTAGCCATTATTTCTAATTAAAGTAATTCTGTGAATAGCTCTGTATAAAAATTTGGAGAAAATAATGAAATTTCTATATTTTTTTTTGCTATTATGTTTTTTGACATAAATAGAAGGATTTTAAATTGACAAAAATCAAAGCATATTTATACATTTATCAAATATATTATATGAAAATTAAAGTATTTTTATAAAAAAAAAATGACATTTATTTCTACAATTACATGTACCACAGTGGTCAACCACATCGGTGAGGTAATGGTTAGTATCTTTACCTTGAGTGTGATAAATTTTGATATTGAGCTGCAGTCGTATCAAATCAAAGACTTTAAAATTGGTATTTGTTACCTCTCCACTAAGCAGGTAGTATAAAGGAGAAAGAGCAAAGACTGGTTGGCTCAGAATCATGATAATGTGTCCGAGTGGAGCGACATGTCTTTACATGGACAAAACCAAAGGTTATAAAATTGGTATTTACTGCTTCTCAACTACGAAGGTAACATTAAATATGTATATGGAGGAAGAACAAAGACTGGTTGTCTCGGAATCAGGATAGTGTATCCGTATGGAGCGACATGTCTACCAGTGAACTGGAGGAAGAACAAACACTGGTTGTCTAGGAATCATGATAGTGTATCCGTATGGAGCGACATGTCTACCAGTGAACTGGAGGAAGAACAAACACTGGTTGTCTAGGAATCAGGATATAGTGTATCCGAATGGAGCGACATGTCTACCAGTGAACTGGAGGAAGAACAAACACTGGTTGTCTAGGAATCAGGATAGTGTATCCGAATGGAGCGACATGTCTACCAGTGAACTGGAGGAAGAACAAAGACTGGTTGTCTAGGAATCAGGGTAGTGTATCCGAATGGAGCGACATGTCTACCAGTGAACTGGAGGAAGAACAAACACTGGTTGTCTAGGAATCATGATAGTGTATCCGTATGGAGCGACATGTCTACCAGTGAACTGGAGGAAGAACAAACACTGGTTGACTCGGAATCAGGAGAGTGTATCCGAATGGAGCGACATGTCTACCAGTGAACTGGAGGAAGAACAAACACTGGTTGTCTAGGAATCAGGATAGTGTATCCGAATGGAGCGACATGTCTACCAGTGAACTGGAGGAAGAACAAACACTGGTTGTCTAGGAATCAGGGTAGTGTATCCGAATGGAGCGACATGTCTACCAGTGAACTGGAGGAAGAACAAACACTGGTTGTCTAGGAATCAGGGTAGTGTATCCGAATGGAGCGACATGTCTACCAGTGAACTGGAGGAAGAACAAAGACTGGTTGTCTAGGAATCAGGGTAGTGTATCCGAATGGAGCGACATGTCTACCAGTGAACTGGAGGAAGAACAAACACTGGTTGTCTAGGAATCATGATAGTGTATCCGTATGGAGCGACATGTCTACCAGTGAACTGGAGGAAGAACAAACACTGGTTGACTCGGAATCAGGAGAGTGTATCCGAATGGAGCGACATGTCTACCAGTAGACTGGAGGAAGAACAAAGACTGGTTGGCTCAGAATCATGATAATGTGTCCGAGTGGAGCGACATGTCTACCAGTGAACTGGAGGAAGAACAAAGACTGGTTGTCTAGGAATCAGGGTAGTGTATCCGTATGGAGCGACATGTCTACCAGTGAACTGGAGGAAGAACAAAGACTGGTTGTCTAGGAATCAGGGTAGTGTATCCGTATAGAGCGACATGTCTACCAGTGAACTGGAGGAAGAACAAACACTGGTTGTCTAGGAATCAGGGTAGTGTATCCGTATGGAGCGACATGTCTACCAGTGAACTGGAGGAAGAACAAAGACTGGTTGTCTAGGAATCAGGGTAGTGTATCCGTATGGAGCGACATGTCTACCAGTGAACTGGAGGAAGAACAAACACTGGTTGTCTCGGAATCAGGATAGTGTATCCGAATGGAGCGACAAGTCTACCAGTGAACTGGAGGAAGAACAAACACTGGTTGTCTAGGAATCAGGGTAGTGTATCCGTATGGAGCGACATGTCTACCAGTGAACTGAAGGAAGAACAAAGACTGGTTGTCTAGGAATCATGATAGTGTATCCGTATGGAGCGACATGTCTACCAGTGAACTGGAGGAAGAACAAAGACTGGTTGTCTAGGAATCATGATAGTGTATCCGTATGGAGCGACATGTCTACCAGTGAACTGGAGGAAGAACAAAGACTGGTTGTCTAGGAATCAGGATAGTGTATCCGTATGGAGCGACATGTCTACCAGTGAACTGGAGGAAGAACAAACACTGGTTGACTCGGAATCAGGAGAGTGTATCCGAATGGAGCGACATGTCTACCAGTGAACTGGAGGAAGAACAAACACTGGTTGTCTAGGAATCAGGATAGTGTATCCGAATGGAGCGACATGTCTACCAGTGAACTGGAGGAAGAACAAAGACTGGTTGTCTAGGAATCAGGGTAGTGTATCCGAATGGAGCGACATGTCTACCAGTGAACTGGAGGAAGAACAAACACTGGTTGTCTAGGAATCATGATAGTGTATCCGTATGGAGCGACATGTCTACCAGTGAACTGGAGGAAGAACAAACACTGGTTGACTCGGAATCAGGAGAGTGTATCCGAATGGAGCGACATGTCTACCAGTGAACTGGAGGAAGAACAAACACTGGTTGTCTAGGAATCAGGGTAGTGTATCCGAATGGAGCGACATGTCTACCAGTGAACTGGAGGAAGAACAAACACTGGTTGTCTAGGAATCAGGGTAGTGTATCCGAATGGAGCGACATGTCTACCAGTGAACTGGAGGAAGAACAAACACTGGTTGTCTAGGAATCAGGGTAGTGTATCCGAATGGAGCGACATGTCTACCAGTGAACTGGAGGAAGAACAAAGACTGGTTGTCTAGGAATCAGGGTAGTGTATCCGAATGGAGCGACATGTCTACCAGTGAACTGGAGGAAGAACAAACACTGGTTGTCTAGGAATCATGATAGTGTATCCGTATGGAGCGACATGTCTACCAGTGAACTGGAGGAAGAACAAACACTGGTTGACTCGGAATCAGGGTAGTGTATCCGAATGGAGCGACATGTCTACCAGTAGACTGGAGGAAGAACAAAGACTGGTTGGCTCAGAATCATGATAATGTGTCCGAGTGGAGCGACATGTCTACCAGTGAACTGGAGGAAGAACAAAGACTGGTTGTCTAGGAATCAGGGTAGTGTATCCGTATGGAGCGACATGTCTACCAGTGAACTGGAGGAAGAACAAAGACTGGTTGTCTAGGAATCAGGGTAGTGTATCCGTATGGAGCGACATGTCTACCAGTGAACTGGAGGAAGAACAAACACTGGTTGTCTAGGAATCAGGGTAGTGTATCCGTATGGAGCGACATGTCTACCAGTGAACTGGAGGAAGAACAAAGACTGGTTGTCTAGGAATCAGGGTAGTGTATCCGTATGGAGCGACATGTCTACCAGTGAACTGGAGGAAGAACAAACACTGGTTGTCTCGGAATCAGGATAGTGTATCCGAATGGAGCGACATGTCTACCAGTGAACTGGAGGAAGAACAAACACTGGTTGTCTAGGAATCAGGGTAGTGTATCCGTATGGAGCGACATGTCTACCAGTGAACTGAAGGAAGAACAAAGACTGGTTGTCTAGGAATCATGATAGTGTATCCGTATGGAGCGACATGTCTACCAGTGAACTGGAGGAAGAACAAAGACTGGTTGTCTAGGAATCATGATAGTGTATCCGTATGGAGCGACATGTCTACCAGTGAACTGGAGGAAGAACAAAGACTGGTTGTCTAGGAATCAGGATAGTGTATCCGTATGGAGCGACATGTCTACCAGTGAACTGGAGGAAGAACAAACACTGGTTGACTCGGAATCAGGAGAGTGTATCCGAATGGAGCGACATGTCTACCAGTGAACTGGAGGAAGAACAAACACTGGTTGTCTAGGAATCATGATAGTGTATCCGTATGGAGCGACATGTCTACCAGTGAACTGGAGGAAGAACAAACACTGGTTGACTCGGAATCAGGAGAGTGTATCCGAATAGAGCGACATGTCTACCAGTGAACTGGAGGAAGAACAAACACTGGTTGTCTAGGAATCATGATAGTGTATCCGTATGGAGCGACATGTCTACCAGTGAACTGGAGGAAGAACAAACACTGGTTGTCTCGGAATCAGGGTAGTGTATTCGTATGGAGCGACATGTCTACCAGTGAACTGGAGGAAGAACAAAGACTGGTTGTCTAGGAATCATGATAGTGTATCCGTATGGAGCGACATGTCTACCAGTGAACTGGAGGAAGAACAAAGACTGGTTGTCTAGGAATCATGATAGTGTATCCGTATGGAGCGACATGTCTACCAGTGAACTGGAGGAAGAACAAACACTGGTTGACTCGGAATCAGGAGAGTGTATCCGAATGGAGCGACATGTCTACCAGTGAACTGGAGGAAGAACAAACACTGGTTGTCTAGGAATCAGGGTAGTGTATCCGAATGGAGCGACATGTCTACCAGTGAACTGGAGGAAGAACAAACACTGGTTGTCTCGGAATCAGGGTAGTGTATCCGTATGGAGCGACATGTCTACCAGTAGACTGGAGGAAGAACAAACACTGGTTGTCTCGGAATCAGGGTAGTGTATCCGTATGGAGCGACATGTCTACCAGTAGACTGGAGGAAGAACAAACACTGGTTGTCTCGGAATCAGGGTAGTGTATCCGAATGGAGCGACATGTCTACCAGTGAACTGGAGGAAAAACAACCACTGGTTGTCTCGGAATCAGGATAGTGGAATGGAGCGACATGTCTACCAGTGAACTGGAGGAAGAACAAACACTGGTTGACTCGGAATCAGGATAGTGTATCCGAATGGAGCGACATGTCTACCAGTGAACTGGAGGAAGAACAAACACTGGTTGACTCGGAATCAGGATAGTGTATCCGAATGGAGCGACATGTCTACCAGTGAACTGGAGGAAGAACAAACACTGGTTGTCTCGGAATCAGGATAGTGTATCCGAATGGAGCGACATGTCTACCAGTGAACTGGAGGAAGAACAAACACTGGTTGACTCGGAATCAGGATAGTGTATCCGAATGGAGCGACATGTCTACCAGTGAACTGGAGGAAGAACAAACACTGGTTGTCTCGGAATCAGGGTAGTGTATCCGAATGGAGCGACATGTCTACCAGTGAACTGGAGGAAGAACAAACACTGGTTGTCTAGGAATCAGGGTAGTGTATCCGAATGGAGCGACATGTCTACCAGTGAACTGGAGGAAGAACAAACACTGGTTGTCTCGGAATCAGGATAGTGTATCCGAATGGAGCGACATGTCTACCAGTGGACTGGAGGAAGAACAAACACTGGTTGTCTCGGAATCAGGGTAGTGTATCCGAATGGAGCGACATGTCTACCAGTGAACTGGAGGAAGAACAAACACTGGTTGTCTCGGAATCATGATAGTGTATCCGAATGGAGCGACATGTCTACCAGTGAACTGGAGGAAGAACAAACACTGGTTGTCTAGGAATCAGGGTAGTGTATCCGAATGGAGCGACATGTCTACCAGTGAACTGGAGGAAGAACAAACACTGGTTGTCTAGGAATCAGGGTAGTGTATCCGAATGGAGCGACATGTCTACCAGTGAACTGGAGGAAGAACAAACACTGGTTGTCTAGGAATCAGGGTAGTGTATCCGAATGGAGCGACATGTCTACCAGGGAACTGGAGGAAGAACAAACACTGGTTGTCTAGGAATCAGGGTAGTGTATCCGAATGGAGCGACATGTCTACCAGTGAACTGGAGGAAGAACAAACACTGGTTGTCTCGGAATCAGGGTAGTGTATCCGAATGGAGCGACATGTCTACCAGTGGACTGGAGGAAGAACAAACACTGGTTGTCTCGGAATCATGATAGTGTATCCGAATGGAGCGACATGTCTACCAGTGGACTGGAGGAAGAACAAACACTGGTTGTCTCGGAATCATGATAGTGTATCCGAATGGAGCGACATGTCTACCAGTGGACTGGAGGAGGAACACACACTGGTTGTCTCGGAATCATGATAGTGTATCCGAATGGAGCGACATGTCTACCAGTGAACTGGAGGAAGAACAAACACTGGTTGTCTAGGAATCAGGATAGTGTATCCGAATGGAGCGACATGTCTACCAGTGAACTGGAGGAAGAACAAAGACTGGTTGTCTAGGAATCAGGGTAGTGTATCCGTATGGAGCGACATGTCTACCAGTGAACTGGAGGAAGAACAAACACTGGTTGTCTAGGAATCAGGGTAGTGTATCCGTATGGAGCGACATGTCTACCAGTGAACTGGAGTAAGAACAAAGACTGGTTGTCTAGGAATCAGGGTAGTGTATCCGTATGGAGCGACATGTCTACCAGTGAACTGGAGGAAGAACAAACACTGGTTGTCTCGGAATCAGGATAGTGTATCCGAATGGAGCGACATGTCTACCAGTGAACTGGAGGAAGAACAAACACTGGTTGTCTAGGAATCAGGGTAGTGTATCCGTATGGAGCGACATGTCTACCAGTGAACTGAAGGAAGAACAAAGACTGGTTGTCTAGGAATCATGATAGTGTATCCGTATGGAGCGACATGTCTACCAGTGAACTGGAGGAAGAACAAAGACTGGTTGTCTAGGAATCATGATAGTGTATCCGTATGGAGCGACATGTCTACCAGTGAACTGGAGGAAGAACAAAGACTGGTTGTCTAGGAATCAGGATAGTGTATCCGTATGGAGCGACATGTCTACCAGTGAACTGGAGGAAGAACAAACACTGGTTGACTCGGAATCAGGAGAGTGTATCCGAATGGAGCGACATGTCTACCAGTGAACTGGAGGAAGAACAAACACTGGTTGTCTAGGAATCATGATAGTGTATCCGTATGGAGCGACATGTCTACCAGTGAACTGGAGGAAGAACAAACACTGGTTGACTCGGAATCAGGAGAGTGTATCCGAATGGAGCGACATGTCTACCAGTGAACTGGAGGAAGAACAAACACTGGTTGTCTAGGAATCATGATAGTGTATCCGTATGGAGCGACATGTCTACCAGTGAACTGGAGGAAGAACAAACACTGGTTGTCTCGGAATCAGGGTAGTGTATCCGTATGGAGCGACATGTCTACCAGTGAACTGGAGGAAGAACAAACACTGGTTGTCTAGGAATCATGATAGTGTATCCGTATGGAGCGACATGTCTACCAGTGAACTGGAGGAAGAACAAAGACTGGTTGTCTAGGAATCATGATAGTGTATCCGTATGGAGCGACATGTCTACCAGTGAACTGGAGGAAGAACAAACACTGGTTGACTCGGAATCAGGAGAGTGTATCCGAATGGAGCGACATGTCTACCAGTGAACTGGAGGAAGAACAAACACTGGTTGTCTAGGAATCAGGGTAGTGTATCCGAATGGAGCGACATGTCTACCAGTGAACTGGAGGAAGAACAAACACTGGTTGTCTCGGAATCAGGGTAGTGTATCCGTATGGAGCGACATGTCTACCAGTAGACTGGAGGAAGAACAAACACTGGTTGTCTCGGAATCAGGGTAGTGTATCCGTATGGAGCGACATGTCTACCAGTAGACTGGAGGAAGAACAAACACTGGTTGTCTCGGAATCAGGGTAGTGTATCCGAATGGAGCGACATGTCTACCAGTGAACTGGAGGAAAAACAACCACTGGTTGTCTCGGAATCAGGATAGTGGAATGGAGCGACATGTCTACCAGTGAACTGGAGGAAGAACAAACACTGGTTGACTCGGAATCAGGATAGTGTATCCGAATGGAGCGACATGTCTACCAGTGAACTGGAGGAAGAACAAACACTGGTTGACTCGGAATCAGGATAGTGTATCCGAATGGAGCGACATGTCTACCAGTGAACTGGAGGAAGAACAAACACTGGTTGTCTCGGAATCAGGATAGTGTATCCGAATGGAGCGACATGTCTACCAGTGAACTGGAGGAAGAACAAACACTGGTTGACTCGGAATCAGGATAGTGTATCCGAATGGAGCGACATGTCTACCAGTGAACTGGAGGAAGAACAAACACTGGTTGTCTCGGAATCAGGGTAGTGTATCCGAATGGAGCGACATGTCTACCAGTGAACTGGAGGAAGAACAAACACTGGTTGTCTAGGAATCAGGGTAGTGTATCCGAATGGAGCGACATGTCTACCAGTGAACTGGAGGAAGAACAAACACTGGTTGTCTCGGAATCATGATAGTGTATCCGAATGGAGCGACATGTCTACCAGTGGACTGGAGGAAGAACAAACACTGGTTGTCTCGGAATCAGGGTAGTGTATCCGAATGGAGCGACATGTCTACCAGTGAACTGGAGGAAGAACAAACACTGGTTGTCTCGGAATCATGATAGTGTATCCGAATGGAGCGACATGTCTACCAGTGAACTGGAGGAAGAACAAACACTGGTTGTCTAGGAATCAGGGTAGTGTATCCGAATGGAGCGACATGTCTACCAGTGAACTGGAGGAAGAACAAACACTGGTTGTCTAGGAATCAGGGTAGTGTATCCGAATGGAGCGACATGTCTACCAGTGAACTGGAGGAAGAACAAACACTGGTTGTCTAGGAATCAGGGTAGTGTATCCGAATGGAGCGACATGTCTACCAGGGAACTGGAGGAAGAACAAACACTGGTTGTCTAGGAATCAGGGTAGTGTATCCGAATGGAGCGACATGTCTACCAGTGAACTGGAGGAAGAACAAACACTGGTTGTCTCGGAATCAGGATAGTGTATCCGAATGGAGCGACATGTCTACCAGTGAACTGGAGGAAGAACAAACACTGGTTGACTCGGAATCAGGATAGTGTATCCGAATGGAGCCACATGTCTACCAGTGAACTGGAGGAAGAACAAACACTGGTTGTCTCGGAATCAGGGTAGTGTATCCGAATGGAGCGACATGTCTACCAGTGAACTGGAGGAAGAACAAACACTGGTTGTCAAGGAATCAGGGTAGTGTATCCGAATGGAGCGACATGTCTACCAGTGAACTGGAGGAAGAACAAACACTGGTTGTCTCGGAATCATGATAGTGTATCCGAATGGAGCGACATGTCTACCAGTGGACTGGAGGAAGAACAAACACTGGTTGTCTCGGAATCAGGGTAGTGTATCCGAATGGAGCGACATGTCTACCAGTGAACTGGAGGAAGAACAAACACTGGTTGTCTCGGAATCATGATAGTGTATCCGAATGGAGCGACATGTCTACCAGTGAACTGGAGGAAGAACAAACACTGGTTGTCTAGGAATCAGGGTAGTGTATCCGAATGGAGCGACATGTCTACCAGTGAACTGGAGGAAGAACAAACACTGGTTGTCTAGGAATCAGGGTAGTGTATCCGAATGGAGCGACATGTCTACCAGTGAACTGGAGGAAGAACAAACACTGGTTGTCTAGGAATCAGGGTAGTGTATCCGAATGGAGCGACATGTCTACCAGGGAACTGGAGGAAGAACAAACACTGGTTGTCTAGGAATCAGGGTAGTGTATCCGAAAGGAGCGACATGTCTACCAGTGAACTGGAGGAAGAACAAACACTGGTTGTCTCGGAATCAGGGTAGTGTATCCGAATGGAGCGACATGTCTACCAGTGGACTGGAGGAAGAACAAACACTGGTTGTCTCGGAATCATGATAGTGTATCCGAATGGAGCGACATGTCTACCAGTGGACTGGAGGAAGAACAAACACTGGTTGTCTCGGAATCATGATAGTGTATCCGAATGGAGCGACATGTCTACCAGTGGACTGGAGGAGGAACACACACTGGTTGTCTCGGAATCATGATAGTGTATCCGAATGGAGCGACATGTCTACCAGTGAACTGGAGGAAGAACAAACACTGGTTGTCTAGGAATCAGGATAGTGTATCCGAATGGAGCGACATGTCTACCAGTGAACTGGAGGAAGAACAAACACTGGTTGTCTCGGAATCATGATAGTGTATCCGAATAGAGCGACATGTCTACCAGTGAACTGGAGGAAGAACAAACACTAGTTGTCTCGGAATCATGATAGTGTATCCGAATGGAGCGACATGTCTACCAGTGAACTGTTGTTTTAGTGAACTACAAATGTAGTAATATAAAAATCAAATTAAGCGCGTTGGTCTCATTCAAAGATGTTACGCACGATATTGGTGATCAGTGGCGTAACGTGAAAAGTGGCATAAATCAAGACACATTACAGAACGCCCATCTTCGCTAGCCAAGGGTTACGATTCGCTCTACTCATCTTCACCCTGGGCATCTTCTTCTTTTGTTTGTATTATCCACCATTAGATTGGTGCACCTATATATAGTTATAATCACAGATACTGGAAAAAACTAAATAAAATCATAAAAACTAGTTCTTCGACATTCCTGAGTTAGTTATTTGGAGTCTACCACAATGTAGAGCATAGCATAATCTTCTGGTACAGTTCTCTATTTTACTAAATATTTCATCATTGCACTTTAGTAGATTTCCTCTAATTAGTATATCCGGCTCTAAGATTACATAAGTCAGTAGATTAAAGTCATTTGACAGAATTCTCCAGACGATTCATCAATGTCACTAATAATATCTTTCAGTTCCTTCATGGATTCCTTGCGATAGGCATAGAGAGCATTACATTTAGTGAGAAAGTGTAGTGTGTCCTTGTCTGCCAGTTGACAGAGAGGTCAAGTCGCATTTACTTCATGTTGGTTAAATTTGCTACGATTGCATTGGAGTATATATGTACCTGTTAGCAATCTAGCCTTAATTCCACCACGGGGCACATCTTTTATGTTGTTTTGAACTGCGGTCCAGATTCTATGGACGTTTCCGATGGACAAGATTGCGTTTCACAGAAAGCTAAAGATGATTTTTGAGAACAGTCAGAGATCAGTTTCTGATTCCAGAGTGTATCTACTGCTAGTTTAACTTCTCTTTTCCACGTTATCTTACACGGTACTATGTGTAATAATGTTTTTATGGTAGGCAAGTCATAGTGCTCAAGCAAATTGATGATATAGGTAAACCAACTGTTCGAATCATCGGACTTTGTATGTATCTGTCTCAATAGAATGTTCTTTGTCGTTACATTTTCATTTCTGATAATGCTACATAATAATTTGAGTTGTCTAATGTGGATTTCTGCGGTAATAGCTCTCACTCCTAACAATAAGTAGGTAATTCCTCTAACTGACCGAGATGGTAGACATTGAATTTTTCTCAGAAAGCTAAGGTGAAATCGTTCTAATAAGTTGAAATGTGTGGGTTTTAGGATGAATGTTTCTAATCCATAGAGAAGGCGTGGAAGTACATATGTATTGAATAGTTTAATACATGTTGTAGGTGGTAATCCATTGGTTCCATGTAATCCAGTACCGGTTAAGCTATAGATTGTTCTTCTCGCACAAGAGATTCTGTCTTCATAGTTGGATGTAATGTCATTGGTGCGCTTTCGAGATGATCCGGCCTTAAAACTATCCGGCCTTATGAAAATCCGGCCTTAGTTGATTCGGTCTTAGTTGATACGGCCTTGGTTAATGCGGCCTCAGTTAAGAATGATGTGTATATATGGATATGTATACGATAAAACGACACATTGTGATGATTTGAGTAAATAATTAATTAATTAATTTGTCTATCAGGTGCCATATAGCATGTTTTTTTTGTCCCGGGCAGGTAGTCGTTGTTTACTTATTTATTTGTTACGAGGAGTTCCGAAGGCAGCTTTACATTTACGTTGAGGCGGGATTGCTTATATAACTTAGTATATCGTATTTATATTGACGGAAACCTTTCATACGATGAATATATATATATGTATATTATTTCGTATTAACACGATGAAGATCGTTACATCGGTTTCATCAAAAGAATTGGAGTACTTTTTGAGTAATTTATAGTATGGCTTCCTTTTACTTTTTGGTAACCCTTATAATCATACTGCCAGTGCAATTATATACGACTATTAAACAAATGATAATTAATTGCAAGAGAACATCTAAGGAATTTCGCTTGTTGACAGCTTGGTGTATCAACCTGAATTGTTTTTCTAATCATCAACTTCAATGGAAATGATTTCGTCATTATTACCAAAAATTACTAATTAAAAAATTGTTAAAATAATAACGATTTATTATGGCTTTTCATATTGAGTTACGAGTAAATCTTGTGAAAACACTACAAGTTCCAATATTTTATTCATCATATCCATGAATATTTAAATACAACTTTTATTTTTTAATTATTCTTTTCCATTTGATATAAGGCCGGATTTGCCGTAGGCCGCATAAATATATGATAAGGCCGGAACATCCATTTGATATGAGGCCGGATTTGCGTAAGGTCGCATCAACTAAGGCGTATCTGTCATAAGGCCGAATCAACCTGTAAGGATTCCTGGTTGAACGTAGTATGCCAATGCAAGGTGAGTAGTAGTTTGTGATATTGAGACTTCTTTATCGCCGAGTTTCCAATCAGATACCTCAAAACGAGTACTCTTCTTCGGAATTCTCATTATAATTGTACTTTTCTCTGGATGAATAACATATTTTTCTCTGTTTCTTGGCTTCTGTTATAGATTCGTTAATAACCAATGCTGCCAGAAGTATAGACGTTCCTTTGGTGAAACCAAATTGTAATGATGACTGTTGTGACGGTAGTAGATGTTCAATTCGATTGAGTATTAGGGACCAACCATTTAACTTCAAGGGGGGGGGGGGGGGGGGGGGGGGGGTTTGTTTTGCTCAGAATTTTTTTTTCGAACAACACGAGAGTTAAGGAACGACCATTTAACTTGAAGGGGGGCGGGGGGTTTCTAAAAAAAATATTCTGATTCCCAATGTTGCTGAAAAAAATATTCTGATTTTGGTGGAGGAAAAAAAATAATCTGATTCAGAGTTTTTGTCATGTAACCTAATGCGACAAAAAAAAATTCTGAACGAAGCAAAATACCATAAACCCCCCCCCCCCCCTTCAAGTTAAATGGTCGTTCCCTTACGTGTTCCAGAATTTTCCCTATAATACATGAGACTGTTATTCCTCTATAATTACTAAAGTCAGTGGCATCACGTCCTTTTTTGTATACTGGTGTTATAATCCCTGATAGAAATTGTGGTGAGATGTAACCGTGTTCTAAAATGGCATTGAACAGTTCTACTAATGCGGCTACGATAGATTGACCAGCAAATTTACAGTGTTCAGCACTTATTCCGAATTCGTCACCAGATTTCTTGTTATTTAACTTTGTTATAGCTACGGTAACTTCATAATGGGAAATAGGTATAAAATCGCTGTCCATATTATTAATAATTTCTCGAATCAAGTCTATATGCTGTGATACATCTTTCTGGTAGTCAGAGTTAAATTCTACTAGTTGTTTTGGCCGAAGCTAGTCATTTCGTACCATAACCATTTCGTACCATTGCCATTTCGTACCATAATTTACCATTTCGTACCACAAAATTGCAATTTCGTACCATAACCAGAAACCATTTCGTACCATACGTATTTTGCACTATAACCATTTCGTACCATACGTATTTTGCACCATAACCATTTCGTACCATATGTAATATTGCTCAGTAGCCAATTTGGAAATTGAATTACACTATGACCATTTCGTACCATATGGAAGTAGATACATTATGACCATTTCGTACCATATAGAAATAGAATACACTATGACCAATTCGTACCATATAGAAATAAATTACACTATGACCAATTCGTACCATATAGAATTAGATTACACTATGACCAATTCGTACCATATGGAAGCAGGCGCGTAGCTGCCTTTACGCAAAAAATCAATTGCTTGCACATCATTTTGGCAAAATAAAATTGTTTTGCTTGCACTAAGAAATATTATTACTGACATGGGAAGAATCCCACTTTTTCAGTGTAATTACTAATCGTTATAGTGTGTTTTATATGCGATCTGGTAGAAGCGGTCAAAGAGAGTGAAGTTGTTATTAATTAGTTAACTTCGGAACGAAACAACCAAACTGTGTGAGACCCGATCGTTATTTGATATGGCCGTTTCCATTGCCGATCAGTTTGAAATTCTACCGACTATTCCAGGGAGAACGGGCCGACAGATCAACCGAGCTGGTCACCCCGCTGATAACCCTAGCCAGTTTTGGCAGCGGTCTATGTACTACCCGTTTATGTACTATTACATAACAGAGCTTACCGCGAGATTACTTGAAAATGGCAGCAGATACCAGGCACAATACTTGATACCAATGCACTTGCCTAGACTAACACCAGACACCGTAGACGTTATATTTTACACATGCAAGACCGATTTTTTGGTCATTGTGTTGTCTGATATAGGAATTCTGATTACCCCTTTGGTATCTTTTGGTCATTGTGTTGTCTGATATACGGATTCTGATTGTCCTTTCGGTATCTTTTGGTCATTGTGTTGTCTGATATACGGATTCTGATTACCCCTTTGGTATCTTTTGGTCATTGTGTTGTCTGATATACGGATTATGATTACCCCTTTGGTATATTTTGGTCATTGTGTTGTCTGATATACAGATTCTGATTTCCCCTTTGCTATCTTTTGGTCATTGTGTTGTCTGATATACAGATTCTAATTACTCCTTTGGTATCTTTTGGTCATTGTGTTGTCTGATATACAGATTCTGATTGTCCCTTTGGTATCTTTTGGTCATTGTGTTGTCTGATATACAGATTCTGATTGCCCCTTTGCTATCTTTTGGTCATTGTGTTTTCTGACATAGAGATTCTGATTGCCCCTTTGGTATCCTTTGGTCATTGTGTTGTCTGATATACAGATTCTGATTTCCCCTTTGCTATCTTCTGGTCATTGTGTTGTCTGATATACAGATTCTGATTACCACTTTGGTATCTTTTGGTCATTGTGTTTTCTGATATACAGATTCTGATTGTCCCCTTGGTATCTTTTGGACATTGTGTTGTCTGATATACATATTTTGATTGCCCCTTTGGAATCTTTTGGTCATTGTGTTGTCTGATATACAGATTCTGATTGTCCCTTTGGTATCTTTTGGTCATTGTGTTGTCTGATATACAGATTCTGATTGCCCCTTTGGTATCTTTTGGTCATTGTGTTGTCTGATATACAGATTTTGATTGCCCCTTTGCTATCTTTTGGTCATTGTGTTGTCTGATATACAGATTCTGATTTCCCCTTTTGTATCTTTTGGTCATTGTGTTGTCTGATATACAGATTCTGATTGCCCCTTTGGTATCTTTTGGTCATTGTGTTGTCTGATATACGGATTCTGATTACCCCTTTGGTATCTTTTGGTCATTTTTCATTTTGTTGTCTGATATACGGATTCTGATTTCCCCTTTGGTATCTTTTGGTCATTATGTTGTCCGATATACAGATTCTGATTTCCCCTTTGGTATCTTTTGGGCATTGTGTTGTCTGATATACAGATTCTGATTTCCCCTTTGCTATCTTTTGGTCATTGTCTTGTCTGATATACAGATTCTGATTTCCCCTTTGGTGTCTTTTGGTCATTGTGTTGTCTGATATACAGATTCTGATTGTCCCGTTCGTATCTTTTGGTCATTGTGTTGTCTGATATACAGATTCTGATTGTCCCTTTGCTATCTTTTGGCCATTGTGTTGTCTGATATACGGATTCTAATTGCCCCTTTGGTATCTCTTGGTCATTGTGTTGTCCGATATACAGATTCTGATTTCCCCTTTGGTATCTTTTGGTCATTTTTTTGTCTGATATACAGATTCTGATTTCCCCTTTGCTATCTTTTGGTCATTGTGTTGTCTGATATACAGATTTTGATTGCCCCTTTGCTATCTTTTCGTCAATGTGTTGTCTGATATACAGATTCAGATTTACCCTTTGCTATCTTTTGGTCATTGTGTTGTCTGATATACAGATTCTGATTACCCTTTGGTATCTTTTGGTCATTGTGTTGTCTGATATACAGATTCTGATTGTCCCTTTGGTATCTTTTGGACTTTGTGTTGTCTGATATACATATTCTGGTTGCCCCTTTGGAATCTTTTGGTCATTGTGTTGTCTGATATACAGATTCTGATTGTCCCATTGGTATCTTTTGGTCATTGTGTTGTCTGATATACAGATTCTGATTTCCCCTTTGGTATCTTTTGGTCATTGTGTTGTCTGATATACAGATTTTGATTGCCCCTTTGCTATCTTTTGGTCATTGTGTTGTCTGATATACAGATTCTGATTTCCCCTTTTGTATCTTTTGGTCATTGTGTTGTCTGATATACAGATTCTGATTGCCCCTTTGGTATCTTTTGGTCATTGTGTTGTCTGAAATACGAATTCTGATTACCCCTTTGATATCTTTTGGTCATTGGTCATTGTGTTGTCTGATATACGGATTCTGATTTCCCCTTTGGTATCTTTTGGTCATTGTGTTGTCTGATATACAGATTCTGATTTCCCCTTTGGTATGCTTTGGTCATTGTGTTGTCTGATATACAGATTCTGATTTCCCCTTTGCTATCTTTTGGTCATTGTGTTGTCCGATATACAGATTCTGATTTCCCCTTTGGAATCTGTTGGTCATTGTGTTGTCTGATATACAGATTCTGATTGTCCCTTTGGTATCTTTGGTCATTGTGTTGTCTGATATACAGATTCTGATTGTCCCTTATGTATCTTTTGGTCATTGTGTTGTCTGATATACAGATTCTGATTGTCCCTTATGTATCTTTTGGTCATCGTGTTGTCTGATATACAGATTTTGATTGCCCCTTTGCTATCTTTTGGTCATTGTGTTGTCTGATATACAGATTCTGATTGCCCCTTTGGTATCTTTTTGTCATTGTGTTGTCTGATATACAGATTTTGATTGCCCCTTTACTATCTTTTGGTCATTATGTTGTCTGATATACAGATTCTGATTTCCCCTTTTGTATCTTTTGGTCATTTTGTTGTCTGATATACAGATTCTGATTGCCCCTTTGGTATCTTTTGGTCACTGTGTTGTCTGATATACGGATTCTGATTACCCTTTGGTATCTTTTGGTCATTGGTCATTGTGTTGTCTGATATACACATTCTGATTTCCCCTTTGGTATCTTTTGGTCATTGTGTTGTCTGATATACAGATTCTGATTTCCCCTTTGGTATGCTTTGGTCATTGTGTTTTCTGATATACAGATTCTGATTTCCCCTTTGCCATCTTTTGGTCATTGTGTTGTCCGATATACAGATTCTGATTTCCCCTTTGGTATCTTTTGGTCATTGTGTTGTCTGATATACAGATTCTGATTTCCCCTTTGCTATCTTTTGGTCATTGTGTTGTCTGATATACAGATTCTGATTGCCCCTTTGCTATCTTTTCGTCAATGTGTTGTCTGATATACAGATTCTGATTTCCCCTTTGCTATCTTTTGGTCATTGTTTTGTCTAATATACAGATTCTGATTACCCTTTGGTATCTTTTGGTCATTGTGTTGTCTGATATACAGATTCTGATTGTCCCTTTGGTATCTTTTGGACATTGTGTTGTCTGATATACATATTCTGGTTGCCCCTTTGGAATCTTTTGGTCATTGTGTTGTCTGATATACAGATTCTGATTGTCCCTTTGGTATCTTTTGGTCATTGTGTTTTCTGATATACAGATTCTGATTTCCCCTTTGGTATCTTTTGGTCATTGTGTTGTCTGATATACAGATTCTGATTTCCCATTTTGTATATTTTGGTCATTGTGTTGTCTGATATACAGATTCTGATTTCCCCTTTGGTATCTTTTGGTCATTGTGTTGTCTGATATACGTATTCTGATTACCCCTTTGATATCTTTTGGTCATTGGTCATTGTGTTGTCTGATATACGGATTCTGATTTCCCCTTTGGTATCTTTTGGTCATTGTGTTGTCTGATATATAGATTCTGATTTCCCCTTTGGTATGCTTTGGTCATTGTGTTGTCTGATATACAGATTCTGATTTCCCCTTTGCTATCTTTTGGTCATTGTGTTGTCCGATATACAGATTCTGATTTCCCCTTTGGTATCTTTTGGTCATTGTGTTGTCTGATATACAGATTCTGATTGTCCCTTTGGTATCTTTTGGTCATTGTGTTGTCTGATATACAGATTCTGATTGTCCCTTATGTATCTTTTGGTCATTGTGTTGTCTGATATACATATTCTGATTGTCCCTTTGGTATCTTTGGTCATTGTGTTGTCTGATATACAGATTCTGATTGCCCCTTTGCTATCTTTTGGTCATTGTGTTGTCTGATATACAGATTCTGATTGTCCCTTTGGTATCTTTTGGACATTGTGTTGTCTGATATACATATTCTGATTGCCCCTTTGGAATCTTTTGGTCATTGTGTTGTCTGATATACAGATTCTGATTGTCCCTTTGGTATCTTTTTGTCATTGTGTTGTCTGATATACAGATTTTGATTGCCCCTTTGCTATCTTTTGGTCATTATGTTGTCTGATATACAGATTCTGATTTCCCCTTTTGTATCTTTTGGTCATTTTGTTGTCTGATATACAGATTCTGATTGCCCCTTTGGTATCTTTTGGTCACTGTGTTGTCTGATATACGGATTCTGATTACCCTTTGGTATCTTTTGGTCATTGGTCATTGTGTTGTCTGATATACGGATTCTGATTTCCCCTTTGGTATCTTTTGGTCATTGTGTTGTCTGATATACAGATTCTGATTTCCCCTTTGGTATGCTTTGGTCATTGTGTTGTCTGATATACAGATTCTGATTTCCCCTTTGCCATCTTTTGGTCATTGTGTTGTCCGATATACAGATTCTGATTTCCCTTTTGGTATCTTTTGGTCATTGTGTTGTCTGATATACAGATTCTGATTTCCCCTTTGGTATCTTTTGGTCATTGTGTTGTCTGATATACAGATTCTGATTGTCCCTTTGGTATCTTTTGGTCATTGTGTTGTCTGATATACAGATTCTGATTGTCCCTTATGTATCTTTTGGTCATTGTGTTGTCTGATATACATATTCTGATTGTCCCTTTGGTATCTTTGGTCATTGTGTTGTCTGATATACAGATTCTGATTGCCCCTTTGCTATCTTTTGGTCATTGTGTTGTCTGATATACAGATTCTGATTGTCCCTTTGGTATCTTTTGGACATTGTGTTGTCTGATATACATATTCTGATTGCCCCTTTGGAATCTTTTGGTCATTGTGTTGTCTGATATACAGATTCTGATTGTCCCTTTGGTATCTTTTTGTCATTGTGTTGTCTGATATACAGATTTTGATTGCCCCTTTGCTATCTTTTGGTCATTATGTTGTCTGATATACAGATTCTGATTTCCCCTTTTGTATCTTTTGGTCATTTTGTTGTCTGATATACAGATTCTGATTGCCCCTTTGGTATCTTTTGGTCACTGTGTTGTCTGATATACGGATTCTGATTACCCTTTGGTATCTTTTGGTCATTGGTCATTGTGTTGTCTGATATACGGATTCTGATTTCCCCTTTGGTATCTTTTGGTCATTGTGTTGTCTGATATACAGATTCTGATTTCCCCTTTGGTATGCTTTGGTCATTGTGTTGTCTGATATACAGATTCTGATTTCCCCTTTGCCATCTTTTGGTCATTGTGTTGTCCGATATACAGATTCTGATTTCCCTTTTGGTATCTTTTGGTCATTGTGTTGTCTGATATACAGATTCTGATTTCCCCTTTGCTATCTTTTGGTCATTGTGTAGTCTGATATACAGATTCTGATTGTCCCTTTTGTATCTTTTGGTTATTGTGTTGTCTGATATACAGATTCTGATTGCCCCTTTGCTATCTTTTGGTCATTGTGTTGTCTGATATACAGATTCTGATTGTCCCTTTTGTATCTTTTGGTTATTGTGTTGTCTGATATACGGATTCTAATTGCCCCTTTGCTATCTTTGGTCATTGTGTTGTCTGATATACGGATTCTGATTGCCCCTTTGGTATCTTTTGGTCATTGTGTTGTCTGATATACAGATTCTGATTGTCCCTTTGCTATCTTTTGGTCATTGTGTTGTCTGATATACGGATTCTGTTTGTCCTTTTGGTATCTTTTGGTCATTGTGTTGTCTGATATACAGATTCTGATTGTCCTTTTGGTATCTTTTGGTCATTGTGTTGTCTGGTATACAGATTTTGATTGCCCCTTTGCTATCTTTTGGTCATTGTGTTGTCTGATATACAGATTCTGATTTCCCCTTTTGTATCTTATGGTCATTATGTTGTCTGATATACAGATTCTGATTGCCCCTTTGGTATCTTTTGGTCATTGTGTTGTCTGATATACATATTCTGATTGCCCCTTTGCTATCTTTTGGTCATTGTGTTGTCTGTTATACAGATTCTGATTGCCCCTTTGCTATCTTTTGGTCATTGTGTTGTCTGAAATACGGATTCTGATTACCACTTTGGTATCTTTTGGTAATTGGTCATTGTGTTGTCTGATATACAGATTCTGATTGCCCCTTTGGTATCTTTTGGTCATTGTGTTTTCTGATATACAGATTCTGATTGTCCCTTTGCTATCTTTTGGTCATTGTGTTGTCTGGTATACAGATTTTGATTGCCCTTTGCTATCTTTTGGTCATTGTGTTGTCTGATATACAGATTCTGATTTCCCCTTTTGTATCTTATAGTCATTGTGTTGTCTGATATACAGATTCTGATTGCCCCTTTGGTATCTTTTGGTCATTGTGTTGTCTGATATACATATTCTGATTGCCCCTTTGCTATCTTTTGGTCATTGTGTTGTCTGTTATACAGATTCTGATTGCCCCTTTGCTATCTTTTGGTCATTGTGTTGTCTGTTATACAGATTCTGATTGCCCCTTTGCTATCTTTTGGTCATTGTGTTGTCTGAAATACGGATTCTGATTACCACTTTGGTATCTTTTGGTAATTGGTCATTGTGTTGTCTGATATACAGATTCTGATTGCCCCTTTGGTATCTTTTGGTCATTGTGTTTTCTGATATACAGATTCTGATTGTCCCTTTGCTATCTTTTGGTCATTGTGTTGTCTGGTATACAGATTTTGATTGCCCTTTGCTATCTTTTGGTCATTGTGTTGTCTGATATACAGATTCTGATTTCCCCTTTTGTATCTTATAGTCATTGTGTTGTCTGATATACAGATTCTGATTGCCCCTTTGGTATCTTTTGGTCATTGTGTTGTCTGATATACATATTCTGATTGCCCCTTTGCTATCTTTTGGTCATTGTGTTGTCTGTTATACAGATTCTGATTGCCCCTTTGCTATCTTTTGGTCATTGTGTTGTCTGATATACGGATTCTGATTACCACTTTGGTATCTTCTGGTAATTGGTCATTGTGTTGTCTGATATACAGATTCTGATTGCCCCTTTGGTATCTTTTGGTCATTGTGTTGTCTGATATACAGATTCTGATTGCCCCTTTGTTATCTTTTGGTCATTGTGTTGTCTGATATACGGATTCTGATTTCCCCTTTGGTATCTTTTGGTCATTGTGTTGTCTGATATACGGATTCTGATTACCACTTTGGTATCTTTTGGTAATTGGTCATTGTGTTGTCTGATATACGAATTCTGATTTCCCCTTTGGTACCTTTTGGTCATTGTGTTGTCTGATATACAGATTCTGATTGCCCCTTTGGTATCTTTTGGTCATTGTGTTGTCTGATATACAGATTCTGATTGCCCCTTTGGTATCTTTTGGTCATTGTGTTGTCTGATATACAGATTCTGATTGCCCCTTTGCTATCTTTTGGTCATTGTGTTTTCTGACATAGAGATTCTGATTGCCCCTTTGGTATCCTTTGGTCATTGTGTTGTCTGATATACAGATTCTGATTTCCCCTTTGCTATCTTCTGGTCATTGTGTTGTCTGATATACAGATTCTGATTACCACTTTGGTATCTTTTGGTCATTGTGTTTTCTGATATACAGATTCTGATTGTCCCCTTGGTATCTTTTGGACATTGTGTTGTCTGATATACATATTTTGATTGCCCCTTTGGAATCTTTTGGTCATTGTGTTGTCTGATATACAGATTCTGATTGTCCCTTTGGTATCTTTTGGTCATTGTGTTGTCTGATATACAGATTCTGATTGCCCCTTTGGTATCTTTTGGTCATTGTGTTGTCTGATATACAGATTTTGATTGCCCCTTTGCTATCTTTTGGTCATTGTGTTGTCTGATATACAGATTCTGATTTCCCCTTTTGTATCTTTTGGTCATTGTGTTGTCTGATATACAGATTCTGATTGCCCCTTTGGTATCTTTTGGTCATTGTGTTGTCTGATATACGGATTCTGATTACCCCTTTGGTATCTTTTGGTCATTTTTCATTTTGTTGTCTGATATACGGATTCTGATTTCCCCTTTGGTATCTTTTGGTCATTATGTTGTCCGATATACAGATTCTGATTTCCCCTTTGGTATCTTTTGGGCATTGTGTTGTCTGATATACAGATTCTGATTTCCCCTTTGCTATCTTTTGGTCATTGTCTTGTCTGATATACAGATTCTGATTTCCCCTTTGGTGTCTTTTGGTCATTGTGTTGTCTGATATACAGATTCTGATTGTCCCGTTCGTATCTTTTGGTCATTGTGTTGTCTGATATACAGATTCTGATTGTCCCTTTGCTATCTTTTGGCCATTGTGTTGTCTGATATACGGATTCTAATTGCCCCTTTGGTATCTCTTGGTCATTGTGTTGTCCGATATACAGATTCTGATTTCCCCTTTGGTATCTTTTGGTCATTTTTTTGTCTGATATACAGATTCTGATTTCCCCTTTGCTATCTTTTGGTCATTGTGTTGTCTGATATACAGATTTTGATTGCCCCTTTGCTATCTTTTCGTCAATGTGTTGTCTGATATACAGATTCAGATTTACCCTTTGCTATCTTTTGGTCATTGTGTTGTCTGATATACAGATTCTGATTACCCTTTGGTATCTTTTGGTCATTGTGTTGTCTGATATACAGATTCTGATTGTCCCTTTGGTATCTTTTGGACTTTGTGTTGTCTGATATACATATTCTGGTTGCCCCTTTGGAATCTTTTGGTCATTGTGTTGTCTGATATACAGATTCTGATTGTCCCATTGGTATCTTTTGGTCATTGTGTTGTCTGATATACAGATTCTGATTTCCCCTTTGGTATCTTTTGGTCATTGTGTTGTCTGATATACAGATTTTGATTGCCCCTTTGCTATCTTTTGGTCATTGTGTTGTCTGATATACAGATTCTGATTTCCCCTTTTGTATCTTTTGGTCATTGTGTTGTCTGATATACAGATTCTGATTGCCCCTTTGGTATCTTTTGGTCATTGTGTTGTCTGAAATACGAATTCTGATTACCCCTTTGATATCTTTTGGTCATTGGTCATTGTGTTGTCTGATATACGGATTCTGATTTCCCCTTTGGTATCTTTTGGTCATTGTGTTGTCTGATATACAGATTCTGATTTCCCCTTTGGTATGCTTTGGTCATTGTGTTGTCTGATATACAGATTCTGATTTCCCCTTTGCTATCTTTTGGTCATTGTGTTGTCCGATATACAGATTCTGATTTCCCCTTTGGAATCTGTTGGTCATTGTGTTGTCTGATATACAGATTCTGATTGTCCCTTTGGTATCTTTGGTCATTGTGTTGTCTGATATACAGATTCTGATTGTCCCTTATGTATCTTTTGGTCATTGTGTTGTCTGATATACAGATTCTGATTGTCCCTTATGTATCTTTTGGTCATCGTGTTGTCTGATATACAGATTTTGATTGCCCCTTTGCTATCTTTTGGTCATTGTGTTGTCTGATATACAGATTCTGATTGCCCCTTTGGTATCTTTTTGTCATTGTGTTGTCTGATATACAGATTTTGATTGCCCCTTTACTATCTTTTGGTCATTATGTTGTCTGATATACAGATTCTGATTTCCCCTTTTGTATCTTTTGGTCATTTTGTTGTCTGATATACAGATTCTGATTGCCCCTTTGGTATCTTTTGGTCACTGTGTTGTCTGATATACGGATTCTGATTACCCTTTGGTATCTTTTGGTCATTGGTCATTGTGTTGTCTGATATACACATTCTGATTTCCCCTTTGGTATCTTTTGGTCATTGTGTTGTCTGATATACAGATTCTGATTTCCCCTTTGGTATGCTTTGGTCATTGTGTTTTCTGATATACAGATTCTGATTTCCCCTTTGCCATCTTTTGTTCATTGTGTTGTCCGATATACAGATTCTGATTTCCCCTTTGGTATCTTTTGGTCATTGTGTTGTCTGATATACAGATTCTGATTTCCCCTTTGCTATCTTTTGGTCATTGTGTTGTCTGATATACAGATTCTGATTGCCCCTTTGCTATCTTTTCGTCAATGTGTTGTCTGATATACAGATTCTGATTTCCCCTTTGCTATCTTTTGGTCATTGTTTTGTCTAATATACAGATTCTGATTACCCTTTGGTATCTTTTGGTCATTGTGTTGTCTGATATACAGATTCTGATTGTCCCTTTGGTATCTTTTGGACATTGTGTTGTCTGATATACATATTCTGGTTGCCCCTTTGGAATCTTTTGGTCATTGTGTTGTCTGATATACAGATTCTGATTGTCCCTTTGGTATCTTTTGGTCATTGTGTTTTCTGATATACAGATTCTGATTTCCCCTTTGGTATCTTTTGGTCATTGTGTTGTCTGATATACAGATTCTGATTTCCCATTTTGTATATTTTGGTCATTGTGTTGTCTGATATACAGATTCTGATTTCCCCTTTGGTATCTTTTGGTCATTGTGTTGTCTGATATACGTATTCTGATTACCCCTTTGATATCTTTTGGTCATTGGTCATTGTGTTGTCTGATATACGGATTCTGATTTCCCCTTTGGTATCTTTTGGTCATTGTGTTGTCTGATATATAGATTCTGATTTCCCCTTTGGTATGCTTTGGTCATTGTGTTGTCTGATATACAGATTCTGATTTCCCCTTTGCTATCTTTTGGTCATTGTGTTGTCCGATATACAGATTCTGATTTCCCCTTTGGTATCTTTTGGTCATTGTGTTGTCTGATATACAGATTCTGATTGTCCCTTTGGTATCTTTTGGTCATTGTGTTGTCTGATATACAGATTCTGATTGTCCCTTATGTATCTTTTGGTCATTGTGTTGTCTGATATACATATTCTGATTGTCCCTTTGGTATCTTTGGTCATTGTGTTGTCTGATATACAGATTCTGATTGCCCCTTTGCTATCTTTTGGTCATTGTGTTGTCTGATATACAGATTCTGATTGTCCCTTTGGTATCTTTTGGACATTGTGTTGTCTGATATACATATTCTGATTGCCCCTTTGGAATCTTTTGGTCATTGTGTTGTCTGATATACAGATTCTGATTGTCCCTTTGGTATCTTTTTGTCATTGTGTTGTCTGATATACAGATTTTGATTGCCCCTTTGCTATCTTTTGGTCATTATGTTGTCTGATATACAGATTCTGATTTCCCCTTTTGTATCTTTTGGTCATTTTGTTGTCTGATATACAGATTCTGATTGCCCCTTTGGTATCTTTTGGTCACTGTGTTGTCTGATATACGGATTCTGATTACCCTTTGGTATCTTTTGGTCATTGGTCATTGTGTTGTCTGATATACGGATTCTGATTTCCCCTTTGGTATCTTTTGGTCATTGTGTTGTCTGATATACAGATTCTGATTTCCCCTTTGGTATGCTTTGGTCATTGTGTTGTCTGATATACAGATTCTGATTTCCCCTTTGCCATCTTTTGGTCATTGTGTTGTCCGATATACAGATTCTGATTTCCCTTTTGGTATCTTTTGGTCATTGTGTTGTCTGATATACAGATTCTGATTTCCCCTTTGGTATCTTTTGGTCATTGTGTTGTCTGATATACAGATTCTGATTGTCCCTTTGGTATCTTTTGGTCATTGTGTTGTCTGATATACAGATTCTGATTGTCCCTTATGTATCTTTTGGTCATTGTGTTGTCTGATATACATATTCTGATTGTCCCTTTGGTATCTTTGGTCATTGTGTTGTCTGATATACAGATTCTGATTGCCCCTTTGCTATCTTTTGGTCATTGTGTTGTCTGATATACAGATTCTGATTGTCCCTTTGGTATCTTTTGGACATTGTGTTGTCTGATATACATATTCTGATTGCCCCTTTGGAATCTTTTGGTCATTGTGTTGTCTGATATACAGATTCTGATTGTCCCTTTGGTATCTTTTTGTCATTGTGTTGTCTGATATACAGATTTTGATTGCCCCTTTGCTATCTTTTGGTCATTATGTTGTCTGATATACAGATTCTGATTTCCCCTTTTGTATCTTTTGGTCATTTTGTTGTCTGATATACAGATTCTGATTGCCCCTTTGGTATCTTTTGGTCACTGTGTTGTCTGATATACGGATTCTGATTACCCTTTGGTATCTTTTGGTCATTGGTCATTGTGTTGTCTGATATACGGATTCTGATTTCCCCTTTGGTATCTTTTGGTCATTGTGTTGTCTGATATACAGATTCTGATTTCCCCTTTGGTATGCTTTGGTCATTGTGTTGTCTGATATACAGATTCTGATTTCCCCTTTGCCATCTTTTGGTCATTGTGTTGTCCGATATACAGATTCTGATTTCCCTTTTGGTATCTTTTGGTCATTGTGTTGTCTGATATACAGATTCTGATTTCCCCTTTGCTATCTTTTGGTCATTGTGTAGTCTGATATACAGATTCTGATTGTCCCTTTTGTATCTTTTGGTTATTGTGTTGTCTGATATACAGATTCTGATTGCCCCTTTGCTATCTTTTGGTCATTGTGTTGTCTGATATACAGATTCTGATTGTCCCTTTTGTATCTTTTGGTTATTGTGTTGTCTGATATACGGATTCTAATTGCCCCTTTGCTATCTTTGGTCATTGTGTTGTCTGATATACGGATTCTGATTGCCCCTTTGGTATCTTTTGGTCATTGTGTTGTCTGATATACAGATTCTGATTGTCCCTTTGCTATCTTTTGGTCATTGTGTTGTCTGATATACGGATTCTGTTTGTCCTTTTGGTATCTTTTGGTCATTGTGTTGTCTGATATACAGATTCTGATTGTCCTTTTGGTATCTTTTGGTCATTGTGTTGTCTGGTATACAGATTTTGATTGCCCCTTTGCTATCTTTTGGTCATTGTGTTGTCTGATATACAGATTCTGATTTCCCCTTTTGTATCTTATGGTCATTATGTTGTCTGATATACAGATTCTGATTGCCCCTTTGGTATCTTTTGGTCATTGTGTTGTCTGATATACATATTCTGATTGCCCCTTTGCTATCTTTTGGTCATTGTGTTGTCTGTTATACAGATTCTGATTGCCCCTTTGCTATCTTTTGGTCATTGTGTTGTCTGAAATACGGATTCTGATTACCACTTTGGTATCTTTTGGTAATTGGTCATTGTGTTGTCTGATATACAGATTCTGATTGCCCCTTTGGTATCTTTTGGTCATTGTGTTTTCTGATATACAGATTCTGATTGTCCCTTTGCTATCTTTTGGTCATTGTGTTGTCTGGTATACAGATTTTGATTGCCCTTTGCTATCTTTTGGTCATTGTGTTGTCTGATATACAGATTCTGATTTCCCCTTTTGTATCTTATAGTCATTGTGTTGTCTGATATACAGATTCTGATTGCCCCTTTGGTATCTTTTGGTCATTGTGTTGTCTGATATACATATTCTGATTGCCCCTTTGCTATCTTTTGGTCATTGTGTTGTCTGTTATACAGATTCTGATTGCCCCTTTGCTATCTTTTGGTCATTGTGTTGTCTGTTATACAGATTCTGATTGCCCCTTTGCTATCTTTTGGTCATTGTGTTGTCTGAAATACGGATTCTGATTACCACTTTGGTATCTTTTGGTAATTGGTCATTGTGTTGTCTGATATACAGATTCTGATTGCCCCTTTGGTATCTTTTGGTCATTGTGTTTTCTGATATACAGATTCTGATTGTCCCTTTGCTATCTTTTGGTCATTGTGTTGTCTGGTATACAGATTTTGATTGCCCTTTGCTATCTTTTGGTCATTGTGTTGTCTGATATACAGATTCTGATTTCCCCTTTTGTATCTTATAGTCATTGTGTTGTCTGATATACAGATTCTGATTGCCCCTTTGGTATCTTTTGGTCATTGTGTTGTCTGATATACATATTCTGATTGCCCCTTTGCTATCTTTTGGTCATTGTGTTGTCTGTTATACAGATTCTGATTGCCCCTTTGCTATCTTTTGGTCATTGTGTTGTCTGATATACGGATTCTGATTACCACTTTGGTATCTTCTGGTAATTGGTCATTGTGTTGTCTGATATACAGATTCTGATTGCCCCTTTGGTATCTTTTGGTCATTGTGTTGTCTGATATACAGATTCTGATTGCCCCTTTGTTATCTTTTGGTCATTGTGTTGTCTGATATACGGATTCTGATTTCCCCTTTGGTATCTTTTGGTCATTGTGTTGTCTGATATACGGATTCTGATTACCACTTTGGTATCTTTTGGTAATTGGTCATTGTGTTGTCTGATATACGAATTCTGATTTCCCCTTTGGTACCTTTTGGTCATTGTGTTGTCTGATATACAGATTCTGATTGCCCCTTTGGTATCTTTTGGTCATTGTGTTGTCTGATATACAGATTCTGATTGCCCCTTTGGTATCTTTTGGTCATTGTGTTGTCTGATATACAGATTCTGATTGCCCCTTTGTTATCTTTTGGTCATTGTGTTGTCTGATATACGGATTCTGATTTCCCCTTTGGTATCTTTTGGTCATTGTGTTGTCTGATATACGGATTCTGATTACCACTTTGGTATCTTTTGGTAATTGGTCATTGTGTTGTCTGATATACGAATTCTGATTTCCCCTTTGGTACCTTTTGGTCATTGTGTTGTCTGATATACAGATTCTGATTACCCCTTTGGTGTCTTTTGGTCATTATATTGTGTGATATACAGATTCTGATTGCCCCTTTGCTATTTTTGGTCATTGTGTAGTCTGATATACAGATTCTGATTGTCCCTTTTGTATCTTTTGGTTATTGTGTTGTCTGATATACAGATTCTGATTGCCCCTTTGCTATCTTTTGGTCATTGTGTTGTCTGATATACAGATTCTGATTGTCCCTTTTGTATCTTTTGGTTATTGTGTTGTCTGATATACGGATTCTAATTGCCCCTTTGCTATCTTTGGTCATTGTGTTGTCTGATATACGGATTCTGATTGCCCCTTTGGTATCTTTTGGTCATTGTGTTGTCTGATATACAGATTCTGATTGTCCCTTTGCTATCTTTTGGTCATTGTGTTGTCTGATATACGGATTCTGTTTGTCCTTTTGGTATCTTTTGGTCATTGTGTTGTCTGATATACAGATTCTGATTGTCCTTTTGGTATCTTTTGGTCATTGTGTTGTCTGGTATACAGATTTTGATTGCCCCTTTGCTATCTTTTGGTCATTGTGTTGTCTGATATACAGATTCTGATTTCCCCTTTTGTATCTTATGATCATTATGTTGTCTGATATACAGATTCTGATTGCCCCTTTGGTATCTTTTGGTCATTGTGTTGTCTGATATACATATTCTGATTGCCCCTTTGCTATCTTTTGGTCATTGTGTTGTCTGTTATACAGATTCTGATTGCCCCTTTGCTATCTTTTGGTCATTGTGTTGTCTGAAATACGGATTCTGATTACCACTTTGGTATCTTTTGGTAATTGGTCATTGTGTTGTCTGATATACAGATTCTGATTGCCCCTTTGGTATCTTTTGGTCATTGTGTTTTCTGATATACAGATTCTGATTGTCCCTTTGCTATCTTTTGGTCATTGTGTTGTCTGGTATACAGATTTTGATTGCCCTTTGCTATCTTTTGGTCATTGTGTTGTCTGATATACAGATTCTGATTTCCCCTTTTGTATCTTATAGTCATTGTGTTGTCTGATATACAGATTCTGATTGCCCCTTTGGTATCTTTTGGTCATTGTGTTGTCTGATATACATATTCTGATTGCCCCTTTGCTATCTTTTGGTCATTGTGTTGTCTGTTATACAGATTCTGATTGCCCCTTTGCTATCTTTTGGTCATTGTGTTGTCTGATATACGGATTCTGATTACCACTTTGGTATCTTCTGGTAATTGGTCATTGTGTTGTCTGATATACAGATTCTGATTGCCCCTTTGGTATCTTATGGTCATTGTGTTGTCTGATATACAGATTCTGATTGCCCCTTTGTTATCTTTTGGTCATTGTGTTGTCTGATATACAGATTCTGATTTCCCCTTTGGTATCTTTTGGTCATTGTGTTGTCTGATATACGGATTCTGATTACCACTTTGGTATCTTTTGGTAATTGGTCATTGTGTTGTCTGATATACGAATTCTGAATTCCCCTTTGGTACCTTTTGGTCATTGTGTTGTCTGATATACAGATTCTGATTACCCCTTTGGTGTCTTTTGGTCATTATATTGTGTGATATACAGATTCTGATTGCCCCTTTGCTATTTTTGGTCATTGTGTAGTCTGATATACAGATTCTGATTGTCCCTTTTGTATCTTTTGGTTATTGTGTTGTCTGATATACAGATTCTGATTTCCCCTTTGCTATCTTTTGGTCATTGTGATGTCTGATATACAGATTCTGATTGTCCCGTTCGTATCTTTTGGTCATTGTGTTGTCTGATATACAGATTCTGATTGTCCCTTTGCTATCTTTTGGCCATTGTGTTGTCTGATATACAGATTCTAATTGCCCCTTTGCCATCTGTTGGTCATTGTCTTGTCTGATATACAGATTCTGATTGCCTCTTTGGTATCTTTAGGTCATTGTCTTGTCTGATATACAGATTCTGATTGCCCCTTTGCTATTTTTGGTCATTGTGTTGTCTGATATACAGATTCTGATTGTCACTTTTGTATCTTTTGGTCATTGTGTTGTCTGATATACAGATTCTGATTGCCCCTTTGCTATCTTTTTGTCATTGTGTTACCTGATGTACAGATTCTGATTACCCTTTTGGTATCCTTTCGTCATTGTGTTGTCTGAATTACGGATTCTAATTGCCCCTTTGCTATCTTTGGTCATTGTGTTGTCTGATATACGGATTCTGATTGCCCCTTTGGTATCTTTTGGTCATTGTGTTGTCTGAAAAACGGATTCTGATTACCACTTTGGTATCTTTTGGTAATTGGTCATTGTGTTGTCTGATATACAGATTCTGATTGCCCCTTTGGTATCTTTTGGTCATTGTGTTGTCTGATATACAGATTCTGATTGCCCCTTTGCTATCTTTTGGTCATTGTGTTGTCTGATATACGGATTCTGATTTCCCCTTTGGTATCTTTTGGTCATTGTGTTGTCTGATATACGGATTCTGATTACCACTTTGGTATCTTTAGGTAATTGGTCATTGTGTTGTCTGATATACGGATTCTGATTTCCCCTTTGGTATCTTTTGGTCATTGTGTTGTCTGATATACAGATTCTGATTGCCCCTTTGGTGTCTTTTGATAATTATATTGTCTGATATACAGATTCTGATTGCCCCTTTGCTATTTTTGGTCATTGTGTTGTCTGATATACAGATTCTGATTGTCCATTTTGTATCTTTTGGTCATTGTGTTGTCTGATATACAGATTCTGATTGCCCCTTTGGTATCTTTTGGTCATTGTGTTGTCTGATATACAGATTTTGATTGCCCCTTTGCTATCTTTTGGTCATTGTGTTGTCTGATATACAGATTCTGATTTCCCTTTTGTATCTTTTGGTCATTGTGTTGTCTGATATACAGATTCTGATTGCCCCTTTGCTATCTTTTGGTCATTGTGTTGTCTGATATACAGATTTTGATTTCCCCTTTTGTATCTTTTGGTCATTGTGTTGTCTGATATACAGATTATGATTGCCCCTTTGGTATCTTTTGGTCATTGTGTTGTCTGATATACAGATTCTGATTGCCCCTTTGCTATCTTTTGGTCATTGTGTTGTCTGATATACGGATTCTGATTTCCACTTTGGTATCTTTTGGTCATTGCGTTTTCTGATATACGGATTCTGATTACCCCTTTGGTATCTTTTCGTCATTGGTCATTGTGTTGTCTGATATACGGATTCTGATTTCTCCTTTGGTATCTTTTGGTCATTGTGTTGTCTGATATACAGATTCTGATTTCCCCTTTGGTATCTTTTGGTCATTGTGTTTTCTGATATACAGATTCTGATTGCCCCTTTGCTATCTTTTGGCCATTGTGTTGTCTGATATACAGATTCTGATTGCCTCTTTGGTATCTTTAGGTCATTGTGTTGTCTGATATACAGATTTTGATTGCCCCTTTGCTATCCTTTGGTCATTGTGTTTTCTGATATACAGATTCTGATTGTCCCTTTGGTATCTTTAGGTCATTGTGTTGTCTGATATACAGATTCTGATTGTCCCTTTGGTATCATTTGGTCATTGTGTTGTCTGATATACAAATTCTGATTGCCTCTTTGGTATCTTTTGGTCATTGTGTTGTCTGATATACAGATTCTGATTGTCCCTTTGGTATCTTTTGGTCATTGTGTTGTCTGATATACATATTCTGATTGCCCCTTTGCTATCTTTTGGTCATTGTGTTGTCTGTTATACAGATTCTGATTGCACCTTTGCTATATTTTGGTCATTGTGTCGTGTGATATACAGATTATGATTGCCCCTTTGGTATCTTTTGGTCATTGTGTTGTCTGATATACAGATTCTGATTGCCCTTTGCTATCTTTTGGTCATTGTGTTGTCTGAAATACGGATTCTGATTACCACTTTGGTATCTTTTGGTAATTGGTCATTGTGTTGTCTGATATACAGATTCTGATTGCCCCTTTGGTATCTTTTGGTCATTGTGTTGTCTGATATACAGATTCTGATTGCCCCTTTGCTATCTTTTGGTCATTGTGTTGTCTGATATACGGATTCTGATTTCCCCTTTGGTATCTTTTGGTCATTGTCTTGTCTGATATACAGATTCTGATTGCCTCTTTGGTATCTTTAGGTCATTGTGTTGTCTGATATACGAATTCTGATTTCCCCTTTGGTATCTTTTGGTCATTGTGTTGTCTGATATACAGATTCTGATTGCCCCTTTGCTATCTTTTGGTCATTGTGTTGTCTGATATACGGATTCTGATTTCCCCTTTGGTATCTTTTGGTCATTGTGTTGTCTGATATACGGATTCTGATTACCACTTTGGTATCTTTTGGTAATTGGTCATTGTGTTGTCTGATATACGTATTCTGATTTCCCCTTTGGTATCTTTTGGTCATTGTGTTGTCTGATATACAGATTCTGATTACCCCTTTGGTGTCTTTTGGTCATTATATTGTCTGATATACAGATTCTGATTGCCCCTTTGCTATTTTTGGTCATTGTGTTGTCTGATATACAGATTCTGATTGTCCCTTTTGTATCTTTTGGTCATTGTGTTGTCTGATATACAGATTCTGATTTCCCCTTTGCTATCTTTTGGTCATTGTGTTGTCTGATATACAGATTCTGATTGTCCCGTTCGTATCTTTTGGTCATTGTGTTGTCTGATATACAGATTCTGATTGTCCCTTTGCTATCTTTTGGCCATTGTGTTGTCTGATATACAGATTCTAATTGCCCCTTTGGTATCTTTTGGTCATTGTCTTGTCTGATATACAGATTCTGATTGCCTCTTTGGTATCTTTAGGTCATTGTGTTGTCTGATATACAGATTTTGATTGCCCCTTTGCTATCCTTTGGTCATTGTGTTTTCTGATATACAGATTCTGATTGTCCCTTTGCTATCTTTTGGCCATTGTGTTGTCTGATATACAGATTTTGATTGCCCCTTTGCTATCTTTTTGTCATTGTGTTGTCTGATTTACAGATTCTGATTTCCCCTTTTGTATCTTATGGTCATTGTGTTGTCTGATATACAGATTCTGATTGCCCCTTTGGTATCTTTTGGTCATTGTGTTGTCTGATATACATATTCTGATTGCCCCTTTGCTATCTTTTGGTCATTGTGTTGTCTGTTATACAGATTCTGATTGCCCCTTTGCTATCTTTTGGTCATTGTGTTGTCTGATATACGGATTCTGATTACCACTTTGGTATCTTTTGGTAATTGGTCATTGTGTTGTCTGATATACAGATTCTGATTGCCCATTTGGTATCTTTAGGTCATTGTGTTGTCTGATATACAGATTCTGATTGCCCCTTTGTTATCTTTTGGTCATTGTGTTGTCTGATATACAGATTCTGATTGTCCCTTTTGTATCTTTTGGTCATTGTGTTGTCTGATATACAGATTCTGATTGCCCCTTTGGTATCTTTTGGTCATTGTGTTGTCTGATATACAGATTTTGATTGCCCTTTTGCTATCTTTTGGTCATTGTGTTGTCTGATATACAGATTCTGATTTCCCTTTTGTATCTTTTGGTCATTGTGTTGTCTGATATACAGATTCTGATTGCCCCTTTGCTATCTTTTGGTCATTGTGTTGTCTGATATACAGATTCTGATTTCCCCTTTTGTATCTTTTGGTCATTGTGTTGTCTGATATACAGATTCTGATTGCCCCTTTGGTATCTTTTGGTCATTGTGTTGTCTGATATACAGATTCTGATTGCCCCTTTGCTATCTTTTGGTCATTGTGTTGTCTGATATACGATTCTGATTTCCACTTTGGTATCTTTTGGTCATTGCGTTGTCTGATATACGGATTCTGATTACCCCTTTGGTATCTTTTCGTCATTGGTCATTGTGTTGTCTGATATACGGATTCTGATTTCTCCTTTGGTATCTTTTGGTCATTGTGTTGTCTGATATACAGATTCTGATTTCCCCTTTGGTATCTTTTGGTCATTGTGTTTTCTGATATACAGATTCTGATTTCCCCTTTGCTATCTTTTGGTCATTGTGTTGTCTGATATACAGATTCTGATTGTCCCGTTCGTATCTTTTGGTCATTGTGTTGTCTGATATACAGATTCTGATTGTCCCTTTGCTATCTTTTGGCCATTGTGTTGTCTGATATACAGATTCTGATTGCCTCTTTGGTATCTTTAGGTCATTGTGTTGTCTGATATACAGATTTTGATTGCCCCTTTGCTATCCTTTGGTCATTGTGTTTTCTGATATACAGATTCTGATTGTCCCTTTGGTATCTTTAGGTCATTGTGTTGTCTGATATACAGATTCTGATTGTCCCTTTGGTATCATTTGGTCATTGTGTTGTCTGATATACAAATTCTGATTGCCTCTTTGGTATCTTTTGGTCATTGTGTTGTCTGATATACAGATTCTGATTGTCCCTTTGGTATCTTTTGGTCATTTTGTTGTCTGATATACATATTCTGATTGCCCCTTTGCTATCTTTTGGTCATTGTGTTGTCTGTTATACAGATTCTGATTGCACCTTTGCTATATTTTGGTCATTGTGTCGTGTGATATACAGATTATGATTGCCCCTTTGGTATCTTTTGGTCATTGTGTTGTCTGATATACAGATTCTGATTGCCCTTTGCTATCTTTTGGTCATTGTGTTGTCTGAAATACGGATTCTGATTACCACTTTGGTATCTTTTGGTAATTGGTCATTGTGTTGTCTGATATACAGATTCTGATTGCCCCTTTGGTATCTTTTGGTCATTGTGTTGTCTGATATACAGATTCTGATTGCCCCTTTGCTATCTTTTGGTCATTGTGTTGTCTGATATACGGATTCTGATTTCCCCTTTGGTATCTTTTGGTCATTGTGTTGTCTGATATACGGATTCTGATTACCACTTTGGTATCTTTTGGTAATTGGTCATTGTGTTGTCTGATATACGGATTCTGATTTCCCCTTTGGTATCTTTTGGTCATTGTGTTGTCTGATATACAGATTCTGATTACCCCTTTGGTGTCTTTTGATCATTATATTGTCTGATATACAGATTCTGATTGCCCCTTTGCTATTTTTGGTCATTGTGTTGTCTGATATACAGATTCTGATTGTCCCTTTTGTATCTTTTGGTCATTGTGTTGTCTGATATACAGATTCTGATTGCCCCTTTGGTATCTTTTGGTCATTGTGTTGTCTGATATACAGATTTTGATTGCCCCTTTGCTATCTTTTGGTCATTGTGTTGTCTGATATACAGATTCTGATTTCCCTTTTGTATCTTTTGGTCATTGTGTTGTCTGATATACAGATTCTGATTGCCCCTTTGCTATCTTTTGGTCATTGTGTTGTCTGATATACAGATTCTGATTTCCCCTTTTGTATCTTTTGGTCATTGTGTTGTCTGATATACAGATTCTGATTGCCCCTTTGGTATCTTTTGGTCATTGTGTTGTCTGATATACAGATTCTGATTGCCCCTTTGCTATCTTTTGGTCATTGTGTTGTCTTATATACGGATTCTGATTTCCACTTTGGTATCTTTTGGTCATTGCGTTGTCTGATATACGGATTCTGATTACCCCTTTGGTATCTTTTCGTCATTGGTCATTGTGTTGTCTGATATACGGATTCTGATTTCTCCTTTGGTATCTTTTGGTCATTGTGTTGTCTGATATACAGATTCTGATTTCCCCTTTGGTATCTTTTGGTCATTGTGTTTTCTGATATACAGATTCTGATTTCCCCTTTGCTATCTTTTGGTCATTGTGTTGTCTGATATACAGATTCTGATTGTCCCGTTCGTATCTTTTGGTCATTGTGTTGTCTGATATACAGATTCTGATTGTCCCTTTGCTATCTTTTGGCCATTGTGTTGTCTGATATACGGATTCTAATTGCCCCTTTGCTATCTTTTGGTCATTGTCTTGTCTGATATACAGATTCTGATTGCCTCTTTGGTATCTTTAGGTCATTGTGCTGTCTGATATACAGATTCTGATTGCCCCTTTGGTATCTTTTGGTCATTGTGTTGTCTGATATACAGATTCTGATTGCCCCTTTGCTATCTTTTGGTCATTGTGTTGTCTGATATACGGATTCTGATTTCCCCTTTGGTATCTTTTGGTCATTGTGTTGTCTGATATACGGATTCTGATTACCACTTTGGTATCTTTTGGTAATTGGTCATTGTGTTGTCTGATATACGTATTCTGATTTCCCCTTTGGTATCTTTTGGTCATTGTGTTGTCTGATATACAGATTCTGATTACCCCTTTGGTGTCTTTTGGTCATTATATTGTCTGATATACAGATTCTGATTGCCCCTTTGCTATTTTTGGTCATTGTGTTGTCTGATATACAGATTCTGATTGTCCCTTTTGTATCTTTTGGTCATTGTGTTGTCTGATATACAGATTCTGATTTCCCCTTTGCTATCTTTTGGTCATTGTGTTGTCTGATATACAGATTCTGATTGTCCCGTTCGTATCTTTTGGTCATTGTGTTGTCTGATATACAGATTCTGATTTTCCCTTTGCTATCTTTTGGCCATTGTGTTGTCTGATATACAGATTCTAATTGCCCCTTTGGTATCTTTTGGTCATTGTCTTGTCTGATATACAGATTCTGATTGCCTCTTTGGTATCTTTAGGTCATTGTGTTGTCTGATATACAGATTTTGATTGCCCCTTTGCTATCCTTTGGTCATTGTGTTTTCTGATATACAGATTCTGATTGTCCCTTTGCTATCTTTTGGTCATTGTGTTGTCTGATATACAGATTTTGATTGCCCCTTTGCTATCTTTTTGTCATTGTGTTGTCTGATATACAGATTCTGATTTCCCCTTTTGTATCTTATGGTCATTGTGTTGTCTGATATACAGATTCTGATTGCCCCTTTGGTATCTTTTGGTCATTGTGTTGTCTGATATACATATTCTGATTGCCCCTTTGCTATCTTTTGGTCATTGTGTTGTCTGTTATACAGATTCTGATTGCCCCTTTGCTATCTTTTGGTCATTGTGTTGTCTGATATACGGATTCTGATTACCACTTTGGTATCTTTTGGTAATTGGTCATTGTGTTGTCTGATATACAGATTCTGATTGCCCCTTTGGTATCTTTAGGTCATTGTGTTGTCTGATATACAGATTCTGATTGCCCCTTTGTTATCTTTTGGTCATTGTGTTGTCTGATATACGGATTCTGATTTCCCCTTTGGTATCTTTTGGTCATTGTGTTGTCTGAGATACGGATTCTGATTTCCCCTTTGGTACCTTTTGGTCATTATATTGTCTGATATACAGATTCTGATTGCCCCTTTGCTATTTTTGGTCATTGTGTTGTCTGATATACAGATTCTGATTGTCCCTTTTGTATCTTTTGGTCATTGTGTTTTCTGATATACAGATTCTGATTGCCCCTTTGGTATCTTTTGGTCATTGTGTTGTCTGATATACAGATTTTGATTGCCCCTTTGCTATCTTTTGGTCATTGTGTTGTCTGATATACAGATTCTGATTTCCCTTTTGTATCTTTTGGTCATTGTGTTGTCTGATATACAGATTCTGATTTCCCCTTTGCTATCTTTTGGTCATTGTGTTGTCTGATATACAGATTCTGATTGTCCCGTTCGAATCTTTTGGTCATTGTGTTGTCTGATATACAGATTCTGATTGTCCCTTTGCTATCTTTTGGCCATTGTGTTGTCTGATATACGGATTCTAATTGCCCCTTTGCTATCTTTTGGTCATTGTCTTGTCTGATATACAGATTCTGATTGTCTCTTTGGTATCTTTAGGTCATTGTGTTGTCTGATATACAGATTCTGATTGTCCCTTTGGTATCTTTAGGTCATTGTGTTGTCTGATATACAGATTCTGATTGTCCCTTTGGTATCATTTGGTCATTGTGTTGTCTGATATACAAATTCTGATTGCCTCTTTGGTATCTTTTGGTCATTGTGTTGTCTGATATACAGATTCTGAATGTCCCTTTGGTATCTTTTGGTCATTGTGTTGTCTGATATACATATTCTGATTGCCCCTTTGCTATCTTTTGGTCATTGTGTTGTCTGTTATACAGATTCTGATTGCACCTTTGCTATATTTTGGTCATTGTGTTGTCTGATATACAGATTCTGATTGCCTCTTTGCTATCTTTTGGTCATTGTGTTGTCTGATATACAGATTCTGATTGTCCCTTTGCTATCTTTTGGTCATTGTGTTGTCTGATATACGGATTCTGTTTGTCCTTTTGGTATCTTTTGGTCATTGTGTTGTCTGATATACAGATTATGATTGTCCTTTTGGTATCTTTTGGTCATTGTGTTGTCTGATATACAGAATCTGATTGTCCCTTTGTTATCTTTTGGTCATTGTGTTGTCTGGTATACAGATTTTGATTGCCCCTTTGCTATCTTTTGGTCATTGTGTTGTCTGATGTACAGATTCTGATTTCCCCTTTTGTATTTTATGGTCATTGTGTTGTCTGATATACAGATTCTGATTGCCCCTTTGGTATCTTTTGGTCATTGTGTTGTCTGATATACATATTCTGATTGCCTCTTTGCTATCTTTTGGTCATTGTGTTGTCTGTTATACAGATTCTGATTGCCCCTTTGCTATCTTTTGGTCATTGTGTTGTCTGATATACGGATTCTGATTACCACTTTGGTATCCTTTGGTAATTGGTCATTGTGTTGTCTGATATACAGATTCTGATTGCCCCTTTGGTATCTTTTGGTCATTGTGTTGTCTGATATACGAATTCTGATTGCCCCTTTGGTATCTTTTGGTCATTGTGTTGTCTGATATACAGATTCTGATTGTCCCTTTGCTATCTTTTGGTCATTGTGTTGTCTGATATACAGATTCTGATTGTCCCTTTGCTATCTTTTGGTCATTGTGTTGTCTGATATACGGATTCTGTTTGTCCTTTTGGTATCTTTTGGTCATTGTGTTGTCTGATATACAGATTATGATTGTCCTTTTGGTATCTTTTGGTCATTGTGTTGTCTGATATACAGAATCTGATTTTCCCTTTGCTATCTTTTGGTCATTGTGTTGTCTGGTATACAGATTTTGATTGCCCCTTTGCTATCTTTTGGTCATTGTGTTGTCTGATGTACAGATTCTGATTTCCCCTTTGGTATCTTTTGGTCATTGTGTTGTCTGTTATACAGATTCTGATTGACCCTTTGCTATCTTTTGGTCATTGTGTTGTCTGATATACAGATTCTGATTGCCCCTTTCCTATCTTTTTGTCATTGTATTGTCTGATATACGGATTCTGATTACCCTTTTGGTATCTTTTCGTCATTGTGTTGTCTGATATACGGATTCTAATTGTCCCTTTGCTATCTTTGGTCAATGTGTTGTCTGATATACAGATTCTGATTGCCCCTTTGCTATCTTTTGGTCATTGTGTTGTCTGATATACGGATTCTGATTACCACTTTGGTATCTTTTGGTAATTGGTCATTGTGTTGTCTGATATACAGATTCTGATTGCCCCTTTGGTATCTTTTGGTCATTGTGTTGTCTGATATACGAATTCTGATTGCTCCTTTGGTATCTTTTGGTCATTGTGTTGTCTGATATACAGATTCTGATTGTCCCTTTGCTATCTTTTGGTCATTGTGTTGTCTGATATACAGATTCTGATTGTCCCTTTGCTATCCTTTGGTCATTGTGTTGTCTGATATACGGATTCTGTTTGTCCTTTTGGTATCTTTTGGTCATTGTGTTGTCTGATATACAGATTATGATTGTCCTTTTGGTATCTTTTGGTCATTGTGTTGTCTGATATACAGAATCTGATTTTCCCTTTGCTATCTTTTGGTCATTGTGTTGTCTGATGTACAGATTCTGATTTCCCCTTTGGTATCTTTTGGTCATTGTGTTGTCTGTTATACAGATTCTGATTGACCCTTTGCTATCTTTTGGTCATTGTGTTGTCTGATATACAGATTCTGATTGCCCCTTTCCTATCTTTTTGTCATTGTATTGTCTGATATACGGATTCTGATTACCCTTTTGGTATCTTTTCGTCATTGTGTTGTCTGATATACGGATTCTAATTGTCCCTTTGCTATCTTTGGTCATTGTGTTGTCTGATATACGGATTCTGATTGCCCCTTTGGTATCTTTTGGTCATTGTGTTGTCTGATATACAGATTCTGATTGTCCCTTTGCTATCTTTTGGTCATTGTGTTGTCTGATATACGGATTCTGTTTGTCCTTTTGGTATCTTTTGGTCATTGTGTTGTCTGATATACAGATTCTGATTGTCCTTTTGGAATTTTTCGGTCATTGTGTTGCCTGATATACAGATTCTGATTGTCCCTTTGCTATCTTTTGGTCATTGTGTTGTCTGGTATACAGATTTTGATTGCCCCTTTGCTATCTTTTGGTCATTGTGTTGTCTGATATACAGATTCTGATTTCCCCTTTTGTATCTTATGGTCATTGTGTTGTCTGATATACAGATTCTGATTGCCCCTTTGGTATCTTTTGGTCATTGTGTTGTCTGATATACATATTCTGATTGCCCCTTTGCTATCTTTTGGTCATTGTGTTGTCTGATATACAGATTCTGATTGCCCCTTTGCTATCTTTTGGTCATTGTGTTGTCTGATATACGGATTATGATTACCCTTTTGGTATCTTTTCGTCATTGTGTTGTCTGAATTACGGATTCTAATTGCCCCTTTGCTATCTTTGGTCATTGTGTTGTCTGATATACGGATTCTGATTGCCCCTTTGGTATCTTTTGGTCATTGTCTTGTCTGATATACAGATTCTGATTGCCCCTTTGCTATCTTTTGGCCATTGTGTTGTCTGATATACAGATTCTGATTGCCTCTTTGGTATCTTTAGGTCATTGTGTTGTCTGATATACAGATTTTGATTGCCCCTTTGCTATCCTTTGGTCATTGTGTTTTCTGATATACAGATTCTGATTGTCCCTTTGGTATCTTTAGGTCATTGTGTTGTCTGATATACAGATTCTGATTGTCCCTTTGGTATCATTTGGTCATTGTGTTGTCTGATATACAAATTCTGATTGCCTCTTTGGTATCTTTTGGTCATTGTGTTGTCTGATATACAGATTCTGATTGTCCCTTTGGTATCTTTTGGTCATTGTGTTGTCTGATATACATATTCTGATTGCCCCTTTGCTATCTTTTGGTCATTGTGTTGTCTGTTATACAGATTCTGATTGCACCTTTGCTATATTTTGGTCATTGTGTCGTGTGATATACAGATTATGATTGCCCCTTTGGTATCTTTTGGTCATTGTGTTGTCTGATATACAGATTCTGATTGCCCTTTGCTATCTTTTGGTCATTGTGTTGTCTGAAATACGGATTCTGATTACCACTTTGGTATCTTTTGGTAATTGGTCATTGTGTTGTCTGATATACAGATTCTGATTGCCCCTTTGGTATCTTTTGGTCATTGTGTTGTCTGATATACAGATTCTGATTGCCCCTTTGCTATCTTTTGGTCATTGTGTTGTCTGATATACGGATTCTGATTTCCCCTTTGGTATCTTTTGGTCATTGTCTTGTCTGATATACAGATTCTGATTGCCTCTTTGGTATCTTTAGGTCATTGTGTTGTCTGATATACGAATTCTGATTTCCCCTTTGGTATCTTTTGGTCATTGTGTTGTCTGATATACAGATTCTGATTGCCCCTTTGCTATCTTTTGGTCATTGTGTTGTCTGATATACGGATTCTGATTTCCCCTTTGGTATCTTTTGGTCATTGTGTTGTCTGATATACGGATTCTGATTACCACTTTGGTATCTTTTGGTAATTAGTCATTGTGTTGTCTGATATACGTATTCTGATTTCCCCTTTGGTATCTTTTGGTCATTGTGTTGTCTGATATACAGATTCTGATTACCCCTTTGGTGTCTTTTGGTCATTATATTGTCTGATATACAGATTCTGATTGCCCCTTTGCTATTTTTGGTCATTGTGTTGTCTGATATACAGATTCTGATTGTCCCTTTTGTATCTTTTGGTCATTGTGTTGTCTGATATACAGATTCTGATTTCCCCTTTGCTATCTTTTGGTCATTGTGTTGTCTGATATACAGATTCTGATTGTCCCGTTCGTATCTTTTGGTCATTGTGTTGTCTGATATACAGATTCTGATTGTCCCTTTGCTATCTTTTGGCCATTGTGTTGTCTGATATACAGATTCTAATTGCCCCTTTGGTATCTTTTGGTCATTGTCTTGTCTGATATACAGATTCTGATTGCCTCTTTGGTATCTTTAGGTCATTGTGTTGTCTGATATACAGATTTTGATTGCCCCTTTGCTATCCTTTGGTCATTGTGTTTTCTGATATACAGATTCTGATTGTCCCTTTGCTATCATTTGGCCATTGTGTTGTCTGATATACAGATTTTGATTGCCCCTTTGCTATCTTTTTGTCATTGTGTTGTCTGATTTACAGATTCTGATTTCCCCTTTTGTATCTTATGGTCATTGTGTTGTCTGATATACAGATTCTGATTGCCCCTTTGGTATCTTTTGGTCATTGTGTTGTCTGATATACATATTCTGATTGCCCCTTTGCTATCTTTTGGTCATTGTGTTGTCTGTTATACAGATTCTGATTGCCCCTTTGCTATCTTTTGGTCATTGTGTTGTCTGATATACGGATTCTGATTACCACTTTGGTATCTTTTGGTAATTGGTCATTGTGTTGTCTGATATACAGATTCTGATTGCCCATTTGGTATCTTTAGGTCATTGTGTTGTCTGATATACAGATTCTGATTGCCCCTTTGTTATCTTTTGGTCATTGTGTTGTCTGATATACAGATTCTGATTGTCCCTTTTGTATCTTTTGGTCATTGTGTTGTCTGATATACAGATTCTGATTGCCCCTTTGGTATCTTTTGGTCATTGTGTTGTCTGATATACAGATTTTGATTGCCCCTTTGCTATCTTTTGGTCATTGTGTTGTCTGATATACAGATTCTGATTTCCCTTTTGTATCTTTTGGTCATTGTGTTGTCTGATATACAGATTCTGATTGCCCCTTTGCTATCTTTTGGTCATTGTGTTGTCTGATATACAGATTCTGATTTCCCCTTTTGTATCTTTTGGTCATTGTGTTGTCTGATATACAGATTCTGATTGCCCCTTTGGTATCTTTTGGTCATTGTGTTGTCTGATATACAGATTCTGATTGCCCCTTTGCTATCTTTTGGTCATTGTGTTGTCTGATATACGATTCTGATTTCCACTTTGGTATCTTTTGGTCATTGCGTTGTCTGATATACGGATTCTGATTACCCCTTTGGTATCTTTTCGTCATTGGTCATTGTGTTGTCTGATATACGGATTCTGATTTCTCCTTTGGTATCTTTTGGTCATTGTGTTGTCTGATATACAGATTCTGATTTCCCCTTTGGTATCTTTTGGTCATTGTGTTTTCTGATATACAGATTCTGATTTCCCCTTTGCTATCTTTTGGTCATTGTGTTGTCTGATATACAGATTCTGATTGTCCCGTTCGTATCTTTTGGTCATTGTGTTGTCTGATATACAGATTCTGATTGTCCCTTTGCTATCTTTTGGCCATTGTGTTGTCTGATATACAGATTCTGATTGCCTCTTTGGTATCTTTAGGTCATTGTGTTGTCTGATATACAGATTTTGATTGCCCCTTTGCTATCCTTTGGTCATTGTGTTTTCTGATATACAGATTCTGATTGTCCCTTTGGTATCTTTAGGTCATTGTGTTGTCTGATATACAGATTCTGATTGTCCCTTTGGTATCATTTGGTCATTGTGTTGTCTGATATACAAATTCTGATTGCCTCTTTGGTATCTTTTGGTCATTGTGTTGTCTGATATACAGATTCTGATTGTCCCTTTGGTATCTTTTGGTCATTTTGTTGTCTGATATACATATTCTGATTGCCCCTTTGCTATCTTTTGGTCATTGTGTTGTCTGTTATACAGATTCTGATTGCACCTTTGCTATATTTTGGTCATTGTGTCGTGTGATATACAGATTATGATTGCCCCTTTGGTATCTTTTGGTCATTGTGTTGTCTGATATACAGATTCTGATTGCCCTTTGCTATCTTTTGGTCATTGTGTTGTCTGAAATACGGATTCTGATTACCACTTTGGTATCTTTTGGTAATTGGTCATTGTGTTGTCTGATATACAGATTCTGATTGCCCCTTTGGTATCTTTTGGTCATTGTGTTGTCTGATATACAGATTCTGATTGCCCCTTTGCTATCTTTTGGTCATTGTGTTGTCTGATATACGGATTCTGATTTCCCCTTTGGTATCTTTTGGTCATTGTGTTGTCTGATATACGGATTCTGATTACCACTTTGGTATCTTTTGGTAATTGGTCATTGTGTTGTCTGATATACGGATTCTGATTTCCCCTTTGGTATCTTTTGGTCATTGTGTTGTCTGATATACAAATTCTGATTACCCCTTTGGTGTCTTTTGATCATTATATTGTCTGATATACAGATTCTGATTGCCCCTTTGCTATTTTTGGTCATTGTGTTGTCTGATATACAGATTCTGATTGTCCCTTTTGTATCTTTTGGTCATTGTGTTGTCTGATATACAGATTCTGATTGCCCCTTTGGTATCTTTTGGTCATTGTGTTGTCTGATATACAGATTTTGATTGCCCCTTTGCTATCTTTTGGTCATTGTGTTGTCTGATATACAGATTCTGATTTCCCTTTTGTATCTTTTGGTCATTGTGTTGTCTGATATACAGATTCTGATTGCCCCTTTGCTATCTTTTGGTCATTGTGTTGTCTGATATACAGATTCTGATTTCCCCTTTTGTATCTTTTGGTCATTGTGTTGTCTGATATACAGATTCTGATTGCCCCTTTGGTATCTTTTGGTCATTGTGTTGTCTGATATACAGATTCTGATTGCCCCTTTGCTATCTTTTGGTCATTGTGTTGTCTTATATACGGATTCTGATTTCCACTTTGGTATCTTTTGGTCATTGCGTTGTCTGATATACGGATTCTGATTACCCCTTTGGTATCTTTTCGTCATTGGTCATTGTGTTGTCTGATATACGGATTCTGATTTCTCCTTTGGTATCTTTTGGTCATTGTGTTGTCTGATATACAGATTCTGATTTCCCCTTTGGTATCTTTTGGTCATTGTGTTTTCTGATATACAGATTCTGATTTCCCCTTTGCTATCTTTTGGTCATTGTGTTGTCTGATATACAGATTCTGATTGTCCCGTTCGTATCTTTTGGTCATTGTGTTGTCTGATATACAGATTCTGATTGTCCCTTTGCTATCTTTTGGCCATTGTGTTGTCTGATATACGGATTCTAATTGCCCCTTTGCTATCTTTTGGTCATTGTCTTGTCTGATATACAGATTCTGATTGCCTCTTTGGTATCTTTAGGTCATTGTGCTGTCTGATATACAGATTCTGATTGCCCCTTTGGTATCTTTTGGTCATTGTGTTGTCTGATATACAGATTCTGATTGCCCCTTTGCTATCTTTTGGTCATTGTGTTGTCTGATATACGGATTCTGATTTCCCCTTTGGTATCTTTTGGTCATTGTGTTGTCTGATATACGGATTCTGATTACCACTTTGGTATCTTTTGGTAATTGGTCATTGTGTTGTCTGATATACGTATTCTGATTTCCCCTTTGGTATCTTTTGGTCATTGTGTTGTCTGATATACAGATTCTGATTACCCCTTTGGTGTCTTTTGGTCATTATATTGTCTGATATACAGATTCTGATTGCCCCTTTGCTATTTTTGGTCATTGTGTTGTCTGATATACAGATTCTGATTGTCCCTTTTGTATCTTTTGGTCATTGTGTTGTCTGATATACAGATTCTGATTTCCCCTTTGCTATCTTTTGGTCATTGTGTTGTCTGATATACAGATTCTGATTGTCCCGTTCGTATCTTTTGGTCATTGTGTTGTCTGATATACAGATTCTGATTTTCCCTTTGCTATCTTTTGGCCATTGTGTTGTCTGATATACAGATTCTAATTGCCCCTTTGGTATCTTTTGGTCATTGTCTTGTCTGATATACAGATTCTGATTGCCTCTTTGGTATCTTTAGGTCATTGTGTTGTCTGATATACAGATTTTGATTGCCCCTTTGCTATCCTTTGGTCATTGTGTTTTCTGATATACAGATTCTGATTGTCCCTTTGCTATCTTTTGGTCATTGTGTTGTCTGATATACAGATTTTGATTGCCCCTTTGCTATCTTTTTGTCATTGTGTTGTCTGATATACAGATTCTGATTTCCCCTTTTGTATCTTATGGTCATTGTGTTGTCTGATATACAGATTCTGATTGCCCCTTTGGTATCTTTTGGTCATTGTGTTGTCTGATATACATATTCTGATTGCCCCTTTGCTATCTTTTGGTCATTGTGTTGTCTGTTATACAGATTCTGATTGCCCCTTTGCTATCTTTTGGTCATTGTGTTGTCTGATATACGGATTCTGATTACCACTTTGGTATCTTTTGGTAATTGGTCATTGTGTTGTCTGATATACAGATTCTGATTGCCCCTTTGGTATCTTTAGGTCATTGTGTTGTCTGATATACAGATTCTGATTGCCCCTTTGTTATCTTTTGGTCATTGTGTTGTCTGATATACGGATTCTGATTTCCCCTTTGGTATCTTTTGGTCATTGTGTTGTCTGAGATACGGATTCTGATTTCCCCTTTGGTACCTTTTGGTCATTATATTGTCTGATATACAGATTCTGATTGCCCCTTTGCTATTTTTGGTCATTGTGTTGTCTGATATACAGATTCTGATTGTCCCTTTTGTATCTTTTGGTCATTGTGTTTTCTGATATACAGATTCTGATTGCCCCTTTGGTATCTTTTGGTCATTGTGTTGTCTGATATACAGATTTTGATTGCCCCTTTGCTATCTTTTGGTCATTGTGTTGTCTGATATACAGATTCTGATTTCCCTTTTGTATCTTTTGGTCATTGTGTTGTCTGATATACAGATTCTGATTTCCCCTTTGCTATCTTTTGGTCATTGTGTTGTCTGATATACAGATTCTGATTGTCCCGTTCGAATCTTTTGGTCATTGTGTTGTCTGATATACAGATTCTGATTGTCCCTTTGCTATCTTTTGGCCATTGTGTTGTCTGATATACGGATTCTAATTGCCCCTTTGCTATCTTTTGGTCATTGTCTTGTCTGATATACAGATTCTGATTGTCTCTTTGGTATCTTTAGGTCATTGTGTTGTCTGATATACAGATTCTGATTGTCCCTTTGGTATCTTTAGGTCATTGTGTTGTCTGATATACAGATTCTGATTGTCCCTTTGGTATCATTTGGTCATTGTGTTGTCTGATATACAAATTCTGATTGCCTCTTTGGTATCTTTTGGTCATTGTGTTGTCTGATATACAGATTCTGAATGTCCCTTTGGTATCTTTTGGTCATTGTGTTGTCTGATATACATATTCTGATTGCCCCTTTGCTATCTTTTGGTCATTGTGTTGTCTGTTATACAGATTCTGATTGCACCTTTGCTATATTTTGGTCATTGTGTTGTCTGATATACAGATTCTGATTGCCTCTTTGCTATCTTTTGGTCATTGTGTTGTCTGATATACAGATTCTGATTGTCCCTTTGCTATCTTTTGGTCATTGTGTTGTCTGATATACGGATTCTGTTTGTCCTTTTGGTATCTTTTGGTCATTGTGTTGTCTGATATACAGATTATGATTGTCCTTTTGGTATCTTTTGGTCATTGTGTTGTCTGATATACAGAATCTGATTGTCCCTTTGTTATCTTTTGGTCATTGTGTTGTCTGGTATACAGATTTTGATTGCCCCTTTGCTATCTTTTGGTCATTGTGTTGTCTGATGTACAGATTCTGATTTCCCCTTTTGTATTTTATGGTCATTGTGTTGTCTGATATACAGATTCTGATTGCCCCTTTGGTATCTTTTGGTCATTGTGTTGTCTGATATACATATTCTGATTGCCTCTTTGCTATCTTTTGGTCATTGTGTTGTCTGTTATACAGATTCTGATTGCCCCTTTGCTATCTTTTGGTCATTGTGTTGTCTGATATACGGATTCTGATTACCACTTTGGTATCCTTTGGTAATTGGTCATTGTGTTGTCTGATATACAGATTCTGATTGCCCCTTTGGTATCTTTTGGTCATTGTGTTGTCTGATATACGAATTCTGATTGCCCCTTTGGTATCTTTTGGTCATTGTGTTGTCTGATATACAGATTCTGATTGTCCCTTTGCTATCTTTTGGTCATTGTGTTGTCTGATATACAGATTCTGATTGTCCCTTTGCTATCTTTTGGTCATTGTGTTGTCTGATATACGGATTCTGTTTGTCCTTTTGGTATCTTTTGGTCATTGTGTTGTCTGATATACAGATTATGATTGTCCTTTTGGTATCTTTTGGTCATTGTGTTGTCTGATATACAGAATCTGATTTTCCCTTTGCTATCTTTTGGTCATTGTGTTGTCTGGTATACAGATTTTGATTGCCCCTTTGCTATCTTTTGGTCATTGTGTTGTCTGATGTACAGATTCTGATTTCCCCTTTGGTATCTTTTGGTCATTGTGTTGTCTGTTATACAGATTCTGATTGACCCTTTGCTATCTTTTGGTCATTGTGTTGTCTGATATACAGATTCTGATTGCCCCTTTCCTATCTTTTTGTCATTGTATTGTCTGATATACGGATTCTGATTACCCTTTTGGTATCTTTTCGTCATTGTGTTGTCTGATATACGGATTCTAATTGTCCCTTTGCTATCTTTGGTCAATGTGTTGTCTGATATACAGATTCTGATTGCCCCTTTGCTATCTTTTGGTCATTGTGTTGTCTGATATACGGATTCTGATTACCACTTTGGTATCTTTTGGTAATTGGTCATTGTGTTGTCTGATATACAGATTCTGATTGCCCCTTTGGTATCTTTTGGTCATTGTGTTGTCTGATATACGAATTCTGATTGCTCCTTTGGTATCTTTTGGTCATTGTGTTGTCTGATATACAGATTCTGATTGTCCCTTTGCTATCTTTTGGTCATTGTGTTGTCTGATATACAGATTCTGATTGTCCCTTTGCTATCCTTTGGTCATTGTGTTGTCTGATATACGGATTCTGTTTGTCCTTTTGGTATCTTTTGGTCATTGTGTTGTCTGATATACAGATTATGATTGTCCTTTTGGTATCTTTTGGTCATTGTGTTGTCTGATATACAGAATCTGATTTTCCCTTTGCTATCTTTTGGTCATTGTGTTGTCTGATGTACAGATTCTGATTTCCCCTTTGGTATCTTTTGGTCATTGTGTTGTCTGTTATACAGATTCTGATTGACCCTTTGCTATCTTTTGGTCATTGTGTTGTCTGATATACAGATTCTGATTGCCCCTTTCCTATCTTTTTGTCATTGTATTGTCTGATATACGGATTCTGATTACCCTTTTGGTATCTTTTCGTCATTGTGTTGTCTGATATACGGATTCTAATTGTCCCTTTGCTATCTTTGGTCATTGTGTTGTCTGATATACGGATTCTGATTGCCCCTTTGGTATCTTTTGGTCATTGTGTTGTCTGATATACAGATTCTGATTGTCCCTTTGCTATCTTTTGGTCATTGTGTTGTCTGATATACGGATTCTGTTTGTCCTTTTGGTATCTTTTGGTCATTGTGTTGTCTGATATACAGATTCTGATTGTCCTTTTGGAATTTTTCGGTCATTGTGTTGCCTGATATACAGATTCTGATTGTCCCTTTGCTATCTTTTGGTCATTGTGTTGTCTGGTATACAGATTTTGATTGCCCCTTTGCTATCTTTTGGTCATTGTGTTGTCTGATATACAGATTCTGATTTCCCCTTTTGTATCTTATGGTCATTGTGTTGTCTGATATACAGATTCTGATTGCCCCTTTGGTATCTTTTGGTCATTGTGTTGTCTGATATACATATTCTGATTGCCCCTTTGCTATCTTTTGGTCATTGTGTTGTCTGATATACAGATTCTGATTGCCCCTTTGCTATCTTTTGGTCATTGTGTTGTCTGATATACGGATTATGATTACCCTTTTGGTATCTTTTCGTCATTGTGTTGTCTGAATTACGGATTCTAATTGCCCCTTTGCTATCTTTGGTCATTGTGTTGTCTGATATACGGATTCTGATTGCCCCTTTGGTATCTTTTGGTCATTGTCTTGTCTGATATACAGATTCTGATTGTCCCTTTGCTATCTTTTGGTCATTGTGTTGTCTGATATACGGATTCTGTTTGTCCTTTTGGTATCTTTTGGTCATTGTGTTGTCTGATATACAGATTTTGATTGCCCCTTTGTTATCTTTTGGTCATTGTGTTGTCTGATGTACAGATTCTGATTTCCCCTTTGGTATCTTTTGGTCATTGTGTTGTCTGTTATACAGATTCTGATTGACCCTTTGCTATCTTTTGGTCATTGTGTTGTCTGATATACAGATTCTGATTGCCCCTTTCCTATCTTTTTGTCATTGTATTGTCTGATATACGGATTCTGATTACCCTTTTGGTATCTTTTCGTCATTGTGTTGTCTGATATACCGATTCTAATTGTCCCTTTGCTATCTTTGGTCATTGTGTTGTCTGATATACGGATTCTGATTGCCCCTTTGGTATCTTTTGGTCATTGTGTTGTCTGATATACAGATTCTGATTGTCCCTTTGCTATCTTTTGGTCATTGTGTTGTCTGATATACGGATTCTGTTTGTCCTTTTGGTATCTTTTGGTCATTGTGTTGTCTGATATGCAGATTCTGATTGTCCTTTTGGTATCTTTTGGTCATTGTGTTGCCTGATATACAGATTCTGATTGTCCCTTTGCTATCTATTGGTCATTGTGTTGTCTGGTATACAGATTTTGATTGCCCCTTTGCTATCTTTTGGTCATTGTGTTGTCTGATATACAGATTCTGATTTCCCCTTTTGTATCTTATGGTCATTGTGTTGTCTGATATACAGATTCTGATTGCCCCTTTGGTATCTTTTGGTCATTGTGTTGTCTGATATACATATTCTGATTGCCCCTTTGCTATCTTTTGGTCATTGTGTTGTCTGTTATACAGATTCTGATTGCCCCTTTGCTATCTTTTGGTCATTGTGTTGTCTGATATACAGATTATGATTACCATTTTGGTATCTTTTCGTCATTGTGTTGTCTGAATTACGGATTCTAATTGCCCCTTTGCTATCTCTGGTCATTGTGTTGTCTGATATACGGATTCTGATTGCCCCTTTGGTATCTTTTGGTCATTGTCTTGTCTGATATACAGATTCTGATTGTCCCTTTGCTATCTTTTGGTCATTGTGTTGTCTGATATACGATTCTGTTTGTCCTTTTGGTATCTTTTGGACATTGTGTTGTCTGATATACAGATTTTGATTGCCCCTTTGCTATCTTTTGGTCATTGTGTTGTCTGATATACAGATTCTGATTTCCCTTTTGTATCTTTTGGTCATTGTGTTGTCTGATATACAGATTCTGATTTCCCCTTTGCTATCTTTTGGTCATTGTGTTGTCTGATATACAGATTCTGATTGTCCCGTTCGAATCTTTTGGTCATTGTGTTGTCTGATATACAGATTCTGATTGTCCCTTTGCTATCTTTTGGCCATTGTGTTGTCTGATATACGGATTCTAATTGCCCCTTTGCTATCTTTTGGTCATTGTCTTGTCTGATATACAGATTCTGATTGTCTCTTTGGTATCTTTAGGTCATTGTGTTGTCTGATATACAGATTCTGATTGTCCCTTTGGTATCTTTAGGTCATTGTGTTGTCTGATATACAGATTCTGATTGTCCCTTTGGTATCATTTGGTCATTGTGTTGTCTGATATACAAATTCTGATTGCCTCTTTGGTATCTTTTGGTCATTGTGTTGTCTGATATACAGATTCTGAATGTCCCTTTGGTATCTTTTGGTCATTGTGTTGTCTGATATACATATTCTGATTGCCCCTTTGCTATCTTTTGGTCATTGTGTTGTCTGTTATACAGATTCTGATTGCACCTTTGCTATATTTTGGTCATTGTGTTGTCTGATATACAGATTCTGATTGCCCCTTTGCTATCTTTTGGTCATTGTGTTGTCTGATATACAGATTCTGATTGTCCCTTTGCTATCTTTTGGTCATTGTGTTGTCTGATATACGGATTCTGTTTGTCCTTTTGGAATCTTTTGGTCATTGTGTTGTCTGATATACAGATTATGATTGTCCTTTTGGTATCTTTTGGTCATTGTGTTGTCTGATATACAGAATCTGATTGTCCCTTTGTTATCTTTTGGTCATTGTGTTGTCTGGTATACAGATTTTGATTGCCCCTTTGCTATCTTTTGGTCATTGTGTTGTCTGATGTACAGATTCTGATTTCCCCTTTTGTATCTTATGGTCATTGTGTTGTCTGATATACAGATTCTGATTGCCCCTTTGGTATCTTTTGGTCATTGTGTTGTCTGATATACATATTCTGATTGCCTCTTTGCTATCTTTTGGTCATTGTGTTGTCTGTTATACAGATTCTGATTGCCCCTTTGCTATCTTTTGGTCATTGTGTTGTCTGATATACGGATTCTGATTACCACTTTGGTATCCTTTGGTAATTGGTCATTGTGTTGTCTGATATACAGATTCTGATTGCCCCTTTGGTATCTTTTGGTCATTGTGTTGTCTGATATACGAATTCTGATTGCTCCTTTGGTATCTTTTGGTCATTGTGTTGTCTGATATACAGATTCTGATTGTCCCTTTGCTATCTTTTGGTCATTGTGTTGTCTGATATACAGATTCTGATTGTCCCTTTGCTATCTTTTGGTCATTGTGTTGTCTGATATACGGATTCTGTTTGTCCTTTTGGTATCTTTTGGTCATTGTGTTGTCTGATATACAGATTATGATTGTCCTTTTGGTATCTTTTGGTCATTGTGTTGTCTGATATACAGAATCTGATTTTCCCTTTGCTATCTTTTGGTCATTGTGTTGTCTGGTATACAGATTTTGATTGCCCCTTTGCTATCTTTTGGTCATTGTGTTGTCTGATGTACAGATTCTGATTTCCCCTTTGGTATCTTTTGGTCATTGTGTTGTCTGTTATACAGATTCTGATTGACCCTTTGCTATCTTTTGGTCATTGTGTTGTCTGATATACAGATTCTGATTGCCCCTTTCCTATCTTTTTGTCATTGTATTGTCTGATATACGGATTCTGATTACCCTTTTGGTATCTTTTCGTCATTGTGTTGTCTGATATACGGATTCTAATTGTCCCTTTGCTATCTTTGGTCAATGTGTTGTCTGATATACAGATTCTGATTGCCCCTTTGCTATCTTTTGGTCATTGTGTTGTCTGATATACGGATTCTGATTACCACTTTGGTATCTTTTGGTAATTGGTCATTGTGTTGTCTGATATACAGATTCTGATTGCCCCTTTGGTATCTTTTGGTCATGTGTTGTCTGATATACGAATTCTGATTGCTCCTTTGGTATCTTTTGGTCATTGTGTTGTCTGATATACAGATTCTGATTGTCCCTTTGCTATCTTTTGGTCATTGTGTTGTCTGATATACAGATTCTGATTGTCCCTTTGCTATCTTTTGGTCATTGTGTTGTCTGATATACGGATTCTGTTTGTCCTTTTGGTATCTTTTGGTCATTGTGTTGTCTGATATACAGATTATGATTGTCCTTTTGGTATCTTTTGGTCATTGTGTTGTCTGATATACAGAATCTGATTTTCCCTTTGCTATCTTTTGGTCATTGTGTTGTCTGATGTACAGATTCTGATTTCCCCTTTGGTATCTTTTGGTCATTGTGTTGTCTGTTATACAGATTCTGATTGACCCTTTGCTATCTTTTGGTCATTGTGTTGTCTGATATACAGATTCTGATTGCCCCTTTCCTATCTTTTTGTCATTGTATTGTCTGATATACGGATTCTGATTACCCTTTTGGTATCTTTTCGTCATTGTGTTGTCTGATATACGGATTCTAATTGTCCCTTTGCTATCTTTGGTCATTGTGTTGTCTGATATACGGATTCTGATTGCCCCTTTGGTATCTTTTGGTCATTGTGTTGTCTGATATACAGATTCTGATTGTCCCTTTGCTATCTTTTGGTCATTGTGTTGTCTGATATACGGATTCTGTTTGTCCTTTTGGTATCTTTTGGTCATTGTGTTGTCTGATATACAGATTCTGATTGTCCTTTTGGTATCTTTCGGTCATTGTGTTGCCTGATATACAGATTCTGATTGTCCCTTTGCTATCTTTTGGTCATTGTGTTGTCTGGTATACAGATTTTGATTGCCCCTTTGCTATCTTTTGGTCATTGTGTTGTCTGATATACAGATTCTGATATCCCCTTTTGTATCTTATGGTCATTGTGTTGTCTGATATACAGATTCTGATTGCCCCTTTGGTATCTTTTGGTCATTGTGTTGTCTGATATACATATTCTGATTGCCCCTTTGCTATCTTTTGGTCATTGTGTTGTCTGTTATACAGATTCTGATTGCCCCTTTGCTATCTTTTGGTCATTGTGTTGTCTGATATACAGATTCTGATTGCCCCTTTGCTATCTTTTGGTCATTGTGTTGTCTGATATACGGATTATGATTACCCTTTTGGTATCTTTTCGTCATTGTGTTGTCTGAATTACGGATTCTAATTGCCCCTTTGCTATCTTTGGTCATTGTGTTGTCTGATATACGGATTCTGATTGCCCCTTTGGTATCTTTTGGTCATTGTCTTGTCTGATATACAGATTCTGATTGTCCCTTTGCTATCTTTTGGTCATTGTGTTGTCTGATATACGGATTCTGTTTGTCCTTTTGGTATCTTTTGGTCATTGTGTTGTCTGATATACAGATTTTGATTGCCCCTTTGTTATCTTTTGGTCATTGTGTTGTCTGATGTACAGATTCTGATTTCCCCTTTGGTATCTTTTGGTCATTGTGTTGTCTGTTATACAGATTCTGATTGACCCTTTGCTATCTTTTGGTCATTGTGTTGTCTGATATACAGATTCTGATTGCCCCTTTCCTATCTTTTTGTCATTGTATTGTCTGATATACGGATTCTGATTACCCTTTTGGTATCTTTTCGTCATTGTGTTGTCTGATATACGGATTCTAATTGTCCCTTTGCTATCTTTGGTCATTGTGTTGTCTGATATACGGATTCTGATTGCCCCTTTGGTATCTTTTGGTCATTGTGTTGTCTGATATACAGATTCTGATTGTCCCTTTGGTATCTTTTGGTCATTGTGTTGTCTGATATACGGATTCTGTTTGTCCTTTTGGTATCTTTTGGTCATTGTGTTGTCTGATATACAGATTCTGATTGTCCTTTTGGTATCTTTCGGTCATTGTGTTGCCTGATATACAGATTCTGATTGTCCCTTTGCTATCTATTGGTCATTGTGTTGTCTGGTATACAGATTTTGATTGCCCCTTTGCTATCTTTTGGTCATTGTGTTGTCTGATATACAGATTCTGATTTCCCCTTTTGTATCTTATGGTCATTGTGTTGTCTGATATACAGATTCTGATTGCCCCTTTGGTATCTTTTGGTCATTGTGTTGTCTGATATACATATTCTGATTGCCCCTTTGCTATCTTTTGGTCATTGTGTTGTCTGATATACGGATTCTGTTTGTCCTTTTGGTATCTTTTGGTCATTGTGTTGTCTGATATACAGATTATGATTACCCTTTTGGTATCTTTTCGTCATTGTGTTGTCTGAATTACGGATTCTAATTGCCCCTTTGCTATCTTTGGTCATTGTGTTGTCTGATATACGGATTCTGATTGCCCCTTTGGTATCTTTTGGTCATTGTCTTGTCTGATATACAGATTCTGATTGTCCCTTTGCTATCTTTTGGTCATTGTGTTGTCTGATATACGGATTCTGTTTGTCCTTTTGGTATCTTTTGGTCATTGTGTTGTCTGATATACAGATTATGATTGCCCCTTTGTTATCTTTTTGTCATTGTGTTGTCTGATATACGGATTCTGATTTCCACTTTGATATCTTTTGGTCATTGTGTTGTCTGATATACGGATTATCTTTACCCTTTTGGTATCTTTTCGTCATTGTGTTGTCAGATATACGGAATCTAATTGCCCCTTTGCTATCTTTGGTCATTGTGTTGTCTGATATACGGATTCTGATTTCCCCTTTGGTATATTTTGGTCATTGTGTTGTCTGATATACAGATTCTGATTTCCCCTTTGGTATTGTTTGGTCATTGTGTTGTCTGATATACAGATTCTGATTTCCCCTTTGCTATCTTTTGGTCATTGTGTTGTCTGATATACAGATTCTGATTTCCCCTTTGGTATCTTTTGGTCATTGTGTTGTCTGATATACAGATTCTGATTTCCCCTTTGCTATCTTTTGGTCATTGTGTTGTCTGATATACAGATTCTGATTGTCCTGTTAGTATCTTTTGGTCATTGTGTTGTCTGATATACAGATTCTGATTGTCCTGTTAGTATCTTTTGGTCATTGTGTTGTCTGATATACAGATTCTGATTGTCCCTTGCTATCTTTTGGCCATTGTGTTGTCTGATATACGGATTCTAATTGCCCCTTTGCTATCTTTTGGTCATTGTCTTGTCTGATATACAGATTATGATTGCCCCTTTGGTATCTTTAGGTCATTGTGTTGTCTGATATACAGATTTTGATTGCCCCTTTGCTATCTTTGGTCATTGTGTTTTCTGATATACAGATTCTGATTGTCCCTTTGCTATCTTTTGGTCATTGTGTTGTCTGATATACAAATTCTGATTGCCTGTTTGGTATCTTTTGGTCATTGTGTTGTCTGATATACAGATTCTGATTGTCCCTTTGGTATCTTTTGGTCATTGTGTTGTCTGATATACATATTCTGATTGCCCCTTTGGTATCTTTTGGTCATTGTGTTGTCTGTTATACAGATTCTGATTGCACCTTTGCTATCTTTTTGTCATTGTGTTGTCTGATATACAGATTCTGATTGCCCCTTTGCTATCTTTTGGTCATTGTGTTGTCTGATATACGGATTATCTTTACCCTTTAGGTATCTTTTCGTCATTGTGTTGTCAGATATACGGAATCTAATTGCCCCTTTGCTATCTTTGGTCATTGTGTTGTCTGATATACGGATTCTGATTGCCCCTTTGGTATCTTTTGGTCATTGTGTTGTCTGATATACAGATTCTGATTGTCCCTTTGCTATCTTTTGGTCATTGTGTTGTCTGATATACGGATTCTGTTTGTCCATCTGGTATCTTTTGGTCATTCTGTTGACTGATATACAGATTATGATTGTCCTTTTGGTATCTTTTGGTCATTGTGTTGTCTGATATACAGATTCTGTTTGTCCCTTTGCTATCTTTTGGTCATTGTGTTGTCTGGTATACAGATTTTGATTGCCCCTTTGCTATCTTTTGGTCATTGTGTTGTCTGATGTACAGATTCTGATTTCCCCTTTTGTATCTTTTGGTCATTGTGTTGTCTGTTATACAGATTCTGATTGACCCCTTTGCTATCTTTTTGTCATTGTGTTGTCTGATATACGGATTCTGATTGTCCCTTTAGTATCTTTTGGTCATTGTGTTGTCTGATATACAAATTCTGATTGCCATTTGGTATCTTTTGGTCATTGTGTTGTCTGATATACAGATTCTGATAGTCCCTTTGGTATCTTTTGGTCATTGTGTTGTCTGATATACATATTCTGATTGCCCCTTTGCTATATTTTGGTCATTGTGTGGTCTGTTATACAGATTCTGATTATACCTTTGCTATCTTTTGGTCATTGTGTTGTCTGATATACAGATTCTGATTGCCCCTTTGCTATCTTTTGGTCATTGTGTTGTCTGATATACGGATTATGATTACCCTTTTGTTATCTTTTCGTCATTGTGTTGTCAGATATACGGAATCTAATTGCCCCTTTGATATCTTTGGTCATTGTGTTGTCTGATATACGGATTCTGATTGCCCCTTTGGTATCTTTTGGTCATTGTGTTGTCTGATATACAGATTCTGATTGTCCCTTTGCTATCTTTTGGTCATTGTATTGTCTGATATACGGATTCTGTTTGTCCTTTTGGTATCTTTTGGTCATTGTGTTGTCTGATATACAGATTCTGATTGTCCTTTTGGTATCTTTTGGTCATTGTGTTGTCTGATATACATATTCTGATTGCCCCTTTGCTATCTTTTGGTCATTGTGTTGTCTGTTATACAGATTCTGATTGCCCCTTTGCTATCTTTTGGTCATTGTGTTGTCTGATATACAGATTCTGATTGCCCCTTTGCTATCTTTTGGTCATTGTGTTGTCTGATATACGGATTATGATTACCCTTTTGGTATCTTTTCGTCATTGTGTTGTCTGATATACGGATTCTAATTGCCCCTTTGCTATCTTTGGTCATTGTGTTGTCTGATATACGGATTCTGATTGCCCCTTTGGTATCTTTTGGTCATTGTGTTGTCTGATATACAGATTCTGATTGTCCCTTTGCTATCTTTTGGTCATTGTGTAATCTGATATACGGATTCTGTTTGTCCTTTTGGAATCTTTTGATCATTGTGTTGTCTGATATACAGATTCTGATTGTCCTTTTGGTATCTTTTGGTCATTGTGTTGCCTGATATACAGATTCTGATTGTCCCTTTGCTATCTTTTGGTCATTGTGTTGTCTGGTATTCAGATTCTGATTGCCCCTTTGCTATCTTTTGGTCATTGTGTTGTCTGATATACGGATTATGATTACCCTTTTGGTATCTTTTGGTCATTTTGTTGTCTGATATACGGATTCTGTTTGTCCTTTTGGTATCTTTTGGTCATTGTGTTGTCTGATATACAGATTCTGATTTCCACTTTGGTATCTTTTGGTCATTGTGTTGTCTGATATACGGATTCTGATTACCCCTTTGGTATCTTTTGGTCATTGGTCATTGTGTTGTCTGATATACGGATTCTGATTTCCCCTTTGGTATCTTTTGGTCATTGTGTTGTCTGATATACGGATTCTGATTTCCACTTTGGTATCTTTTGGTCATTGTGTTGTCTGATATACGGATTCTGATTACCCCTTTGGTATCTTTTGGTCATTGGTCATTGTGTTGTCTGATATACGGATTCTGATTTCCCCTTTGGTATCTTTTGGTCATTGTGTTGTCTGATATACAGATTCTGATTTCCCCTTTGGTATTTTTTGGTCATTGTGTTGTCTGATATACAGATTCTGATTTCCCCTTTGCTATCTTTTGGTCATTGTGTTGTCTGATATACAGATTCTGATTTCCCCTTTGGTATCTTTTGGTCATTGTGTTGTCTGATATACAGATTCTGATTTCCCCTTTGCTATCTTTTGATCATTGTGATGTCTGATATACAGATTCTGATTGTCCCGTTCGTATCTTTTGGTCATTGTGTTGTCTGATATACAGATTCTGATTGTCCCTTTGCTATCTTTTGGCCATTGTGTTGTCTGATATACGGATTCTAATTGCCCCTTTGCTATCTTTTGGTCATTGTCTTGTCTGATATACAGATTCTGATTGCCCCTTTGGTATCTTTAGGTCATTGTGTTGTCTGATATACAGATTTTGATTGCCCCTTTGCTATCTTTTGGTCATTGTGTTTTCTGATATACAGATTCTGATTGTCCCTTTGGTATCTTTTGGTCATTTTGTTGTCTGATATACAGATTCTGATTGTCCCTTTGGTATCTTTTGGTCATTGTGTTGTCTGATATACAAATTCTGATTGCCTATTTGGTATCTTTTGGTCATTGTGTTGTCTGATATACAGATTCTGATTGTCCCTTTGGTATCTTTTGGTCATTGTGTTGTCTGATATACATATTCTGATTGCCCCTTTGCTATCTTTTGGTCATTGTGTTGTCTGTTATACAGATTCTGATTGCACCTTTGCTATCTTTTGGTCATTGTGTTGTCTGATATACAGATTCTGATTGTCCCTTTGCTATCTTTTGGTCATTGTGTTGTCTGATATACGGATTATGATTACCCTTTTGGTATCTTTTCGTCATTGTGTTGTCAGATATACGGAATCTAATTGCCCCTTTGATATATTTGGTCATTGTGTTGTCTGATATACGGATTCTGATTGCCCCTTTGGTATCTTTTGGTCATTGTGTTGTCTGATATACAGATTCTGATTGTCCCTTTGCTATCTTTTGGTCATTGTGTAATCTGATATACGGATTCTGTTTGTCCTTTTGGAATCTTTTGATCATTGTGTTGTCTGATATACAGATTCTGATTGTCCTTTTGGTATCTTTTGGTCATTGTGTTGCCTGATATACAGATTCTGATTGTCCCTTTGCTATCTTTTGGTCATTGTGTTGTCTGGTATTCAGATTCTGATTGCCCCTTTGCTATCTTTTGGTCATTGTGTTGTCTGATATACGGATTATGATTACCATTTTGGTATCTTTTCGTCATTGTGTTGTCTGATATACGGATTCTAATTGCCCCTTTGCTATCTTTGGTCATTGTGTTGTCTGATATACGGATTCTGATTGCCCCTTTGGTATCTTTTGGTCATTGTGTTGTCTGATATACAGATTCTGATTGTCCCTTTGCTATCTTTTGGTCATTGTGTTGTCTGATATACGGATTCTGTTTGTCCTTTTGGTATCTTTTGGTCATTGTGTTGTCTGATATACAGATTCTGATTTCCACTTTGGTATCTTTTGGTCATTGTGTTGTCTGATATACGGATTCTGATTACCCCTTTGGTATCTTTTGGTCATTGGTCATTGTGTTGTCTGATATACGGATTCTGATTTCCCCTTTGGTATCTTTTGGTCATTGTGTTGTCTGATATACGGATTCTGATTTCCACTTTGGTATCTTTTGGTCATTGTGTTGTCTGATATACGGATTCTGATTACCCCTTTGGTATCTTTTGGTCATTGGTCATTGTGTTGTCTGATATACGGATTCTGATTTCCCCTTTGGTATCTTTTGGTCATTGTGTTGTCTGATATACAGATTCTGATTTCCCCTTTGGTATTTTTTGGTCATTGTGTTGTCTGATATACAGATTCTGATTTCCCCTTTGCTATCTTTTGGTCATTGTGTTGTCTGATATACAGATTCTGATTTCCCCTTTGGTATCTTTTGGTCATTGTGTTGTCTGATATACAGATTCTGATTTCCCCTTTGCTATCTTTTGATCATTGTGATGTCTGATATACAGATTCTGATTGTCCCGTTCGTATCTTTTGGTCATTGTGTTGTCTGATATACAGATTCTGAATGTCCCTTTGCTATCTTTTGGCCATTGTGTTGTCTGATATACGGATTCTAATTGCCCCTTTGCTATCTTTTGGTCCTTTTCTTGTCTGATATACAGATTCTGATTGCCCCTTTGGTATCTTTAGGTCATTGTGTTGTCTGATATACAGATTTTGATTGCCCCTTTGCTATCTTTTGGTCATTGTGTTTTCTGATATACAGATTCTGATTGTCCCTTTGGTATCTTTTGGTCATTTTGTTGTCTGATATTCAGATTCTGATTGTCCCTTTGGTATCTTTTGGTCATTGTGTTGTCTGATATACAAATTCTGATTGCCTATTTGGTATCTTTTGGTCATTGTGTTGTCTGATATACAGATTCTGATTGTCCCTTTGGTATCTTTTGGTCATTGTGTTGTCTGATATACATATTCTGATTGCCCCTTTGCTATCTTTTGGTCATTGTGTTGTCTGTTATACAGATTCTGATTGCACCTTTGCTATCTTTTGGTCATTGTGTTGTCTGATATACAGATTCTGATTGTCCCTTTGCTATCTTTTGGTCATTGTGTTGTCTGATATACGGATTATGATTACCCTTTTGGTATCTTTTCGTCATTGTGTTGTCAGATATACGGAATCTAATTGCCCCTTTGATATCTTTGGTCATTGTGTTGTCTGATATACGGATTCTGATTGCCCCTTTGGTATCTTTTGGTCATTGTGTTGTCTGATATACAGATTCTGATTGTCCCTTTGCTATCTTTTGGTCATTGTGTTGTCTGATATACGGATTCTGTTTGTCCTTTTGGTATCTTTTGGGCATTGTGTTGTCTGATATACAGATTATGATTGTCCTTTTGGTATCTTTTGGTCATTGTGTTGCCTGATATACAGATTCTGTTTGTCCCTTTGCTATCTTTTGGTCATTGTGTTGTCTGGTATACAGATTTTGATTGCCCCTTTGCTATCTTTTGGTCATTGTGTTGTCCGATGTACAGATTCTGATTTCCCCTTTGGTATCTTTTGGTCATTGTGTTGTCTGATATACAGATTCTGATTGCCCCTTTGGTATCTTTAGGTCATTGTGTTGTCTGATATACAGATTTTGATTGCCCCTTTGCTATCTTTTGGTCATTGTGTTTTCTGATATACAGATTCTGATTGTCCCTTTGGTATCTTTTGGCCATTTTGTTGTCTGATATGCAAATTCTGATTGCCTATTTGGTATCTTTTGGTCATTGTGTTGTCTGATATACAGATTCTGATTGTCCCTTTGGTATCTTTTGGTCATTGTGTTGTCTGATATACATATTCTGATTGCCCCTTTGCTATCTTTTGGTCATTGTGTTGTCTGTTATACAGATTCTGATTGCACCTTTGCTATCTTTTGGTCATTGTGTTGTCTGATATACAGATTCTGATTGTCCCTTTGCTATCTTTTGGTCATTGTGTTGTCTGATATACGGATTATGATTACCCTTTTGGTATCTTTTCGTCATTGTGTTGTCAGATATACGGAATCTAATTGCCCCTTTGATATCTTTGGTCATTGTGTTGTCTGATATACGGATTCTGATTGCCCCTTTGGTATCTTTTGGTCATTGTGTTGTCTGATATACAGATTCTGATTGTCCCTTTGCTATCTTTTGGTCATTGTGTTGTCTGATATACGGATTCTGTTTGTCCTTTTGGTATCTTTTGGTCATTGTGTTGTCTGATATACAGATTATGATTGTCCTTTTGGTATCTTTTGGTCATTGTGTTGTCTGATATACAGATTCTGATTTCCACTTTGGTATCTTTTGGTCATTGTGTTGTCTGATATACGGATTCTGATTACCCCTTTGGTATCTTTTGGTCATTGGTCATTGTGTTGTCTGATATACGGATTCTGATTTCCCCTTTGGTATCTTTTGGTCATTGTGTTGTCTGATATACAGATTCTGATTTCCCCTTTGCTATCTTTTGGTCATTGTGTTGTCTGATATACAGATTCTGATTTCCCCTTTGCTATCTTTTGGTCATTGTGTTGTCTGATATACAGATTCTGATTTCCCCTTTGCTATCTTTTGGTCATTGTGTTGTCTGATATACAGATTCTGATTGACCCGTTCGTATCTTTTGGTCATTGTGTTGTCTGATATACAGATTCTGATTGTCCCTTTGCTATCTTTTGGTCATTGTGTTGTCTGATATACGGATTCTAATTGCCCCTTTGCTATCTTTTGGTCATTGTGTTGTCTGATATATAGATTCTGATTGTCCCTTTGGTATCTTTCAAATACCTTAATAAATATGTGCGCAGGTGTATCTGCTTAATACATATTTCTAGTTTTTATTTCTGGAGCCCTCCGTTAGCTAGAAAAATGCGAAAAACCAATATGCGGTACTACCCGAAATATCCGTCAGGGTCCTGGCATCCCATTTTAGCTCCGTAATAGGCAACTTCCGGTCCTCAGGATGGCTTGATCTACATGTATAATACCTCAAAACGTTTGTCAATGCCTCTGCTTGATAACTATTCCCCGTAGATCATTCCATAGGACCTGTGGAGCAAGTCAGAAGTAAAAAACCATGGTCGGGTAGGTCAAAATTGCCGGCTGTACAACCATTATGGCTCAATGTTCGTCCACTTCCGGTCTCCAGGATAGCTTGACATACATGTATTATACCTCAAATTGTTTGTACATGTCTCTGCTTTATAAATATACACAGTAAGACTGTCTATACGCCCCTTGATTGGAGTAAATAATGTAAAACCAATGTCCGACGGTAGGTTAAAATAAGACGATTTACCTATGTTTTCACCCCCTTCCGGTCCCCATGGCGGCCCGAATAACCAAATACCTTAATAAATATGTGCGCAGGTGTATCTGCTTAATACATATGTCTAGTTTTTATTTCTGGAGCCCTCCGTTAGCCAGAAAAATGCGAAAAACCAATATGCGGTACTACCCGAAATATCCGTCAGGGTCTTGGCATCCCATTTTAGCTCCGTAATAGGCAACTTCCGGTCCTCAGGATGGCTTGATCTACATGTATAATACCTCAAAACGTTTGTCAATGCCTCTGCTTGATAACTATTCCCCGTAGATCATTCCATAGGACCTGTGGAGCAAGTCAGAAGTAAAAAACCATGGTCGGGTAGGTCAAAATTGCCGGCTGTACAACCATTATGGCTCAATTTTCGTCCACTTCCGGTCTCCAGGATAGCTTGACATACATGTATTATACCTCAAAATGTTTGTACATGTCTCTGCTTTATAAATATACACAGTAAGACTGTCTATACGCCCCTTGATTGGAGTAAATAATGTAAAACCAATGTCCGGCGGTAGGTTAAAATAAGACGATTTACCTATGTTTTCACCCCCTTCCGGTCCGCATGGCGGCCCGAATAACCAAATACCTTAATAAATATGTGCGCAGGTGTATCTGCTTAATACATATGTCTAGTTTTTATTTCTGGAGCCCTCCGTTAGCCAGAAAAATGCGAAAAACCAATATGCGGTACTACCCGAAATATCCGTAAGGGTCCTGGCATCCCATTTTAGCTCCGTAATAGGCAACTTCCGGTCCTCAGGATGGCTTGATCTACATGTATAATACCTCAAAACGTTTGTCAATGCCTCTGCTTGATAACTATTCCCCGTAGATCATTCCATAGGACCTGTGGAGCAAGTCAGAAGTAAAAAACCATGGTCGGGTAGGTCAAAATTGCCGGCTGTACAACCATTATGGCTCAATGTTCGTCCACTTCCGGTCTCCAGGATAGCTTGACATACATGTATTATACCTCAAAATGTTTGTACATGTCTCTGCTTTATAAATATATACAGTAAGACTGTCTATACGCCCCTTGATTGGAGTAAATAATGTAAAACCAATGTCCGACGGTAGGTTAAAATAAGACGATTTACCTATGTTTTCACCCCCTTCCGGTCCCCATGGCGGCCCGAATAACCAAATACCTTAATAAATATGTGCGCAGGTGTATCTGCTTAATACATATGTCTAGTTTTTATTTCTGGAGCCCTCCGTTAGCCAGAAAAATGCGAAAAACCAATATGCGGTACTACCCGAAATATCCGTCAGGGTCTTGGCATCCCATTGTAGCTCCGTAATAGGCAACTTCCGGTCCTCAGGATGGCTTGATCTACATGTATAATACCTCAAAACGTTTGTCAATGCCTCTGCTTGATAACTATTCCCCGTAGATCATTCCATAGGACCTGTGGAGCAAGTCAGAAGTAAAAAACCATGGTCGGGTAGGTCAAAATTGCCGGCTGTACAACCATTATGGCTCAATTTTCGTCCACTTCCGGTCTCCAGGATAGCTTGACATACATGTATTATACCTCAAAATGTTTGTACATGTCTCTGCTTTATAAATATACACAGTAAGACTGTCTATACGCCCCTTGATTGGAGTAAATAATGTAAAACCAATGTCCGGCGGTAGGTTAAAATAAGACGATTTACCTATGTTTTCACCCCCTTCCGGTCCGCATGGCGGCCCGAATAACCAAATACCTTAATAAATATGTGCGCAGGTGTATCTGCTTAATACATATGTCTAGTTTTTATTTCTGGAGCCCTCCGTTAGCCAGAAAAATGCGAAAAACCAATATGCGGTACTACCCGAAATATCCGTAAGGGTCCTGGCATCCCATTTTAGCTCCGTAATAGGCAACTTCCGGTCCTCAGGATGGCTTGATCTACATGTATAATACCTCAAAACGTTTGTCAATGCCTCTGCTTGATAACTATTCCCCGTAGATCATTCCATAGGACCTGTGGAGCAAGTCAGAAGTAAAAAACCATGGTCGGGTAGGTCAAAATTGCCGGCTGTACAACCATTATGGCTCAATGTTCGTCCACTTCCGGTCTCCAGGATAGCTTGACATACATGTATTATACCTCAAAATGTTTGTACATGTCTCTGCTTTATAAATATATACAGTAAGACTGTCTATACGCCCCTTGATTGGAGTAAATAATGTAAAACCAATGTCCGACGGTAGGTTAAAATAAGACGATTTACCTATGTTTTCACCCCCTTCCGGTCCCCATGGCGGCCCGAATAACCAAATACCTTAATAAATATGTGCGCAGGTGTATCTGCTTAATACATATGTCTAGTTTTTATTTCTGGAGCCCTCCGTTAGCCAGAAAAATGCGAAAAACCAATATGCGGTACTACCCGAAATATCCGTCAGGGTCCTGGCATCCCATTTTAGCTCCGTAATAGGCAACTTCCGGTCCTAAGGATGGCTTGATCTACATGTATAATACCTCAAAACGTTTGTCAATGCCTCTGCTTGATAACTATTCCCCGTAGATCATTCCATAGGACCTGTGGAGCAAGTCAGAAGTAAAAAACCATGGTCGGGTAGGTCAAAATTGCCGGCTGTACAACCATTATGGCTCAATGTTCGTCCACTACCGGTCTCCAGGATAGCTTGACATACATGTATTATACCTCAAAATGTTTGTACATGTCTCTGCTTTATAAATATACACAGTAAGACTGTCTATACGCCCCTTGATTGGAGTAAATAATGTAAAACCAATGTCCGACGGTAGGTTAAAATAAGACGATTTACCTATGTTTTCACCCCCTTCCGGTCCCCATGGCGGCCCGAATAACCAAATACCTTAATAAATATGTGCGCAGGTGTATCTGCTTAATACATATGTCTAGTTTTTATTTCTGGAGCCCTCCGTTAGCCAGAAAAATGCGAAAAACCAATATGCGGTACTACCCGAAATATTCGTCAGGGTCTTTGCATCCCATTTTAGCTCCGTAATAGGCAACTTCCGGTCCTCAGGATGGCTTGATCTACATGTATAATACCTCAAAACGTTTGTCAATGCCTCTGCTTGATAACTATTCCCCGTAGATCATTCCATAGGACCTGTGGAGCAAGTCAGAAGTAAAAAACCATGGTCGGGTAGGTCAAAATTGCCGGCTGTACAACCATTATGGCTCAATGTTCGTCCACTTCCGGTCTCCAGGATAGCTTGACATACATGTATTATACCTCAAAATGTTTGTACATGTCTCTGCTTTATAAATATATACAGTAAGACTGTCTATACGCCCCTTGATTGGAGTAAATAATGTAAAACCAATGTCCGACGGTAGGTTAAAATAAGACGATTTACCTATGTTTTCACCCCCTTCCGGTCCCCATGGCGGCCCGAATAACCAAATACCTTAATAAATATGTGCGCAGGTGTATCTGCTTAATACATATGTCTAGTTTTTATTTCTGGAGCCCTCCGTTAGCCAGAAAAATGCGAAAAACCAATATGCGGTACTACCCGAAATATCCGTAAGGGTCCTGGCATCCCATTTTAGCTCCGTAATAGGCAACTTCCGGTCCTCAGGATGGCTTGATCTACATGTATAATACCTCAAAACGTTTGTCAATGCCTCTGCTTGATAACTATTCCCCGTAGATCATTCCATAGGACCTGTGGAGCAAGTCAGAAGTAAAAAACCATGGTCGGGTAGGTCAAAATTGCCGGCTGTACAACCATTATGGCTCAATGTTCGTCCACTTCCGGTCTCCAGGATAGCTTGACATACATGTATTATACCTCAAAATGTTTGTACATGTCTCTGCTTTATAAATATATACAGTAAGACTGTCTATACGCCCCTTGATTGGAGTAAATAATGTAAAACCAATGTCCGACGGTAGGTTAAAATAAGACGATTTACCTATGTTTTCACCCCCTTCCGGTCCCCATGGCGGCCCGAATAACCAAATACCTTAATAAATATGTGCGCAGGTGTATCTGCTTAATACATATGTCTAGTTTTTATTTCTGGAGCCCTCCGTTAGCCAGAAAAATGCGAAAAACCAATATGCGGTACTACCCGAAATATCCGTCAGGGTCTTGGCATCCCATTTTAGCTCCGTAATAGGCAACTTCCGGTCCTCAGGATGGCTTGATCTACATGTATAATACCTCAAAACGTTTGTCAATGCCTCTGCTTGATAACTATTCCCCGTAGATCATTCCATAGGACCTGTGGAGCAAGTCAGAAGTAAAAAACCATGGTCGGGTAGGTCAAAATTGCCGGCTGTACAACCATTATGGCTCAATTTTCGTCCACTTCCGGTCTCCAGGATAGCTTGACATACATGTATTATACCTCAAAATGTTTGTACATGTCTCTGCTTTATAAATATACACAGTAAGACTGTCTATACGCCCCTTGATTGGAGTAAATAATGTAAAACCAATGTCCGGCGGTAGGTTAAAATAAGACGATTTACCTATGTTTTCACCCCCTTCCGGTCCGCATGGCGGCCCGAATAACCAAATACCTTAATAAATATGTGCGCAGGTGTATCTGCTTAATACATATGTCTAGTTTTTATTTCTGGAGCCCTCCGTTAGCCAGAAAAATGCGAAAAACCAATATGCGGTACTACCCGAAATATCCGTAAGGGTCCTGGCATCCCATTTTAGCTCCGTAATAGGCAACTTCCGGTCCTCAGGATGGCTTGATCTACATGTATAATACCTCAAAACGTTTGTCAATGCCTCTGCTTGATAACTATTCCCCGTAGATCATTCCATAGGACCTGTGGAGCAAGTCAGAAGTAAAAAACCATGGTCGGGTAGGTCAAAATTGCCGGCTGTACAACCATTATGGCTCAATGTTCGTCCACTTCCGGTCTCCAGGATAGCTTGACATACATGTATTATACCTCAAAATGTTTGTACATGTCTCTGCTTTATAAATATATACAGTAAGACTGTCTATACGCCCCTTGATTGGAGTAAATAATGTAAAACCAATGTCCGACGGTAGGTTAAAATAAGACGATTTACCTATGTTTTCACCCCCTTCCGGTCCCCATGGCGGCCCGAATAACCAAATACCTTAATAAATATGTGCGCAGGTGTATCTGCTTAATACATATGTCTAGTTTTTATTTCTGGAGCCCTCCGTTAGCCAGAAAAATGCGAAAAACCAATATGCGGTACTACCCGAAATATCCGTCAGGGTCCTGGCATCCCATTTTAGCTCCGTAATAGGCAACTTCCGGTCCTAAGGATGGCTTGATCTACATGTATAATACCTCAAAACGTTTGTCAATGCCTCTGCTTGATAACTATTCCCCGTAGATCATTCCATAGGACCTGTGGAGCAAGTCAGAAGTAAAAAACCATGGTCGGGTAGGTCAAAATTGCCGGCTGTACAACCATTATGGCTCAATGTTCGTCCACTACCGGTCTCCAGGATAGCTTGACATACATGTATTATACCTCAAAATGTTTGTACATGTCTCTGCTTTATAAATATACACAGTAAGACTGTCTATACGCCCCTTGATTGGAGTAAATAATGTAAAACCAATGTCCGACGGTAGGTTAAAATAAGACGATTTACCTATGTTTTCACCCCCTTCCGGTCCCCATGGCGGCCCGAATAACCAAATACCTTAATAAATATGTGCGCAGGTGTATCTGCTTAATACATATGTCTAGTTTTTATTTCTGGAGCCCTCCGTTAGCCAGAAAAATGCGAAAAACCAATATGCGGTACTACCCGAAATATTCGTCAGGGTCTTTGCATCCCATTTTAGCTCCGTAATAGGCAACTTCCGGTCCTCAGGATGGCTTGATCTACATGTATAATACCTCAAAACGTTTGTCAATGCCTCTGCTTGATAACTATTCCCCGTAGATCATTCCATAGGACCTGTGGAGCAAGTCAGAAGTAAAAAACCATGGTCGGGTAGGTCAAAATTGCCGGCTGTACAACCATTATGGCTCAATGTTCGTCCACTTCCGGTCTCCAGGATAGCTTGACATACATGTATTATACCTCAAAATGTTTGTACATGTCTCTGCTTTATAAATATATACAGTAAGACTGTCTATACGCCCCTTGATTGGAGTAAATAATGTAAAACCAATGTCCGACGGTAGGTTAAAATAAGACGATTTACCTATGTTTTCACCCCCTTCCGGTCCCCATGGCGGCCCGAATAACCAAATACCTTAATAAATATGTGCGCAGGTGTATCTGCTTAATACATATGTCTAGTTTTTATTTCTGGAGCCCTCCGTTAGCCAGAAAAATGCGAAAAACCAATATGCGGTACTACCCGAAATATCCGTAAGGGTCCTGGCATCCCATTTTAGCTCCGTAATAGGCAACTTCCGGTCCTCAGGATGGCTTGATCTACATGTATAATACCTCAAAACGTTTGTCAATGCCTCTGCTTGATAACTATTCCCCGTAGATCATTCCATAGGACCTGTGGAGCAAGTCAGAAGTAAAAAACCATGGTCGGGTAGGTCAAAATTGCCGGCTGTACAACCATTATGGCTCAATGTTCGTCCACTTCCGGTCTCCAGGATAGCTTGACATACATGTATTATACCTCAAAATGTTTGTACATGTCTCTGCTTTATAAATATATACAGTAAGACTGTCTATACGCCCCTTGATTGGAGTAAATAATGTAAAACCAATGTCCGACGGTAGGTTAAAATAAGACGATTTACCTATGTTTTCACCCCCTTCCGGTCCCCATGGCGGCCCGAATAACCAAATACCTTAATAAATATGTGCGCAGGTGTATCTGCTTAATACATATGTCTAGTTTTTATTTCTGGAGCCCTCCGTTAGCCAGAAAAATGCGAAAAACCAATATGCGGTACTACCCGAAATATCCGTCAGGGTCTTGGCATCCCATTTTAGCTCCGTAATAGGCAACTTCCGGTCCTCAGGATGGCTTGATCTACATGTATAATACCTCAAAACGTTTGTCAATGCCTCTGCTTGATAACTATTCCCCGTAGATCATTCCATAGGACCTGTGGAGCAAGTCAGAAGTAAAAAACCATGGTCGGGTAGGTCAAAATTGCCGGCTGTACAACCATTATGGCTCAATTTTCGTCCACTTCCGGTCTCCAGGATAGCTTGACATACATGTATTATACCTCAAAATGTTTGTACATGTCTCTGCTTTATAAATATACACAGTAAGACTGTCTATACGCCCCTTGATTGGAGTAAATAATGTAAAACCAATGTCCGGCGGTAGGTTAAAATAAGACGATTTACCTATGTTTTCACCCCCTTCCGGTCCGCATGGCGGCCCGAATAACCAAATACCTTAATAAATATGTGCGCAGGTGTATCTGCTTAATACATATGTCTAGTTTTTATTTCTGGAGCCCTCCGTTAGCCAGAAAAATGCGAAAAACCAATATGCGGTACTACCCGAAATATCCGTAAGGGTCCTGGCATCCCATTTTAGCTCCGTAATAGGCAACTTCCGGTCCTCAGGATGGCTTGATCTACATGTATAATACCTCAAAACGTTTGTCAATGCCTCTGCTTGATAACTATTCCCCGTAGATCATTCCATAGGACCTGTGGAGCAAGTCAGAAGTAAAAAACCATGGTCGGGTAGGTCAAAATTGCCGGCTGTACAACCATTATGGCTCAATGTTCGTCCACTTCCGGTCTCCAGGATAGCTTGACATACATGTATTATACCTCAAAATGTTTGTACATGTCTCTGCTTTATAAATATATACAGTAAGACTGTCTATACGCCCCTTGATTGGAGTAAATAATGTAAAACCAATGTCCGACGGTAGGTTAAAATAAGACGATTTACCTATGTTTTCACCCCCTTCCGGTCCCCATGGCGGCCCGAATAACCAAATACCTTAATAAATATGTGCGCAGGTGTATCTGCTTAATACATATGTCTAGTTTTTATTTCTGGAGCCCTCCGTTAGCCAGAAAAATGCGAAAAACCAATATGCGGTACTACCCGAAATATCCGTCAGGGTCCTGGCATCCCATTTTAGCTCCGTAATAGGCAACTTCCGGTCCTAAGGATGGCTTGATCTACATGTATAATACCTCAAAACGTTTGTCAATGCCTCTGCTTGATAACTATTCCCCGTAGATCATTCCATAGGACCTGTGGAGCAAGTCAGAAGTAAAAAACCATGGTCGGGTAGGTCAAAATTGCCGGCTGTACAACCATTATGGCTCAATGTTCGTCCACTACCGGTCTCCAGGATAGCTTGACATACATGTATTATACCTCAAAATGTTTGTACATGTCTCTGCTTTATAAATATACACAGTAAGACTGTCTATACGCCCCTTGATTGGAGTAAATAATGTAAAACCAATGTCCGACGGTAGGTTAAAATAAGACGATTTACCTATGTTTTCACCCCCTTCCGGTCCCCATGGCGGCCCGAATAACCAAATACCTTAATAAATATGTGCGCAGGTGTATCTGCTTAATACATATGTCTAGTTTTTATTTCTGGAGCCCTCCGTTAGCCAGAAAAATGCGAAAAACCAATATGCGGTACTACCCGAAATATTCGTCAGGGTCTTTGCATCCCATTTTAGCTCCGTAATAGGCAACTTCCGGTCCTCAGGATGGCTTGATCTACATGTATAATACCTCAAAACGTTTGTCAATGCCTCTGCTTGATAACTATTCCCCGTAGATCATTCCATAGGACCTGTGGAGCAAGTCAGAAGTAAAAAACCATGGTCGGGTAGGTCAAAATTGCCGGCTGTACAACCATTATGGCTCAATGTTCGTCCACTTCCGGTCTCCAGGATAGCTTGACATACATGTATTATACCTCAAAATGTTTGTACATGTCTCTGCTTTATAAATATATACAGTAAGACTGTCTATACGCCCCTTGATTGGAGTAAATAATGTAAAACCAATGTCCGACGGTAGGTTAAAATAAGACGATTTACCTATGTTTTCACCCCCTTCCGGTCCCCATGGCGGCCCGAATAACCAAATACCTTAATAAATATGTGCGCAGGTGTATCTGCTTAATACATATGTCTAGTTTTTATTTCTGGAGCCCTCCGTTAGCCAGAAAAATGCGAAAAACCAATATGCGGTACTACCCGAAATATCCGTAAGGGTCCTGGCATCCCATTTTAGCTCCGTAATAGGCAACTTCCGGTCCTCAGGATGGCTTGATCTACATGTATAATACCTCAAAACGTTTGTCAATGCCTCTGCTTGATAACTATTCCCCGTAGATCATTCCATAGGACCTGTGGAGCAAGTCAGAAGTAAAAAACCATGGTCGGGTAGGTCAAAATTGCCGGCTGTACAACCATTATGGCTCAATGTTCGTCCACTTCCGGTCTCCAGGATAGCTTGACATACATGTATTATACCTCAAAATGTTTGTACATGTCTCTGCTTTATAAATATATACAGTAAGACTGTCTATACGCCCCTTGATTGGAGTAAATAATGTAAAACCAATGTCCGACGGTAGGTTAAAATAAGACGATTTACCTATGTTTTCACCCCCTTCCGGTCCCCATGGCGGCCCGAATAACCAAATACCTTAATAAATATGTGCGCAGGTGTATCTGCTTAATACATATGTCTAGTTTTTATTTCTGGAGCCCTCCGTTAGCCAGAAAAATGCGAAAAACCAATATGCGGTACTACCCGAAATATCCGTCAGGGTCTTGGCATCCCATTTTAGCTCCGTAATAGGCAACTTCCGGTCCTCAGGATGGCTTGATCTACATGTATAATACCTCAAAACGTTTGTCAATGCCTCTGCTTGATAACTATTCCCCGTAGATCATTCCATAGGACCTGTGGAGCAAGTCAGAAGTAAAAAACCATGGTCGGGTAGGTCAAAATTGCCGGCTGTACAACCATTATGGCTCAATTTTCGTCCACTTCCGGTCTCCAGGATAGCTTGACATACATGTATTATACCTCAAAATGTTTGTACATGTCTCTGCTTTATAAATATACACAGTAAGACTGTCTATACGCCCCTTGATTGGAGTAAATAATGTAAAACCAATGTCCGGCGGTAGGTTAAAATAAGACGATTTACCTATGTTTTCACCCCCTTCCGGTCCGCATGGCGGCCCGAATAACCAAATACCTTAATAAATATGTGCGCAGGTGTATCTGCTTAATACATATGTCTAGTTTTTATTTCTGGAGCCCTCCGTTAGCCAGAAAAATGCAAAAAACCAATATGCGGTACTACCCGAAATATCCGTAAGGGTCCTGGCATCCCATTTTAGCTCCGTAATAGGCAACTTCCGGTCCTCAGGATGGCTTGATCTACATGTATAATACCTCAAAACGTTTGTCAATGCCTCTGCTTGATAACTATTCCCCGTAGATCATTCCATAGGACCTGTGGAGCAAGTCAGAAGTAAAAAACCATGGTCGGGTAGGTCAAAATTGCCGGCTGTACAACCATTATGGCTCAATGTTCGTCCACTTCCGGTCTCCAGGATAGCTTGACATACATGTATTATACCTCAAAATGTTTGTACATGTCTCTGCTTTATAAATATATACAGTAAGACTGTCTATACGCCCCTTGATTGGAGTAAATAATGTAAAACCAATGTCCGACGGTAGGTTAAAATAAGACGATTTACCTATGTTTTCACCCCCTTCCGGTCCCCATGGCGGCCCGAATAACCAAATACCTTAATAAATATGTGCGCAGGTGTATCTGCTTAATACATATGTCTAGTTTTTATTTCTGGAGCCCTCCATTAGCCAGAAAAATACGAAAAACCAATATGCGGTACTACCCGAAATATCCGTCAGGGTCCTGGCATCCCATTTTAGCTCCGTAATAGGCAACTTCCGGTCCTCAGGATGGCTTGATCTACATGTATAATACCTCAAAACGTTTGTCAATGCCTCTGCTTGATAACTATTCCCCGTAGATCATTCCATAGGACCTGTGGAGCAAGTCAGAAGTAAAAAACCATGGTCGGGTAGGTCAAAATTGCCGGCTGTACAACCATTATGGCTCAATGTTCGTCCACTTCCGGTCTCCAGGATAGCTTGACATACATGTATTATACCTCAAAATGTTTGTACATGTCTCTGCTTTATAAATATATACAGTAAGACTGTCTATACGCCCCTTGATTGGAGTAAATAATGTAAAACCAATGTCCGACGGTAGGTTAAAATAAGACGATTTACCTATGTTTTCACCCCTTTCCGGTCCCCATGGCGGCCCGAATAACCAAATACCTTAATAAATATGTGCGCAGGTGTATCTGCTTAATACATATGTCTAGTTTTTATTTCTGGAGCCCTCCGTTAGCCAGAAAAATGCGAAAAACCAATATGCGGTACTACCCGAAATATCCGTCAGGGTCCTGGCATCCCATTTTAGCTCCGTAATAGGCAACTTCCGGTCCTCAGGATGGCTTGATCTACATGTATAATACCTCAAAACGTTTGTCAATGCCTCTGCTTGATAACTATTCCCCGTAGATCATTCCATAGGACCTGTGGAGCAAGTCAGAAGTAAAAAACCATGGTCGGGTAGGTCAAAATTGCCGGCTGTACAACCATTATGGCTCAATGTTCGTCCACTACCTGTCTCCAGGATAGCTTGACATACATGTATTATACCTCAAAATGTTTGTACATGTCTCTGCTTTATAAATATATACAGTAAGACTGTCTATACGCCCCTTGATTGGAGTAAATAATGTAAAACCAATGTCCGACGGTAGGTTAAAATAAGACGATTTACCTATGTTTTCACCCCCTTCCGGTCCCCATGGCGGCCCGAATAACCAAATACCTTAATAAATATGTGCGCAGGTGTATCTGCTTAATACATATGTCTAGTTTTTATTTCTGGAGCCCTCCGTTAGCCAGAAAAATGCGAAAAACCAATATGCGGTACTACCCGAAATATCCGTCAGGGTCTTGGCATCCCATTTTAGCTCCGTAATAGGCAACTTCCGGTCCTCAGGATGGCTTGATCTACATGTATAATACCTCAAAACGTTTGTCAATGCCTCTGCTTGATAACTATTCCCCGTAGATCATTCCATAGGACCTGTGGAGCAAGTCAGAAGTAAAAAACCATGGTCGGGTAGGTCAAAATTGCCGGCTGTACAACCATTATGGCTCAATGTTCGTCCACTTCCGGTCTCCAGGATAGCTTGACATACATGTATTATACCTCAAAATGTTTGTACATGTCTCTGCTTTATAAATATACACAGTAAGACTGTCTATACGCCCCTTGATTGGAGTAAATAATGTAAAACCAATGTCCGGCGGTAGGTTAAAATAAGACGATTTACCTATGTTTTCATCCCCTTCCGTCCGCATGGCGGCCCGAATAACCAAATACCTTAATAAATATGTGCGCAGGTGTATCTGCTTAATACATATGTCTAGTTTTTATTTCTGGAGCCCTCCGTTAGCCAGAAAAATGCGAAAAACCAATATGCGGTACTACCCGAAATATCCGTCAGGGTCCTGGCATCCCATTTTAGCTCCGTAATAGGCAACTTCCGGTCCTCAGGATGGCTTGATCTACATGTATAATACCTCAAAACGTTTGTCAATGCCTCTGCTTGATAACTATTCCCCGTAGATCATTCCATAGGACCTGTGGAGCAAGTCAGAAGTAAAAAACCATGGTCGGGTAGGTCAAAATTGCCGGCTGTACAACCATTATGGCTCAATTTTCGTCCACTTCCGGTCTCCAGGATAGCTTGACATACATGTATTATACCTCAAAATGTTTGTACATGTCTCTGCTTTATAAATATACACAGTAAGACTGTCTATACGCCCCTTGATTGGAGTAAATAATGTAAAACCAATGTCCGGCGGTAGGTTAAAATAAGACGATTTACCTATGTTTTCACCCCCTTCCGGTCCCCATGGCGGCCCGAATAACCAAATACCTTAATAAATATGTGCGCAGGTGTATCTGCTTAATACATATGTCTAGTTTTTATTTCTGGAGCCCTCCGTTAGCCAGAAAAATGCGAAAAACCAATATGCGGTACTACCCGAAATATCCGTCAGGGTCTTGGCATCCCATTTTAGCTCCGTAATAGGCAACTTCCGGTCCTCAGGATGGCTTGATCTACATGTATAATACCTCAAAACGTTTGTCAATGCCTCTGCTTGATAACTATTCCCCGTAGATCATTCCATAGGACCTGTGGAGCAAGTCAGAAGTAAAAAACCATGGTCGGGTAGGTCAAAATTGCCGGCTGTACAACCATTATGGCTCAATTTTCGTCCACTTCCGGTCTCCAGGATAGCTTGACATACATGTATTATACCTCAAAATGTTTGTACATGTCTCTGCTTTATAAATATACACAGTAAGACTGTCTATACGCCCCTTGATTGGAGTAAATAATGTAAAACCAATGTCCGGCGGTAGGTTAAAATAAGACGATTTACCTATGTTTTCACCCCCTTCCGGTCCGCATGGCGGCCCGAATAACCAAATACCTTAATAAATATGTGCGCAGGTGTATCTGCTTAATACATATGTCTAGTTTTTATTTCTGGAGCCCTCCGTTAGCCAGAAAAATGCGAAAAACCAATATGCGGTACTACCCGAAATATCCGTCAGGGTCTTGGCATCCCATTTTAGCTCCGTAATAGGCAACTTCCGGTCCTCAGGATGGCTTGATCTACATGTATAATACCTCAAAACGTTTGTCAATGCCTCTGCTTGATAACTATTCCCCGTAGATCATTCCATAGGACCTGTGGAGCAAGTCAGAAGTAAAAAACCATGGTCGGGTAGGTCAAAATTGCCGGCTGTACAACCATTATGGCTCAATGTTCGTCCACTTCCGGTCTCCAGGATAGCTTGACATACATGTATTATACCTCAAAATGTTTGTACATGTCTCTGCTTTATAAATATATACAGTAAGACTGTCTATACGCCCCTTGATTGGAGTAAATAATGTAAAACCAATGTCCGACGGTAGGTTAAAATAAGACGATTTACCTATGTTTTCACCCCCTTCCGGTCCCCATGGCGGCCCGAATAACCAAATACCTTAATAAATATGTGCGCAGGTGTATCTGCTTAATACATATGTCTAGTTTTTATTTCTGGAGCCCTCCGTTAGCCAGAAAAATGCGAAAAACCAATATGCGGTACTACCCGAAATATCCGTCAGGGTCCTGGCATCCCATTTTAGCTCCGTAATAGGCAACTTCCGGTCCTAAGGATGGCTTGATCTACATGTATAATACCTCAAAACGTTTGTCAATGCCTCTGCTTGATAACTATTCCCCGTAGATCATTCCATAGGACCTGTGGAGCAAGTCAGAAGTAAAAAACCATGGTCGGGTAGGTCAAAATTGCCGGCTGTACAACCATTATGGCTCAATGTTCGTCCACTACCGGTCTCCAGGATAGCTTGACATACATGTATTATACCTCAAAATGTTTGTACATGTCTCTGCTTTATAAATATACACAGTAAGACTGTCTATACGCCCCTTGATTGGAGTAAATAATGTAAAACCAATGTCCGACGGTAGGTTAAAATAAGACGATTTACCTATGTTTTCACCCCCTTCCGGTCCCCATGGCGGCCCGAATAACCAAATACCTTAATAAATATGTGCGCAGGTGTATCTGCTTAATACATATGTCTAGTTTTTATTTCTGGAGCCCTCCGTTAGCCAGAAAAATGCGAAAAACCAATATGCGGTACTACCCGAAATATCCGTCAGGGTCTTGGCATCCCATTTTAGCTCCGTAATAGGCAACTTCCGGTCCTCAGGATGGCTTGATCTACATGTATAATACCTCAAAACGTTTGTCAATGCCTCTGCTTGATAACTATTCCCCGTAGATCATTCCATAGGACCTGTGGAGCAAGTCAGAAGTAAAAAACCATGGTCGGGTAGGTCAAAATTGCCGGCTGTACAACCATTATGGCTCAATGTTCGTCCACTTCCGGTCTCCAGGATAGCTTGACATACATGTATTATACCTCAAAATGTTTGTACATGTCTCTGCTTTATAAATATACACAGTAAGACTGTCTATACGCCCCTTGATTGGAGTAAATAATGTAAAACCAATGTCCGGCGGTAGGTTAAAATAAGACGATTTACCTATGTTTTCACCCCCTTCCGTCCGCATGGCGGCCCGAATAACCAAATACCTTAATAAATATGTGCGCAGGTGTATCTGCTTAATACATATGTCTAGTTTTTATTTCTGGAGCCCTCCGTTAGCCAGAAAAATGCGAAAAACCAATATGCGGTACTACCCGAAATATCCGTCAGGGTCCTGGCATCCCATTTTAGCTCCGTAATAGGCAACTTCCGGTCCTCAGGATGGCTTGATCTACATGTATAATACCTCAAAACGTTTGTCAATGCCTCTGCTTGATAACTATTCCCCGTAGATCATTCCATAGGACCTGTGGAGCAAGTCAGAAGTAAAAAACCATGGTCGGGTAGGTCAAAATTGCCGGCTGTACAACCATTATGGCTCAATTTTCGTCCACTTCCGGTCTCCAGGATAGCTTGACATACATGTATTATACCTCAAAATGTTTGTACATGTCTCTGCTTTATAAATATACACAGTAAGACTGTCTATACGCCCCTTGATCGGAGTAAATAATGTAAAACCAATGTCCGACGGTAGGTTAAAATAAGACGATTTACCTATGTTTTCACCCCCTTCCGGTCCGCATGGCGGCCCGAATAACCAAATACCTTAATAAATATGTGCGCAGGTGTATCTGCTTAATACATATGTCTAGTTTTTATTTCTGGAGCCCTCCGTTAGCCAGAAAAATGCGAAAAACCAATATGCGGTACTACCCGAAATATCCGTCAGGGTCCTGGCATCCCATTTTAGCTCCGTAATAGGCAACTTCCGGTCCTCAGGATGGCTTGATCTACATGTATAATACCTCAAAACGTTTGTCAATGCCTCTGCTTGATAACTATTCCCCGTAGATCATTCCATAGGACCTGTGGAGCAAGTCAGAAGTAAAAAACCATGGTCGGGTAGGTCAAAATTGCCGGCTGTACAACCATTATGGCTCAATGTTCGTCCACTACCGGTCTCCAGGATAGCTTGACATACATGTATTATACCTCAAAATGTTTGTAGATGTCTCTGCTTTATAAATATATACAGTAAGACTGTCTATACGCCCCTTGATTGGAGTAAATAATGTAAAACCAATGTCCGACGGTAGGTTAAAATAAGACGATTTACCTATGTTTTCACCCCCTTCCGGTCCCCATGGCGGCCCGAATAACCAAATACCTTAATAAATATGTGCGCAGGTGTATCTGCTTAATACATATGTCTAGTTTTTATTTCTGGAGCCCTCCGTTAGCCAGAAAAATGCGAAAAACCAATATGCGGTACTACCCGAAATATCCGTCAGGGTCTTGGCATCCCATTTTAGCTCCGTAATAGGCAACTTCCGGTCCTCAGGATGGCTTGATCTACATGTATAATACCTCAAAACGTTTGTCAATGCCTCTGCTTGATAACTATTCCCCGTAGATCATTCCATAGGACCTGTGGAGCAAGTCAGAAGTAAAAAACCATGGTCGGGTAGGTCAAAATTGCCGGCTGTACAACCATTATGGCTCAATTTTCGTCCACTTCCGGTCTCCAGGATAGCTTGACATACATGTATTATACCTCAAAATGTTTGTACATGTCTCTGCTTTATAAATATACACAGTAAGACTGTCTATACGCCCCTTGATCGGAGTAAATAATGTAAAACCAATGTCCGACGGTAGGTTAAAATAAGACGATTTACCTATGTTTTCACCCCCTTCCGGTCCGCATGGCGGCCCGAATAACCAAATACCTTAATAAATATGTGCGCAGGTGTATCTGCTTAATACATATGTCTAGTTTTTATTTCTGGAGCCCTCCGTTAGCCAGAAAAATGCGAAAAACCAATATGCGGTACTACCCGAAATATCCGTCAGGGTCTTGGCATCCCATTTTAGCTCCGTAATAGGCAACTTCCGGTCCTCAGGATGGCTTGATCTACATGTATAATACCTCAAAACGTTTGTCAATGCCTCTGCTTGATAACTATTCCCCGTAGATCATTCCATAGGACCTGTGGAGCAAGTCAGAAGTAAAAAACCATGGTCGGGTAGGTCAAAATTGCCGGCTGTACAACCATTATGGCTCAATTTTCGTCCACTTCCGGTCTCCAGGATAGCTTGACATACATGTATTATACCTCAAAATGTTTGTACATGTCTCTGCTTTATAAATATACACAGTAAGACTGTCTATACGCCCCTTGATCGGAGTAAATAATGTAAAACCAATGTCCGACGGTAGGTTAAAATAAGACGATTTACCTATGTTTTCACCCCCTTCCGGTCCGCATGGCGGCCCGAATAACCAAATACCTTAATAAATATGTGCGCAGGTGTATCTGCTTAATACATATGTCTAGTTTTTATTTCTGGAGCCCTCCGTTAGCCAGAAAAATGCGAAAAACCAATATGCGGTACTACCCGAAATATCCGTCAGGGTCCTGGCATCCCATTTTAGCTCCGTAATAGGCAACTTCCGGTCCTCAGGATGGCTTGATCTACATGTATAATACCTCAAAACGTTTGTCAATGCCTCTGCTTGATAACTATTCCCCGTAGATCATTCCATAGGACCTGTGGAGCAAGTCAGAAGTAAAAAACCATGGTCGGGTAGGTCAAAATTGCCGGCTGTACAACCATTATGGCTCAATGTTCGTCCACTACCGGTCTCCAGGATAGCTTGACATACATGTATTATACCTCAAAATGTTTGTAGATGTCTCTGCTTTATAAATATATACAGTAAGACTGTCTATACGCCCCTTGATTGGAGTAAATAATGTAAAACCAATGTCCGACGGTAGGTTAAAATAAGACGATTTACCTATGTTTTCACCCCCTTCCGGTCCCCATGGCGGCCCGAATAACCAAATACCTTAATAAATATGTGCGCAGGTGTATCTGCTTAATACATATGTCTAGTTTTTATTTCTGGAGCCCTCCGTTAGCCAGAAAAATGCGAAAAACCAATATGCGGTACTACCCGAAATATCCGTCAGGGTCTTGGCATCCCATTTTAGCTCCGTAATAGGCAACTTCCGGTCCTCAGGATGGCTTGATCTACATGTATAATACCTCAAAACGTTTGTCAATGCCTCTGCTTGATAACTATTCCCCGTAGATCATTCCATAGGACCTGTGGAGCAAGTCAGAAGTAAAAAACCATGGTCGGGTAGGTCAAAATTGCCGGCTGTACAACCATTATGGCTCAATTTTCGTCCACTTCCGGTCTCCAGGATAGCTTGACATACATGTATTATACCTCAAAATGTTTGTACATGTCTCTGCTTTATAAATATACACAGTAAGACTGTCTATACGCCCCTTGATCGGAGTAAATAATGTAAAACCAATGTCCGACGGTAGGTTAAAATAAGACGATTTACCTATGTTTTCACCCCCTTCCGGTCCGCATGGCGGCCCGAATAACCAAATACCTTAATAAATATGTGCGCAGGTGTATCTGCTTAATACATATGTCTAGTTTTTATTTCTGGAGCCCTCCGTTAGCCAGAAAAATGCGAAAAACCAATATGCGGTACTACCCGAAATATCCGTCAGGGTCCTGGCATCCCATTTTAGCTCCGTAATAGGCAACTTCCGGTCCTCAGGATGGCTTGATCTACATGTATAATACCTCAAAACGTTTGTCAATGCCTCTGCTTGATAACTATTCCCCGTAGATCATTCCATAGGACCTGTGGAGCAAGTCAGAAGTAAAAAACCATGGTCGGGTAGGTCAAAATTGCCGGCTGTACAACCATTATGGCTCAATGTTCGTCCACTACCGGTCTCCAGGATAGCTTGACATACATGTATTATACCTCAAAATGTTTGTAGATGTCTCTGCTTTATAAATATATACAGTAAGACTGTCTATACGCCCCTTGATTGGAGTAAATAATGTAAAACCAATGTCCGACGGTAGGTTAAAATAAGACGATTTACCTATGTTTTCACCCCCTTCCGGTCCCCATGGCGGCCCGAATAACCAAATACCTTAATAAATATGTGCGCAGGTGTATCTGCTTAATACATATGTCTAGTTTTTATTTCTGGAGCCCTCCGTTAGCCAGAAAAATGCGAAAAACCAATATGCGGTACTACCCGAAATATCCGTCAGGGTCTTGGCATCCCATTTTAGCTCCGTAATAGGCAACTTCCGGTCCTCAGGATGGCTTGATCTACATGTATAATACCTCAAAACGTTTGTCAATGCCTCTGCTTGATAACTATTCCCCGTAGATCATTCCATAGGACCTGTGGAGCAAGTCAGAAGTAAAAAACCATGGTCGGGTAGGTCAAAATTGCCGGCTGTACAACCATTATGGCTCAATTTTCGTCCACTTCCGGTCTCCAGGATAGCTTGACATACATGTATTATACCTCAAAATGTTTGTACATGTCTCTGCTTTATAAATATACACAGTAAGACTGTCTATACGCCCCTTGATCGGAGTAAATAATGTAAAACCAATGTCCGGCGGTAGGTTAAAATAAGACGATTTACCTATGTTTTCACCCCCTTCCGGTCCGCATGGCGGCCCGAATAACCAAATACCTTAATAAATATGTGCGCAGGTGTATCTGCTTAATACATATGTCTAGTTTTTATTTCTGGAGCCCTCCGTTAGCCAGAAAAATGCGAAAAACCAATATGCGGTACTACCCGAAATATCCGTCAGGGTCCTGGCATCCCATTTTAGCTCCGTAATAGGCAACTTCCGGTCCTCAGGATGGCTTGATCTACATGTATAATACCTCAAAACGTTTGTCAATGCCTCTGCTTGATAACTATTCCCCGTAGATCATTCCATAGGACCTGTGGAGCAAGTCAGAAGTAAAAAACCATGGTCGGGTAGGTCAAAATTGCCGGCTGTACAACCATTATGGCTCAATGTTCGTCCACTACCGGTCTCCAGGATAGCTTGACATACATGTATTATACCTCAAAATGTTTGTAGATGTCTCTGCTTTATAAATATATACAGTAAGACTGTCTATACGCCCCTTGATTGGAGTAAATAATGTAAAACCAATGTCCGACGGTAGGTTAAAATAAGACGATTTACCTATGTTTTCACCCCCTTCCGGTCCCCATGGCGGCCCGAATAACCAAATACCTTAATAAATATGTGCGCAGGTGTATCTGCTTAATACATATGTCTAGTTTTTATTTCTGGAGCCCTCCGTTAGCCAGAAAAATGCGAAAAACCAATATGCGGTACTACCCGAAATATCCGTCAGGGTCTTGGCATCCCATTTTAGCTCCGTAATAGGCAACTTCCGGTCCTCAGGATGGCTTGATCTACATGTATAATACCTCAAAACGTTTGTCAATGCCTCTGCTTGATAACTATTCCCCGTAGATCATTCCATAGGACCTGTGGAGCAAGTCAGAAGTAAAAAACCATGGTCGGGTAGGTCAAAATTGCCGGCTGTACAACCATTATGGCTCAATTTTCGTCCACTTCCGGTCTCCAGGATAGCTTGACATACATGTATTATACCTCAAAATGTTTGTACATGTCTCTGCTTTATAAATATACACAGTAAGACTGTCTATACGCCCCTTGATCGGAGTAAATAATGTAAAACCAATGTCCGGCGGTAGGTTAAAATAAGACGATTTACCTATGTTTTCACCCCCTTCCGGTCCGCATGGCGGCCCGAATAACCAAATACCTTAATAAATATGTGCGCAGGTGTATCTGCTTAATACATATGTCTAGTTTTTATTTCTGGAGCCCTCCGTTAGCCAGAAAAATGCGAAAAACCAATATGCGGTACTACCCGAAATATCCGTCAGGGTCCTGGCATCCCATTTTAGCTCCGTAATAGGCAACTTCCGGTCCTCAGGATGGCTTGATCTACATGTATAATACCTCAAAACGTTTGTCAATGCCTCTGCTTGATAACTATTCCCCGTAGATCATTCCATAGGACCTGTGGAGCAAGTCAGAAGTAAAAAACCATGGTCGGGTAGGTCAAAATTGCCGGCTGTACAACCATTATGGCTCAATGTTCGTCCACTACCGGTCTCCAGGATAGCTTGACATACATGTATTATACCTCAAAATGTTTGTAGATGTCTCTGCTTTATAAATATATACAGTAAGACTGTCTATACGCCCCTTGATTGGAGTAAATAATGTAAAACCAATGTCCGACGGTAGGTTAAAATAAGACGATTTACCTATGTTTTCACCCCCTTCCGGTCCCCATGGCGGCCCGAATAACCAAATACCTTAATAAATATGTGCGCAGGTGTATCTGCTTAATACATATGTCTAGTTTTTATTTCTGGAGCCCTCCGTTAGCCAGAAAAATGCGAAAAACCAATATGCGGTACTACCCGAAATATCCGTCAGGGTCTTGGCATCCCATTTTAGCTCCGTAATAGGCAACTTCCGGTCCTCAGGATGGCTTGATCTACATGTATAATACCTCAAAACGTTTGTCAATGCCTCTGCTTGATAACTATTCCCCGTAGATCATTCCATAGGACCTGTGGAGCAAGTCAGAAGTAAAAAACCATGGTCGGGTAGGTCAAAATTGCCGGCTGTACAACCATTATGGCTCAATTTTCGTCCACTTCCGGTCTCCAGGATAGCTTGACATACATGTATTATACCTCAAAATGTTTGTACATGTCTCTGCTTTATAAATATACACAGTAAGACTGTCTATACGCCCCTTGATCGGAGTAAATAATGTAAAACCAATGTCCGGCGGTAGGTTAAAATAAGACGATTTACCTATGTTTTCACCCCCTTCCGGTCCGCATGGCGGCCCGAATAACCAAATACCTTAATAAATATGTGCGCAGGTGTATCTGCTTAATACATATGTCTAGTTTTTATTTCTGGAGCCCTCCGTTAGCCAGAAAAATGCGAAAAACCAATATGCGGTACTACCCGAAATATCCGTCAGGGTCCTGGCATCCCATTTTAGCTCCGTAATAGGCAACTTCCGGTCCTCAGGATGGCTTGATCTACATGTATAATACCTCAAAACGTTTGTCAATGCCTCTGCTTGATAACTATTCCCCGTAGATCATTCCATAGGACCTGTGGAGCAAGTCAGAAGTAAAAAACCATGGTCGGGTAGGTCAAAATTGCCGGCTGTACAACCATTATGGCTCAATGTTCGTCCACTACCGGTCTCCAGGATAGCTTGACATACATGTATTATACCTCAAAATGTTTGTAGATGTCTCTGCTTTATAAATATATACAGTAAGACTGTCTATACGCCCCTTGATTGGAGTAAATAATGTAAAACCAATGTCCGACGGTAGGTTAAAATAAGACGATTTACCTATGTTTTCACCCCCTTCCGGTCCCCATGGCGGCCCGAATAACCAAATACCTTAATAAATATGTGCGCAGGTGTATCTGCTTAATACATATGTCTAGTTTTTATTTCTGGAGCCCTCCGTTAGCCAGAAAAATGCGAAAAACCAATATGCGGTACTACCCGAAATATCCGTCAGGGTCTTGGCATCCCATTTTAGCTCCGTAATAGGCAACTTCCGGTCCTCAGGATGGCTTGATCTACATGTATAATACCTCAAAACGTTTGTCAATGCCTCTGCTTGATAACTATTCCCCGTAGATCATTCCATAGGACCTGTGGAGCAAGTCAGAAGTAAAAAACCATGGTCGGGTAGGTCAAAATTGCCGGCTGTACAACCATTATGGCTCAATTTTCGTCCACTTCCGGTCTCCAGGATAGCTTGACATACATGTATTATACCTCAAAATGTTTGTACATGTCTCTGCTTTATAAATATACACAGTAAGACTGTCTATACGCCCCTTGATCGGAGTAAATAATGTAAAACCAATGTCCGGCGGTAGGTTAAAATAAGACGATTTACCTATGTTTTCACCCCCTTCCGGTCCGCATGGCGGCCCGAATAACCAAATACCTTAATAAATATGTGCGCAGGTGTATCTGCTTAATACATATGTCTAGTTTTTATTTCTGGAGCCCTCCGTTAGCCAGAAAAATGCGAAAAACCAATATGCGGTACTACCCGAAATATCCGTCAGGGTCCTGGCATCCCATTTTAGCTCCGTAATAGGCAACTTCCGGTCCTCAGGATGGCTTGATCTACATGTATAATACCTCAAAACGTTTGTCAATGCCTCTGCTTGATAACTATTCCCCGTAGATCATTCCATAGGACCTGTGGAGCAAGTCAGAAGTAAAAAACCATGGTCGGGTAGGTCAAAATTGCCGGCTGTACAACCATTATGGCTCAATGTTCGTCCACTACCGGTCTCCAGGATAGCTTGACATACATGTATTATACCTCAAAATGTTTGTAGATGTCTCTGCTTTATAAATATATACAGTAAGACTGTCTATACGCCCCTTGATTGGAGTAAATAATGTAAAACCAATGTCCGGCGGTAGGTTAAAATAAGACGATTTACCTATGTTTTCACCCCCTTCCGGTCCCCATGGCGGCCCGAATAACCAAATACCTTAATAAATATGTGCGCAGGTGTATCTGCTTAATACATATGTCTAGTTTTTATTTCTGGAGCCCTCCGTTAGCCAGAAAAATGCGAAAAACCAATATGCGGTACTACCCGAAATATCCGTCAGGGTCTTGGCATCCCATTTTAGCTCCGTAATAGGCAACATCCGGTCCTCAGGATGGCTTGATCTACATGTATAATACCTCAAAACGTTTGTCAATGCCTCTGCTTGATAACTATTCCCCGTAGATCATTCCATAGGACCTGTGGAGCAAGTCAGAAGTAAAAAACCATGGTCGGGTAGGTCAAAATTGCCGGCTGTACAACCATTATGGCTCAATTTTCGTCCACTTCCGGTCTCCAGGATAGCTTGACATACATGTATTATACCTCAAAATGTTTGTACATGTCTCTGCTTTATAAATATACACAGTAAGACTGTCTATACGCCCCTTGATTGGAGTAAATAATGTAAAACCAATGTCCGGCGGTAGGTTAAAATAAGACGATTTACCTATGTTTTCACCCCCTTCCGGTCCGCATGGCGGCCCGAATAACCAAATACCTTAATAAATATGTGCGCAGGTGTATCTGCTTAATACATATGTCTAGTTTTTATTTCTGGAGCCCTCCGTTAGCCAGAAAAATGCGAAAAACCAATATGCGGTACTACCCGAAATATCCGTCAGGGTCCTGGCATCCCATTTTAGCTCCGTAATAGGCAACTTCCGGTCCTCAGGATGGCTTGATCTACATGTATAATACCTCAAAACGTTTGTCAATGCCTCTGCTTGATAACTATTCCCCGTAGATCATTCCATAGGACCTGTGGAGCAAGTCAGAAGTAAAAAACCATGGTCGGGTAGGTCAAAATTGCCGGCTGTACAACCATTATGGCTCAATGTTCGTCCACTTCCGGTCTCCAGGATAGCTTGACATACATGTATTATACCTCAAAATGTTTGTACATGTCTCTGCTTTATAAATATATACAGTAAGACTGTCTATACGCCCCTTGATTGGAGTAAATAATGTAAAACCAATGTCCGACGGTAGGTTAAAATAAGACGATTTACCTATGTTTTCACCCCCTTCCGGTCCCCATGGCGGCCCGAATAACCAAATACCTTAATAAATATGTGCGCAGGTGTATCTGCTTAATACATATGTCTAGTTTTTATTTCTGGAGCCCTCCGTTAGCCAGAAAAATGCGAAAAACCAATATGCGGTACTACCCGAAATATCCGTCAGGGTCTTTGCATCCCATTTTAGCTCCGTAATAGGCAACTTCCGGTCCTCAGGATGGCTTGATCTACATGTATAATACCTCAAAACGTTTGTCAATGCCTCTGCTTGATAACTATTCCCCGTAGATCATTCCATAGGACCTGTGGAGCAAGTCAGAAGTAAAAAACCATGGTCGGGTAGGTCAAAATTGCCGGCTGTACAACCATTATGGCTCAATTTTCGCCCACTTCCGGTCTCCAGGATAGCTTGACATACATGTATTATACCTCAAAATGTTTGTACATGTCTCTGCTTTATAAATATACACAGTAAGACTGTCTATACGCCCCTTGATTGGAGTAAATAATGTAAAACCAATGTCCGGCGGTAGGTTAAAATAAGACGATTTACCTATGTTTTCACCCCCTTCCGGTCCGCATGGCGGCCCGAATAACCAAATACCTTAATAAATATGTGCGCAGGTGTATCTGCTTAATACATATGTCTAGTTTTTATTTCTGGAGCCCTCCGTTAGCCAGAAAAATGCGAAAAACCAATATGCGGTACTACCCGAAATATCCGTCAGGGTCCTGGCATCCCATTTTAGCTCCGTAATAGGCAACTTCCGGTCCTCAGGATGGCTTGATCTACATGTATAATACCTCAAAACGTTTGTCAATGCCTCTGCTTGATAACTATTCCCCGTAGATCATTCCATAGGACCTGTGGAGCAAGTCAGAAGTAAAAAACCATGGTCGGGTAGGTCAAAATTGCCGGCTGTACAACCATTATGGCTCAATGTTCGTCCACTACCGGTCTCCAGGATAGCTTGACATACATGTATTATACCTCAAAATGTTTGTACATGTCTCTGCTTTATAAATATATACAGTAAGACTGTCTATACGCCCCTTGATTGGAGTAAATAATGTAAAACCAATGTCCGACGGTAGGTTAAAATAAGACGATTTACCTATGTTTTCACCCCCTTCCGGTCCCCATGGCGGCCCGAATAACCAAATACCTTAATAAATATGTGCGCAGGTGTATCTGCTTAATACATATGTCTAGTTTTTATTTCTGGAGCCCTCCGTTAGCCAGAAAAATGCGAAAAACCAATATGCGGTACTACCCGAAATATCCGTCAGGGTCTTGGCATCCCATTTTAGCTCCGTAATAGGCAACTTCCGGTCCTCAGGATGGCTTGATCTACATGTATGATACCTCAAAACGTTTGTCAATGCCTCTGCTTGATAACTATTCCCCGTAGATCATTCCATAGGACCTGTGGAGCAAGTCAGAAGTAAAAAACCATGGTCGGGTAGGTCAAAATTGCCGGCTGTACAACCATTATGGCTCAATTTTCGTCCACTTCCGGTCTCCAGGATAGCTTGACATACATGTATTATACCTCAAAATGTTTGTACATGTCTCTGCTTTATAAATATACACAGTAAGACTGTCTATACGCCCCTTGATTGGAGTAAATAATGTAAAACCAATGTCCGGCGGTAGGTTAAAATAAGACGATTTACCTATGTTTTCACCCCCTTCCGTCCGCATGGCGGCCCGAATAACCAAATACCTTAATAAATATGTGCGCAGGTGTATCTGCTTAATACATATGTCTAGTTTTTATTTCTGGAGCCCTCCGTTAGCCAGAAAAATGCGAAAAACCAATATGCGGTACTACCCGAAATATCCGTCAGGGTCCTGGCATCCCATTTTAGCTCCGTAATAGGCAACTTCCGGTCCTCAGGATGGCTTGATCTACATGTATAATACCTCAAAACGTTTGTCAATGCCTCTGCTTGATAACTATTCCCCGTAGATCATTCCATAGGACCTGTGGAGCAAGTCAGAAGTAAAAAACCATGGTCGGGTAGGTCAAAATTGCCGGCTGTACAACCATTATGGCTCAATGTTCGTCCACTACCGGTCTCCAGGATAGCTTGACATACATGTATTATACCTCAAAATGTTTGTAGATGTCTCTGCTTTATAAATATATACAGTAAGACTGTCTATACGCCCCTTGATTGGAGTAAATAATGTAAAACCAATGTCCGACGGTAGGTTAAAATAAGACGATTTACCTATGTTTTCACCCCCTTCCGGTCCCCATGGCGGCCCGAATAACCAAATACCTTAATAAATATGTGCGCAGGTGTATCTGCTTAATACATATGTCTAGTTTTTATTTCTGGAGCCCTCCGTTAGCCAGAAAAATGCGAAAAACCAATATGCGGTACTACCCGAAATATCCGTCAGGGTCTTGGCATCCCATTTTAGCTCCGTAATAGGCAACTTCCGGTCCTCAGGATGGCTTGATCTACATGTATAATACCTCAAAACGTTTGTCAATGCCTCTGCTTGATAACTATTCCCCGTAGATCATTCCATAGGACCTGTGGAGCAAGTCAGAAGTAAAAAACCATGGTCGGGTAGGTCAAAATTGCCGGCTGTACAACCATTATGGCTCAATTTTCGTCCACTTCCGGTCTCCAGGATAGCTTGACATACATGTATTATACCTCAAAATGTTTGTACATGTCTCTGCTTTATAAATATACACAGTAAGACTGTCTATACGCCCCTTGATTGGAGTAAATAATGTAAAACCAATGTCCGGCGGTAGGTTAAAATAAGACGATTTACCTATGTTTTCACCCCCTTCCGGTCCGCATGGCGGCCCGAATAACCAAATACCTTAATAAATATGTGCGCAGGTGTATCTGCTTAATACATATGTCTAGTTTTTATTTCTGGAGCCCTCCGTTAGCCAGAAAAATGCGAAAAACCAATATGCGGTACTACCCGAAATATCCGTCAGGGTCCTGGCATCCCATTTTAGCTCCGTAATAGGCAACTTCCGGTCCTCAGGATGGCTTGATCTACATGTATAATACCTCAAAACGTTTGTCAATGCCTCTGCTTGATAACTATTCCCCGTAGATCATTCCATAGGACCTGTGGAGCAAGTCAGAAGTAAAAAACCATGGTCGGGTAGGTCAAAATTGCCGGCTGTACAACCATTATGGCTCAATTTTCGTCCACTTCCGGTCTCCAGGATAGCTTGACATACATGTATTATACCTCAAAATGTTTGTACATGTCTCTGCTTTATAAATATACACAGTAAGACTGTCTATACGCCCCTTGATTGGAGTAAATAATGTAAAACCAATGTCCGGCGGTAGGTTAAAATAAGACGATTTACCTATGTTTTCACCCCCTTCCGGTCCGCATGGCGGCCCGAATAACCAAATACCTTAATAAATATGTGCGCATGTGTATCTGCTTAATACATATGTCTAGTTTTTATTTCTGGAGCCCTCCGTTAGCCAGAAAAATGCGAAAAACCAATATGCGGTACTACCCGAAATATCCGTCAGGGTCCTGGCATCCCATTTTAGCTCCGTAATAGGCAACTTCCGGTCCTCAGGATGGCTTGATCTACATGTATAATACCTCAAAACGTTTGTCAATGCCTCTGCTTGATAACTATTCCCCGTAGATCATTCCATAGGACCTGTGGAGCAAGTCAGAAGTAAAAAACCATGGTCGGGTAGGTCAAAATTGCCGGCTGTACAACCATTATGGCTCAATGTTCGTCCACTACCGGTCTCCAGGATAGCTTGACATACATGTATTATACCTCAAAATGTTTGTAGATGTCTCTGCTTTATAAATATATACAGTAAGACTGTCTATACGCCCCTTGATTGGAGTAAATAATGTAAAACCAATGTCCGGCGGTAGGTTAAAATAAGACGATTTACCTATGTTTTCACCCCCTTCCGGTCCCCATGGCGGCCCGAATAACCAAATACCTTAATAAATATGTGCGCAGGTGTATCTGCTTAATACATATGTCTAGTTTTTATTTCTGGAGCCCTCCGTTAGCCAGAAAAATGCGAAAAACCAATATGCGGTACTACCCGAAATATCCGTCAGGGTCTTGGCATCCCATTTTAGCTCCGTAATAGGCAACTTCCGGTCCTCAGGATGGCTTGATCTACATGTATAATACCTCAAAACGTTTGTCAATGCCTCTGCTTGATAACTATTCCCCGTAGATCATTCCATAGGACCTGTGGAGCAAGTCAGAAGTAAAAAACCATGGTCGGGTAGGTCAAAATTGCCGGCTGTACAACCATTATGGCTCAATTTTCGTCCACTTCCGGTCTCCAGGATAGCTTGACATACATGTATTATACCTCAAAATGTTTGTACATGTCTCTGCTTTATAAATATACACAGTAAGACTGTCTATACGCCCCTTGATTGGAGTAAATAATGTAAAACCAATGTCCGGCGGTAGGTTAAAATAAGACGATTTACCTATGTTTTCACCCCCTTCCGGTCCGCATGGCGGCCCGAATAACCAAATACCTTAATAAATATGTGCGCAGGTGTATCTGCTTAATACATATGTCTAGTTTTTATTTCTGGAGCCCTCCGTTAGCCAGAAAAATGCGAAAAACCAATATGCGGTACTACCCGAAATATCCGTCAGGGTCCTGGCATCCCATTTTAGCTCCGTAATAGGCAACATCCGGTCCTCAGGATGGCTTGATCTACATGTATAATACCTCAAAACGTTTGTCAATGCCTCTGCTTGATAACTATTCCCCGTAGATCATTCCATAGGACCTGTGGAGCAAGTCAGAAGTAAAAAACCATGGTCGGGTAGGTCAAAATTGCCGGCTGTACAACCATTATGGCTCAATTTTCGTCCACTTCCGGTCTCCAGGATAGCTTGACATACATGTATTATACCTCAAAATGTTTGTACATGTCTCTGCTTTATAAATATACACAGTAAGACTGTCTATACGCCCCTTGATTGGAGTAAATAATGTAAAACCAATGTCCGGCGGTAGGTTAAAATAAGACGATTTACCTATGTTTTCACCCCCTTCCGGTCCGCATGGCGGCCCGAATAACCAAATACCTTAATAAATATGTGCGCAGGTGTATCTGCTTAATACATATGTCTAGTTTTTATTTCTGGAGCCCTCCGTTAGCCAGAAAAATGCGAAAAACCAATATGCGGTACTACCCGAAATATCCGTCAGGGTCCTGGCATCCCATTTTAGCTCCGTAATAGGCAACTTCCGGTCCTCAGGATGGCTTGATCTACATGTATAATACCTCAAAACGTTTGTCAATGCCTCTGCTTGATAACTATTCCCCGTAGATCATTCCATAGGACCTGTGGAGCAAGTCAGAAGTAAAAAACCATGGTCGGGTAGGTCAAAATTGCCGGCTGTACAACCATTATGGCTCAATGTTCGTCCACTTCCGGTCTCCAGGATAGCTTGACATACATGTATTATACCTCAAAATGTTTGTACATGTCTCTGCTTTATAAATATATACAGTAAGACTGTCTATACGCCCCTTGATTGGAGTAAATAATGTAAAACCAATGTCCGACGGTAGGTTAAAATAAGACGATTTACCTATGTTTTCACCCCCTTCCGGTCCCCATGGCGGCCCGAATAACCAAATACCTTAATAAATATGTGCGCAGGTGTATCTGCTTAATACATATGTCTAGTTTTTATTTCTGGAGCCCTCCGTTAGCCAGAAAAATGCGAAAAACCAATATGCGGTACTACCCGAAATATCCGTCAGGGTCTTTGCATCCCATTTTAGCTCCGTAATAGGCAACTTCCGGTCCTCAGGATGGCTTGATCTACATGTATAATACCTCAAAACGTTTGTCAATGCCTCTGCTTGATAACTATTCCCCGTAGATCATTCCATAGGACCTGTGGAGCAAGTCAGAAGTAAAAAACCATGGTCGGGTAGGTCAAAATTGCCGGCTGTACAACCATTATGGCTCAATTTTCGCCCACTTCCGGTCTCCAGGATAGCTTGACATACATGTATTATACCTCAAAATGTTTGTACATGTCTCTGCTTTATAAATATACACAGTAAGACTGTCTATACGCCCCTTGATTGGAGTAAATAATGTAAAACCAATGTCCGGCGGTAGGTTAAAATAAGACGATTTACCTATGTTTTCACCCCCTTCCGGTCCGCATGGCGGCCCGAATAACCAAATACCTTAATAAATATGTGCGCAGGTGTATCTGCTTAATACATATGTCTAGTTTTTATTTCTGGAGCCCTCCGTTAGCCAGAAAAATGCGAAAAACCAATATGCGGTACTACCCGAAATATCCGTCAGGGTCCTGGCATCCCATTTTAGCTCCGTAATAGGCAACTTCCGGTCCTCAGGATGGCTTGATCTACATGTATAATACCTCAAAACGTTTGTCAATGCCTCTGCTTGATAACTATTCCCCGTAGATCATTCCATAGGACCTGTGGAGCAAGTCAGAAGTAAAAAACCATGGTCGGGTAGGTCAAAATTGCCGGCTGTACAACCATTATGGCTCAATGTTCGTCCACTACCGGTCTCCAGGATAGCTTGACATACATGTATTATACCTCAAAATGTTTGTACATGTCTCTGCTTTATAAATATATACAGTAAGACTGTCTATACGCCCCTTGATTGGAGTAAATAATGTAAAACCAATGTCCGACGGTAGGTTAAAATAAGACGATTTACCTATGTTTTCACCCCCTTCCGGTCCCCATGGCGGCCCGAATAACCAAATACCTTAATAAATATGTGCGCAGGTGTATCTGCTTAATACATATGTCTAGTTTTTATTTCTGGAGCCCTCCGTTAGCCAGAAAAATGCGAAAAACCAATATGCGGTACTACCCGAAATATCCGTCAGGGTCTTGGCATCCCATTTTAGCTCCGTAATAGGCAACTTCCGGTCCTCAGGATGGCTTGATCTACATGTATGATACCTCAAAACGTTTGTCAATGCCTCTGCTTGATAACTATTCCCCGTAGATCATTCCATAGGACCTGTGGAGCAAGTCAGAAGTAAAAAACCATGGTCGGGTAGGTCAAAATTGCCGGCTGTACAACCATTATGGCTCAATTTTCGTCCACTTCCGGTCTCCAGGATAGCTTGACATACATGTATTATACCTCAAAATGTTTGTACATGTCTCTGCTTTATAAATATACACAGTAAGACTGTCTATACGCCCCTTGATTGGAGTAAATAATGTAAAACCAATGTCCGGCGGTAGGTTAAAATAAGACGATTTACCTATGTTTTCACCCCCTTCCGTCCGCATGGCGGCCCGAATAACCAAATACCTTAATAAATATGTGCGCAGGTGTATCTGCTTAATACATATGTCTAGTTTTTATTTCTGGAGCCCTCCGTTAGCCAGAAAAATGCGAAAAACCAATATGCGGTACTACCCGAAATATCCGTCAGGGTCCTGGCATCCCATTTTAGCTCCGTAATAGGCAACTTCCGGTCCTCAGGATGGCTTGATCTACATGTATAATACCTCAAAACGTTTGTCAATGCCTCTGCTTGATAACTATTCCCCGTAGATCATTCCATAGGACCTGTGGAGCAAGTCAGAAGTAAAAAACCATGGTCGGGTAGGTCAAAATTGCCGGCTGTACAACCATTATGGCTCAATGTTCGTCCACTACCGGTCTCCAGGATAGCTTGACATACATGTATTATACCTCAAAATGTTTGTAGATGTCTCTGCTTTATAAATATATACAGTAAGACTGTCTATACGCCCCTTGATTGGAGTAAATAATGTAAAACCAATGTCCGACGGTAGGTTAAAATAAGACGATTTACCTATGTTTTCACCCCCTTCCGGTCCCCATGGCGGCCCGAATAACCAAATACCTTAATAAATATGTGCGCAGGTGTATCTGCTTAATACATATGTCTAGTTTTTATTTCTGGAGCCCTCCGTTAGCCAGAAAAATGCGAAAAACCAATATGCGGTACTACCCGAAATATCCGTCAGGGTCTTGGCATCCCATTTTAGCTCCGTAATAGGCAACTTCCGGTCCTCAGGATGGCTTGATCTACATGTATAATACCTCAAAACGTTTGTCAATGCCTCTGCTTGATAACTATTCCCCGTAGATCATTCCATAGGACCTGTGGAGCAAGTCAGAAGTAAAAAACCATGGTCGGGTAGGTCAAAATTGCCGGCTGTACAACCATTATGGCTCAATTTTCGTCCACTTCCGGTCTCCAGGATAGCTTGACATACATGTATTATACCTCAAAATGTTTGTACATGTCTCTGCTTTATAAATATACACAGTAAGACTGTCTATACGCCCCTTGATTGGAGTAAATAATGTAAAACCAATGTCCGGCGGTAGGTTAAAATAAGACGATTTACCTATGTTTTCACCCCCTTCCGGTCCGCATGGCGGCCCGAATAACCAAATACCTTAATAAATATGTGCGCAGGTGTATCTGCTTAATACATATGTCTAGTTTTTATTTCTGGAGCCCTCCGTTAGCCAGAAAAATGCGAAAAACCAATATGCGGTACTACCCGAAATATCCGTCAGGGTCCTGGCATCCCATTTTAGCTCCGTAATAGGCAACTTCCGGTCCTCAGGATGGCTTGATCTACATGTATAATACCTCAAAACGTTTGTCAATGCCTCTGCTTGATAACTATTCCCCGTAGATCATTCCATAGGACCTGTGGAGCAAGTCAGAAGTAAAAAACCATGGTCGGGTAGGTCAAAATTGCCGGCTGTACAACCATTATGGCTCAATTTTCGTCCACTTCCGGTCTCCAGGATAGCTTGACATACATGTATTATACCTCAAAATGTTTGTACATGTCTCTGCTTTATAAATATACACAGTAAGACTGTCTATACGCCCCTTGATTGGAGTAAATAATGTAAAACCAATGTCCGGCGGTAGGTTAAAATAAGACGATTTACCTATGTTTTCACCCCCTTCCGGTCCGCATGGCGGCCCGAATAACCAAATACCTTAATAAATATGTGCGCATGTGTATCTGCTTAATACATATGTCTAGTTTTTATTTCTGGAGCCCTCCGTTAGCCAGAAAAATGCGAAAAACCAATATGCGGTACTACCCGAAATATCCGTCAGGGTCCTGGCATCCCATTTTAGCTCCGTAATAGGCAACTTCCGGTCCTCAGGATGGCTTGATCTACATGTATAATACCTCAAAACGTTTGTCAATGCCTCTGCTTGATAACTATTCCCCGTAGATCATTCCATAGGACCTGTGGAGCAAGTCAGAAGTAAAAAACCATGGTCGGGTAGGTCAAAATTGCCGGCTGTACAACCATTATGGCTCAATGTTCGTCCACTACCGGTCTCCAGGATAGCTTGACATACATGTATTATACCTCAAAATGTTTGTAGATGTCTCTGCTTTATAAATATATACAGTAAGACTGTCTATACGCCCCTTGATTGGAGTAAATAATGTAAAACCAATGTCCGGCGGTAGGTTAAAATAAGACGATTTACCTATGTTTTCACCCCCTTCCGGTCCCCATGGCGGCCCGAATAACCAAATACCTTAATAAATATGTGCGCAGGTGTATCTGCTTAATACATATGTCTAGTTTTTATTTCTGGAGCCCTCCGTTAGCCAGAAAAATGCGAAAAACCAATATGCGGTACTACCCGAAATATCCGTCAGGGTCTTGGCATCCCATTTTAGCTCCGTAATAGGCAACTTCCGGTCCTCAGGATGGCTTGATCTACATGTATAATACCTCAAAACGTTTGTCAATGCCTCTGCTTGATAACTATTCCCCGTAGATCATTCCATAGGACCTGTGGAGCAAGTCAGAAGTAAAAAACCATGGTCGGGTAGGTCAAAATTGCCGGCTGTACAACCATTATGGCTCAATTTTCGTCCACTTCCGGTCTCCAGGATAGCTTGACATACATGTATTATACCTCAAAATGTTTGTACATGTCTCTGCTTTATAAATATACACAGTAAGACTGTCTATACGCCCCTTGATTGGAGTAAATAATGTAAAACCAATGTCCGGCGGTAGGTTAAAATAAGACGATTTACCTATGTTTTCACCCCCTTCCGGTCCGCATGGCGGCCCGAATAACCAAATACCTTAATAAATATGTGCGCATGTGTATCTGCTTAATACATATGTCTAGTTTTTATTTCTGGAGCCCTCCGTTAGCCAGAAAAATGCGAAAAACCAATATGCGGTACTACCCGAAATATCCGTCAGGGTCCTGGCATCCCATTTTAGCTCCGTAATAGGCAACTTCCGGTCCTCAGGATGGCTTGATCTACATGTATAATACCTCAAAACGTTTGTCAATGCCTCTGCTTGATAACTATTCCCCGTAGATCATTCCATAGGACCTGTGGAGCAAGTCAGAAGTAAAAAACCATGGTCGGGTAGGTCAAAATTGCCGGCTGTACAACCATTATGGCTCAATGTTCGTCCACTACCGGTCTCCAGGATAGCTTGACATACATGTATTATACCTCAAAATGTTTGTAGATGTCTCTGCTTTATAAATATATACAGTAAGACTGTCTATACGCCCCTTGATTGGAGTAAATAATGTAAAACCAATGTCCGGCGGTAGGTTAAAATAAGACGATTTACCTATGTTTTCACCCCCTTCCGGTCCCCATGGCGGCCCGAATAACCAAATACCTTAATAAATATGTGCGCAGGTGTATCTGCTTAATACATATGTCTAGTTTTTATTTCTGGAGCCCTCCGTTAGCCAGAAAAATGCGAAAAACCAATATGCGGTACTACCCGAAATATCCGTCAGGGTCTTGGCATCCCATTTTAGCTCCGTAATAGGCAACTTCCGGTCCTCAGGATGGCTTGATCTACATGTATAATACCTCAAAACGTTTGTCAATGCCTCTGCTTGATAACTATTCCCCGTAGATCATTCCATAGGACCTGTGGAGCAAGTCAGAAGTAAAAAACCATGGTCGGGTAGGTCAAAATTGCCGGCTGTACAACCATTATGGCTCAATGTTCGTCCACTTCCGGTCTCCAGGATAGCTTGACATACATGTATTATACCTCAAAATGTTTGTACATGTCTCTGCTTTATAAATATACACAGTAAGACTGTCTATATGCCCCTTGATCGGAGTAAATAATGTAAAACCAATGTCCGGCGGTAGGTTAAAATAAGACGATTTACCTATGTTTTCACCCCCTTCCGGTCCGCATGGCGGCCCGAATAACCAAATACCTTAATAAATATGTGCGCAGGTGTATCTGCTTAATACATATGTCTAGTTTTTATTTCTGGAGCCCTCCGTTAGCCAGAAAAATGCGAAAAACCAATATGCGGTACTACCCGAAATATCCGTCAGGGTCCTGGCATCCCATTTTAGCTCCGTAATAGGCAACTTCCGGTCCTCAGGATGGCTTGATCTACATGTATAATACCTCAAAACGTTTGTCAATGCCTCTGCTTGATAACTATTCCCCGTAGATCATTCCATAGGACCTGTGGAGCAAGTCAGAAGTAAAAAACCATGGTCGGGTAGGTCAAAATTGCCGGCTGTACAACCATTATGGCTCAATGTTCGTCCACTACCGGTCTCCAGGATAGCTTGACATACATGTATTATACCTCAAAATGTTTGTAGATGTCTCTGCTTTATAAATATATACAGTAAGACTGTCTATACGCCCCTTGATTGGAGTAAATAATGTAAAACCAATGTCCGGCGGTAGGTTAAAATAAGACGATTTACCTATGTTTTCACCCCCTTCCGGTCCCCATGGCGGCCCGAATAACCAAATACCTTAATAAATATGTGCGCAGGTGTATCTGCTTAATACATATGTCTAGTTTTTATTTCTGGAGCCCTCCGTTAGCCAGAAAAATGCGAAAAACCAATATGCGGTACTACCCGAAATATCCGTCAGGGTCTTGGCATCCCATTTTAGCTCCGTAATAGGCAACTTCCGGTCCTCAGGATGGCTTGATCTACATGTATAATACCTCAAAACGTTTGTCAATGCCTCTGCTTGATAACTATTCCCCGTAGATCATTCCATAGGACCTGTGGAGCAAGTCAGAAGTAAAAAACCATGGTCGGGTAGGTCAAAATTGCCGGCTGTACAACCATTATGGCTCAATTTTCGTCCACTTCCGGTCTCCAGGATAGCTTGACATACATGTATTATACCTCAAAATGTTTGTACATGTCTCTGCTTTATAAATATACACAGTAAGACTGTCTATACGCCCCTTGATTGGAGTAAATAATGTAAAACCAATGTCCGGCGGTAGGTTAAAATAAGACGATTTACCTATGTTTTCACCCCCTTCCGGTCCGCATGGCGGCCCGAATAACCAAATACCTTAATAAATATGTGCGCATGTGTATCTGCTTAATACATATGTCTAGTTTTTATTTCTGGAGCCCTCCGTTAGCCAGAAAAATGCGAAAAACCAATATGCGGTACTACCCGAAATATCCGTCAGGGTCCTGGCATCCCATTTTAGCTCCGTAATAGGCAACTTCCGGTCCTCAGGATGGCTTGATCTACATGTATAATACCTCAAAACGTTTGTCAATGCCTCTGCTTGATAACTATTCCCCGTAGATCATTCCATAGGACCTGTGGAGCAAGTCAGAAGTAAAAAACCATGGTCGGGTAGGTCAAAATTGCCGGCTGTACAACCATTATGGCTCAATGTTCGTCCACTACCGGTCTCCAGGATAGCTTGACATACATGTATTATACCTCAAAATGTTTGTAGATGTCTCTGCTTTATAAATATATACAGTAAGACTGTCTATACGCCCCTTGATTGGAGTAAATAATGTAAAACCAATGTCCGGCGGTAGGTTAAAATAAGACGATTTACCTATGTTTTCACCCCCTTCCGGTCCCCATGGCGGCCCGAATAACCAAATACCTTAATAAATATGTGCGCAGGTGTATCTGCTTAATACATATGTCTAGTTTTTATTTCTGGAGCCCTCCGTTAGCCAGAAAAATGCGAAAAACCAATATGCGGTACTACCCGAAATATCCGTCAGGGTCTTGGCATCCCATTTTAGCTCCGTAATAGGCAACTTCCGGTCCTCAGGATGGCTTGATCTACATGTATAATACCTCAAAACGTTTGTCAATGCCTCTGCTTGATAACTATTCCCCGTAGATCATTCCATAGGACCTGTGGAGCAAGTCAGAAGTAAAAAACCATGGTCGGGTAGGTCAAAATTGCCGGCTGTACAACCATTATGGCTCAATTTTCGTCCACTTCCGGTCTCCAGGATAGCTTGACATACATGTATTATACCTCAAAATGTTTGTACATGTCTCTGCTTTATAAATATACACAGTAAGACTGTCTATACGCCCCTTGATCGGAGTAAATAATGTAAAACCAATGTCCGACGGTAGGTTAAAATAAGACGATTTACCTATGTTTTCACCCCCTTCCGGTCCGCATGGCGGCCCGAATAACCAAATACCTTAATAAATATGTGCGCAGGTGTATCTGCTTAATACATATGTCTAGTTTTTATTTCTGGAGCCCTCCGTTAGCCAGAAAAATGCGAAAAACCAATATGCGGTACTACCCGAAATATCCGTCAGGGTCCTGGCATCCCATTTTAGCTCCGTAATAGGAAACTTCCGGTCCTCAGGATGGCTTGATCTACATGTATAATACCTCAAAACGTTTGTCAATGCCTCTGCTTGATAACTATTCCCCGTAGATCATTCCATAGGACCTGTGGAGCAAGTCAGAAGTAAAAAACCATGGTCGGGTAGGTCAAAATTGCCGGCTGTACAACCATTATGGCTCAATTTTCGTCCACTTCCGGTCTCCAGGATAGCTTGACATACATGTATTATACCTCAAAATGTTTGTACATGTCTCTGCTTTATAAATATACACAGTAAGACTGTCTATACGCCCCTTGATCGGAGTAAATAATGTAAAACCAATGTCCGGCGGTAGGTTAAAATAAGACGATTTACCTATGTTTTCACCCCCTTCCGGTCCGCATGGCGGCCCGAATAACCAAATACCTTAATAAATATGTGCGCAGGTGTATCTGCTTAATACATATGTCTAGTTTTTATTTCTGGAGCCCTCCGTTAGCCAGAAAAATGCGAAAAACCAATATGCGGTACTACCCGAAATATCCGTCAGGGTCCTGGCATCCCATTTTAGCTCCGTAATAGGAAACTTCCGGTCCTCAGGATGGCTTGATCTACATGTATAATACCTCAAAACGTTTGTCAATGCCTCTGCTTGATAACTATTCCCCGTAGATCATTCCATAGGACCTGTGGAGCAAGTCAGAAGTAAAAAACCATGGTCGGGTAGGTCAAAATTGCCGGCTGTACAACCATTATGGCTCAATGTTCGTCCACTACCGGTCTCCAGGATAGCTTGACATACATGTATTATACCTCAAAATGTTTGTAGATGTCTCTGCTTTATAAATATATACAGTAAGACTGTCTATACGCCCCTTGATTGGAGTAAATAATGTAAAACCAATGTCCGGCGGTAGGTTAAAATAAGACGATTTACCTATGTTTTCACCCCCTTCCGGTCCCCATGGCGGCCCGAATAACCAAATACCTTAATAAATATGTGCGCAGGTGTATCTGCTTAATACATATGTCTAGTTTTTATTTCTGGAGCCCTCCGTTAGCCAGAAAAATGCGAAAAACCAATATGCGGTACTACCCGAAATATCCGTCAGGGTCTTGGCATCCCATTTTAGCTCCGTAATAGGCAACATCCGGTCCTCAGGATGGCTTGATCTACATGTATAATACCTCAAAACGTTTGTCAATGCCTCTGCTTGATAACTATTCCCCGTAGATCATTCCATAGGACCTGTGGAGCAAGTCAGAAGTAAAAAACCATGGTCGGGTAGGTCAAAATTGCCGGCTGTACAACCATTATGGCTCAATTTTCGTCCACTTCCGGTCTCCAGGATAGCTTGACATACATGTATTATACCTCAAAATGTTTGTACATGTCTCTGCTTTATAAATATACACAGTAAGACTGTCTATACGCCCCTTGATTGGAGTAAATAATGTAAAACCAATGTCCGGCGGTAGGTTAAAATAAGACGATTTACCTATGTTTTCACCCCCTTCCGGTCCGCATGGCGGCCCGAATAACCAAATACCTTAATAAATATGTGCGCAGGTGTATCTGCTTAATACATATGTCTAGTTTTTATTTCTGGAGCCCTCCGTTAGCCAGAAAAATGCGAAAAACCAATATGCGGTACTACCCGAAATATCCGTCAGGGTCCTGGCATCCCATTTTAGCTCCGTAATAGGCAACTTCCGGTCCTCAGGATGGCTTGATCTACATGTATAATACCTCAAAACGTTTGTCAATGCCTCTGCTTGATAACTATTCCCCGTAGATCATTCCATAGGACCTGTGGAGCAAGTCAGAAGTAAAAAACCATGGTCGGGTAGGTCAAAATTGCCGGCTGTACAACCATTATGGCTCAATGTTCGTCCACTTCCGGTCTCCAGGATAGCTTGACATACATGTATTATACCTCAAAATGTTTGTACATGTCTCTGCTTTATAAATATATACAGTAAGACTGTCTATACGCCCCTTGATTGGAGTAAATAATGTAAAACCAATGTCCGACGGTAGGTTAAAATAAGACGATTTACCTATGTTTTCACCCCCTTCCGGTCCCCATGGCGGCCCGAATAACCAAATACCTTAATAAATATGTGCGCAGGTGTATCTGCTTAATACATATGTCTAGTTTTTATTTCTGGAGCCCTCCGTTAGCCAGAAAAATGCGAAAAACCAATATGCGGTACTACCCGAAATATCCGTCAGGGTCTTTGCATCCCATTTTAGCTCCGTAATAGGCAACTTCCGGTCCTCAGGATGGCTTGATCTACATGTATAATACCTCAAAACGTTTGTCAATGCCTCTGCTTGATAACTATTCCCCGTAGATCATTCCATAGGACCTGTGGAGCAAGTCAGAAGTAAAAAACCATGGTCGGGTAGGTCAAAATTGCCGGCTGTACAACCATTATGGCTCAATTTTCGTCCACTTCCGGTCTCCAGGATAGCTTGACATACATGTATTATACCTCAAAATGTTTGTACATGTCTCTGCTTTATAAATATACACAGTAAGACTGTCTATACGCCCCTTGATTGGAGTAAATAATGTAAAACCAATGTCCGGCGGTAGGTTAAAATAAGACGATTTACCTATGTTTTCACCCCCTTCCGGTCCGCATGGCGGCCCGAATAACCAAATACCTTAATAAATATGTGCGCAGGTGTATCTGCTTAATACATATGTCTAGTTTTTATTTCTGGAGCCCTCCGTTAGCCAGAAAAATGCGAAAAACCAATATGCGGTACTACCCGAAATATCCGTCAGGGTCCTGGCATCCCATTTTAGCTCCGTAATAGGCAACTTCCGGTCCTCAGGATGGCTTGATCTACATGTATAATACCTCAAAACGTTTGTCAATGCCTCTGCTTGATAACTATTCCCCGTAGATCATTCCATAGGACCTGTGGAGCAAGTCAGAAGTAAAAAACCATGGTCGGGTAGGTCAAAATTGCCGGCTGTACAACCATTATGGCTCAATTTTCGTCCACTTCCGGTCTCCAGGATAGCTTGACATACATGTATTATACCTCAAAATGTTTGTACATGTCTCTGCTTTATAAATATACACAGTAAGACTGTCTATACGCCCCTTGATTGGAGTAAATAATGTAAAACCAATGTCCGGCGGTAGGTTAAAATAAGACGATTTACCTATGTTTTCACCCCCTTCCGGTCCGCATGGCGGCCCGAATAACCAAATACCTTAATAAATATGTGCGCATGTGTATCTGCTTAATACATATGTCTAGTTTTTATTTCTGGAGCCCTCCGTTAGCCAGAAAAATGCGAAAAACCAATATGCGGTACTACCCGAAATATCCGTCAGGGTCCTGGCATCCCATTTTAGCTCCGTAATAGGCAACTTCCGGTCCTCAGGATGGCTTGATCTACATGTATAATACCTCAAAACGTTTGTCAATGCCTCTGCTTGATAACTATTCCCCGTAGATCATTCCATAGGACCTGTGGAGCAAGTCAGAAGTAAAAAACCATGGTCGGGTAGGTCAAAATTGCCGGCTGTACAACCATTATGGCTCAATGTTCGTCCACTACCGGTCTCCAGGATAGCTTGACATACATGTATTATACCTCAAAATGTTTGTAGATGTCTCTGCTTTATAAATATATACAGTAAGACTGTCTATACGCCCCTTGATTGGAGTAAATAATGTAAAACCAATGTCCGGCGGTAGGTTAAAATAAGACGATTTACCTATGTTTTCACCCCCTTCCGGTCCCCATGGCGGCCCGAATAACCAAATACCTTAATAAATATGTGCGCAGGTGTATCTGCTTAATACATATGTCTAGTTTTTATTTCTGGAGCCCTCCGTTAGCCAGAAAAATGCGAAAAACCAATATGCGGTACTACCCGAAATATCCGTCAGGGTCCTGGCATCCCATTTTAGCTCCGTAATAGGCAACTTCCGGTCCTCAGGATGGCTTGATCTACATGTATAATACCTCAAAACGTTTGTCAATGCCTCTGCTTGATAACTATTCCCCGTAGATCATTCCATAGGACCTGTGGAGCAAGTCAGAAGTAAAAAACCATGGTCGGGTAGGTCAAAATTGCCGGCTGTACAACCATTATGGCTCAATTTTCGTCCACTTCCGGTCTCCAGGATAGCTTGACATACATGTATTATACCTCAAAATGTTTGTACATGTCTCTGCTTTATAAATATACACAGTAAGACTGTCTATACGCCCCTTGATTGGAGTAAATAATGTAAAACCAATGTCCGGCGGTAGGTTAAAATAAGACGATTTACCTATGTTTTCACCCCCTTCCGGTCCGCATGGCGGCCCGAATAACCAAATACCTTAATAAATATGTGCGCAGGTGTATCTGCTTAATACATATGTCTAGTTTTTATTTCTGGAGCCCTCCGTTAGCCAGAAAAATGCGAAAAACCAATATGCGGTACTACCCGAAATATCCGTCAGGGTCCTGGCATCCCATTTTAGCTCCGTAATAGGCAACTTCCGGTCCTCAGGATGGCTTGATCTACATGTATAATACCTCAAAACGTTTGTCAATGCCTCTGCTTGATAACTATTCCCCGTAGATCATTCCATAGGACCTGTGGAGCAAGTCAGAAGTAAAAAACCATGGTCGGGTAGGTCAAAATTGCCGGCTGTACAACCATTATGGCTCAATTTTCGTCCACTTCCGGTCTCCAGGATAGCTTGACATACATGTATTATACCTCAAAATGTTTGTACATGTCTCTGCTTTATAAATATACACAGTAAGACTGTCTATACGCCCCTTGATCGGAGTAAATAATGTAAAACCAATGTCCGACGGTAGGTTAAAATAAGACGATTTACCTATGTTTTCACCCCCTTCCGGTCCGCATGGCGGCCCGAATAACCAAATACCTTAATAAATATGTGCGCAGGTGTATCTGCTTAATACATATGTCTAGTTTTTATTTCTGGAGCCCTCCGTTAGCCAGAAAAATGCGAAAAACCAATATGCGGTACTACCCGAAATATCCGTCAGGGTCCTGGCATCCCATTTTAGCTCCGTAATAGGCAACTTCCGGTCCTCAGGATGGCTTGATCTACATGTATAATACCTCAAAACGTTTGTCAATGCCTCTGCTTGATAACTATTCCCCGTAGATCATTCCATAGGACCTGTGGAGCAAGTCAGAAGTAAAAAACCATGGTCGGGTAGGTCAAAATTGCCGGCTGTACAACCATTATGGCTCAATGTTCGTCCACTACCGGTCTCCAGGATAGCTTGACATACATGTATTATACCTCAAAATGTTTGTAGATGTCTCTGCTTTATAAATATATACAGTAAGACTGTCTATACGCCCCTTGATTGGAGTAAATAATGTAAAACCAATGTCCGACGGTAGGTTAAAATAAGACGATTTACCTATGTTTTCACCCCCTTCCGGTCCCCATGGCGGCCCGAATAACCAAATACCTTAATAAATATGTGCGCAGGTGTATCTGCTTAATACATATGTCTAGTTTTTATTTCTGGAGCCCTCCGTTAGCCAGAAAAATGCGAAAAACCAATATGCGGTACTACCCGAAATATCCGTCAGGGTCTTGGCATCCCATTTTAGCTCCGTAATAGGCAACTTCCGGTCCTCAGGATGGCTTGATCTACATGTATAATACCTCAAAACGTTTGTCAATGCCTCTGCTTGATAACTATTCCCCGTAGATCATTCCATAGGACCTGTGGAGCAAGTCAGAAGTAAAAAACCATGGTCGGGTAGGTCAAAATTGCCGGCTGTACAACCATTATGGCTCAATGTTCGTCCACTTCCGGTCTCCAGGATAGCTTGACATACATGTATTATACCTCAAAATGTTTGTACATGTCTCTGCTTTATAAATATATACAGTAAGACTGTCTATACGCCCCTTGATTGGAGTAAATAATGTAAAACCAATGTCCGACGGTAGGTTAAAATAAGACGATTTACCTATGTTTTCACCCCCTTCCGGTCCCCATGGCGGCCCGAATAACCAAATACCTTAATAAATATGTGCGCAGGTGTATCTGCTTAATACATATGTCTAGTTTTTATTTCTGGAGCCCTCCGTTAGCCAGAAAAATGCGAAAAACCAATATGCGGTACTACCCGAAATATCCGTCAGGGTCTTTGCATCCCATTTTAGCTCCGTAATAGGCAACTTCCGGTCCTCAGGATGGCTTGATCTACATGTATAATACCTCAAAACGTTTGTCAATGCCTCTGCTTGATAACTATTCCCCGTAGATCATTCCATAGGACCTGTGGAGCAAGTCAGAAGTAAAAAACCATGGTCGGGTAGGTCAAAATTGCCGGCTGTACAACCATTATGGCTCAATTTTCGTCCACTTCCGGTCTCCAGGATAGCTTGACATACATGTATTATACCTCAAAATGTTTGTACATGTCTCTGCTTTATAAATATACACAGTAAGACTGTCTATACGCCCCTTGATTGGAGTAAATAATGTAAAACCAATGTCCGGCGGTAGGTTAAAATAAGACGATTTACCTATGTTTTCACCCCCTTCCGGTCCGCATGGCGGCCCGAATAACCAAATACCTTAATAAATATGTGCGCAGGTGTATCTGCTTAATACATATGTCTAGTTTTTATTTCTGGAGCCCTCCGTTAGCCAGAAAAATGCGAAAAACCAATATGCGGTACTACCCGAAATATCCGTCAGGGTCCTGGCATCCCATTTTAGCTCCGTAATAGGCAACTTCCGGTCCTCAGGATGGCTTGATCTACATGTATAATACCTCAAAACGTTTGTCAATGCCTCTGCTTGATAACTATTCCCCGTAGATCATTCCATAGGACCTGTGGAGCAAGTCAGAAGTAAAAAACCATGGTCGGGTAGGTCAAAATTGCCGGCTGTACAACCATTATGGCTCAATTTTCGTCCACTTCCGGTCTCCAGGATAGCTTGACATACATGTATTATACCTCAAAATGTTTGTACATGTCTCTGCTTTATAAATATACACAGTAAGACTGTCTATACGCCCCTTGATTGGAGTAAATAATGTAAAACCAATGTCCGGCGGTAGGTTAAAATAAGACGATTTACCTATGTTTTCACCCCCTTCCGGTCCGCATGGCGGCCCGAATAACCAAATACCTTAATAAATATGTGCGCATGTGTATCTGCTTAATACATATGTCTAGTTTTTATTTCTGGAGCCCTCCGTTAGCCAGAAAAATGCGAAAAACCAATATGCGGTACTACCCGAAATATCCGTCAGGGTCCTGGCATCCCATTTTAGCTCCGTAATAGGCAACTTCCGGTCCTCAGGATGGCTTGATCTACATGTATAATACCTCAAAACGTTTGTCAATGCCTCTGCTTGATAACTATTCCCCGTAGATCATTCCATAGGACCTGTGGAGCAAGTCAGAAGTAAAAAACCATGGTCGGGTAGGTCAAAATTGCCGGCTGTACAACCATTATGGCTCAATGTTCGTCCACTACCGGTCTCCAGGATAGCTTGACATACATGTATTATACCTCAAAATGTTTGTAGATGTCTCTGCTTTATAAATATATACAGTAAGACTGTCTATACGCCCCTTGATTGGAGTAAATAATGTAAAACCAATGTCCGGCGGTAGGTTAAAATAAGACGATTTACCTATGTTTTCACCCCCTTCCGGTCCCCATGGCGGCCCGAATAACCAAATACCTTAATAAATATGTGCGCAGGTGTATCTGCTTAATACATATGTCTAGTTTTTATTTCTGGAGCCCTCCGTTAGCCAGAAAAATGCGAAAAACCAATATGCGGTACTACCCGAAATATCCGTCAGGGTCCTGGCATCCCATTTTAGCTCCGTAATAGGCAACTTCCGGTCCTCAGGATGGCTTGATCTACATGTATAATACCTCAAAACGTTTGTCAATGCCTCTGCTTGATAACTATTCCCCGTAGATCATTCCATAGGACCTGTGGAGCAAGTCAGAAGTAAAAAACCATGGTCGGGTAGGTCAAAATTGCCGGCTGTACAACCATTATGGCTCAATTTTCGTCCACTTCCGGTCTCCAGGATAGCTTGACATACATGTATTATACCTCAAAATGTTTGTACATGTCTCTGCTTTATAAATATACACAGTAAGACTGTCTATACGCCCCTTGATTGGAGTAAATAATGTAAAACCAATGTCCGACGGTAGGTTAAAATAAGACGATTTACCTATGTTTTCACCCCCTTCCGGTCCGCATGGCGGCCCGAATAACCAAATACCTTAATAAATATGTGCGCAGGTGTATCTGCTTAATACATATGTCTAGTTTTTATTTCTGGAGCCCTCCGTTAGCCAGAAAAATGCGAAAAACCAATATGCGGTACTACCCGAAATATCCGTCAGGGTCCTGGCATCCCATTTTAGCTCCGTAATAGGCAACTTCCGGTCCTCAGGATGGCTTGATCTACATGTATAATACCTCAAAACGTTTGTCAATGCCTCTGCTTGATAACTATTCCCCGTAGATCATTCCATAGGACCTGTGGAGCAAGTCAGAAGTAAAAAACCATGGTCGGGTAGGTCAAAATTGCCGGCTGTACAACCATTATGGCTCAATTTTCGTCCACTTCCGGTCTCCAGGATAGCTTGACATACATGTATTATACCTCAAAATGTTTGTACATGTCTCTGCTTTATAAATATACACAGTAAGACTGTCTATACGCCCCTTGATCGGAGTAAATAATGTAAAACCAATGTCCGACGGTAGGTTAAAATAAGACGATTTACCTATGTTTTCACCCCCTTCCGGTCCGCATGGCGGCCCGAATAACCAAATACCTTAATAAATATGTGCGCAGGTGTATCTGCTTAATACATATGTCTAGTTTTTATTTCTGGAGCCCTCCGTTAGCCAGAAAAATGCGAAAAACCAATATGCGGTACTACCCGAAATATCCGTCAGGGTCCTGGCATCCCATTTTAGCTCCGTAATAGGCAACTTCCGGTCCTCAGGATGGCTTGATCTACATGTATAATACCTCAAAACGTTTGTCAATGCCTCTGCTTGATAACTATTCCCCGTAGATCATTCCATAGGACCTGTGGAGCAAGTCAGAAGTAAAAAACCATGGTCGGGTAGGTCAAAATTGCCGGCTGTACAACCATTATGGCTCAATGTTCGTCCACTACCGGTCTCCAGGATAGCTTGACATACATGTATTATACCTCAAAATGTTTGTAGATGTCTCTGCTTTATAAATATATACAGTAAGACTGTCTATACGCCCCTTGATTGGAGTAAATAATGTAAAACCAATGTCCGACGGTAGGTTAAAATAAGACGATTTACCTATGTTTTCACCCCCTTCCGGTCCCCATGGCGGCCCGAATAACCAAATACCTTAATAAATATGTGCGCAGGTGTATCTGCTTAATACATATGTCTAGTTTTTATTTCTGGAGCCCTCCGTTAGCCAGAAAAATGCGAAAAACCAATATGCGGTACTACCCGAAATATCCGTCAGGGTCTTGGCATCCCATTTTAGCTCCGTAATAGGCAACTTCCGGTCCTCAGGATGGCTTGATCTACATGTATAATACCTCAAAACGTTTGTCAATGCCTCTGCTTGATAACTATTCCCCGTAGATCATTCCATAGGACCTGTGGAGCAAGTCAGAAGTAAAAAACCATGGTCGGGTAGGTCAAAATTGCCGGCTGTACAACCATTATGGCTCAATTTTCGTCCACTTCCGGTCTCCAGGATAGCTTGACATACATGTATTATACCTCAAAATGTTTGTACATGTCTCTGCTTTATAAATATACACAGTAAGACTGTCTATACGCCCCTTGATCGGAGTAAATAATGTAAAACCAATGTCCGGCGGTAGGTTAAAATAAGACGATTTACCTATGTTTTCACCCCCTTCCGGTCCCCATGGCGGCCCGAATAACCAAATACCTTAATAAATATGTGCGCAGGTGTATCTGCTTAATACATATGTCTAGTTTTTATTTCTGGAGCCCTCCGTTAGCCAGAAAAATGCGAAAAACCAATATGCGGTACTACCCGAAATATCCGTCAGGGTCCTGGCATCCCATTTTAGCTCCGTAATAGGCAACTTCCGGTCCTCAGGATGGCTTGATCTACATGTATAATACCTCAAAACGTTTGTCAATGCCTCTGCTTGATAACTATTCCCCGTAGATCATTCCATAGGACCTGTGGAGCAAGTCAGAAGTAAAAAACCATGGTCGGGTAGGTCAAAATTGCCGGCTGTACAACCATTATGGCTCAATGTTCGTCCACTACCGGTCTCCAGGATAGCTTGACATACATGTATTATACCTCAAAATGTTTGTAGATTTCTCTGCTTTATAAATATATACAGTAAGACTGTCTATACGCCCCTTGATTGGAGTAAATAATGTAAAACCAATGTCCGACGGTAGGTTAAAATAAGACGATTTACCTATGTTTTCACCCCCTTCCGGTCCCCATGGCGGCCCGAATAACCAAATACCTTAATAAATATGTGCGCAGGTGTATCTGCTTAATACATATGTCTAGTTTTTATTTCTGGAGCCCTCCGTTAGCCAGAAAAATGCGAAAAACCAATATGCGGTACTACCCGAAATATCCGTCAGGGTCTTGGCATCCCATTTTAGCTCCGTAATAGGCAACTTCCGGTCCTCAGGATGGCTTGATCTACATGTATAATACCTCAAAACGTTTGTCAATGCCTCTGCTTGATAACTATTCCCCGTAGATCATTCCATAGGACCTGTGGAGCAAGTCAGAAGTAAAAAACCATGGTCGGGTAGGTCAAAATTGCCGGCTGTACAACCATTATGGCTCAATTTTCGTCCACTTCCGGTCTCCAGGATAGCTTGACATACATGTATTATACCTCAAAATGTTTGTACATGTCTCTGCTTTATAAATATACACAGTAAGACTGTCTATACGCCCCTTGATCGGAGTAAATAATGTAAAACCAATGTCCGGCGGTAGGTTAAAATAAGACGATTTACCTATGTTTTCACCCCCTTCCGGTCCGCATGGCGGCCCGAATAACCAAATACCTTAATAAATATGTGCGCAGGTGTATCTGCTTAATACATATGTCTAGTTTTTATTTCTGGAGCCCTCCGTTAGCCAGAAAAATGCGAAAAACCAATATGCGGTACTACCCGAAATATCCGTCAGGGTCCTGGCATCCCATTTTAGCTCCGTAATAGGCAACTTCCGGTCCTCAGGATGGCTTGATCTACATGTATAATACCTCAAAACGTTTGTCAATGCCTCTGCTTGATAACTATTCCCCGTAGATCATTCCATAGGACCTGTGGAGCAAGTCAGAAGTAAAAAACCATGGTCGGGTAGGTCAAAATTGCCGGCTGTACAACCATTATGGCTCAATGTTCGTCCACTACCGGTCTCCAGGATAGCTTGACATACATGTATTATACCTCAAAATGTTTGTAGATGTCTCTGCTTTATAAATATATACAGTAAGACTGTCTATACGCCCCTTGATTGGAGTAAATAATGTAAAACCAATGTCCGGCGGTAGGTTAAAATAAGACGATTTACCTATGTTTTCACCCCCTTCCGGTCCCCATGGCGGCCCGAATAACCAAATACCTTAATAAATATGTGCGCAGGTGTATCTGCTTAATACATATGTCTAGTTTTTATTTCTGGAGCCCTCCGTTAGCCAGAAAAATGCGAAAAACCAATATGCGGTACTACCCGAAATATCCGTCAGGGTCTTGGCATCCCATTTTAGCTCCGTAATAGGCAACATCCGGTCCTCAGGATGGCTTGATCTACATGTATAATACCTCAAAACGTTTGTCAATGCCTCTGCTTGATAACTATTCCCCGTAGATCATTCCATAGGACCTGTGGAGCAAGTCAGAAGTAAAAAACCATGGTCGGGTAGGTCAAAATTGCCGGCTGTACAACCATTATGGCTCAATTTTCGTCCACTTCCGGTCTCCAGGATAGCTTGACATACATGTATTATACCTCAAAATGTTTGTACATGTCTCTGCTTTATAAATATACACAGTAAGACTGTCTATACGCCCCTTGATTGGAGTAAATAATGTAAAACCAATGTCCGGCGGTAGGTTAAAATAAGACGATTTACCTATGTTTTCACCCCCTTCCGGTCCGCATGGCGGCCCGAATAACCAAATACCTTAATAAATATGTGCGCAGGTGTATCTGCTTAATACATATGTCTAGTTTTTATTTCTGGAGCCCTCCGTTAGCCAGAAAAATGCGAAAAACCAATATGCGGTACTACCCGAAATATCCGTCAGGGTCCTGGCATCCCATTTTAGCTCCGTAATAGGCAACTTCCGGTCCTCAGGATGGCTTGATCTACATGTATAATACCTCAAAACGTTTGTCAATGCCTCTGCTTGATAACTATTCCCCGTAGATCATTCCATAGGACCTGTGGAGCAAGTCAGAAGTAAAAAACCATGGTCGGGTAGGTCAAAATTGCCGGCTGTACAACCATTATGGCTCAATGTTCGTCCACTTCCGGTCTCCAGGATAGCTTGACATACATGTATTATACCTCAAAATGTTTGTACATGTCTCTGCTTTATAAATATATACAGTAAGACTGTCTATACGCCCCTTGATTGGAGTAAATAATGTAAAACCAATGTCCGACGGTAGGTTAAAATAAGACGATTTACCTATGTTTTCACCCCCTTCCGGTCCCCATGGCGGCCCGAATAACCAAATACCTTAATAAATATGTGCGCAGGTGTATCTGCTTAATACATATGTCTAGTTTTTATTTCTGGAGCCCTCCGTTAGCCAGAAAAATGCGAAAAACCAATATGCGGTACTACCCGAAATATCCGTCAGGGTCTTTGCATCCCATTTTAGCTCCGTAATAGGCAACTTCCGGTCCTCAGGATGGCTTGATCTACATGTATAATACCTCAAAACGTTTGTCAATGCCTCTGCTTGATAACTATTCCCCGTAGATCATTCCATAGGACCTGTGGAGCAAGTCAGAAGTAAAAAACCATGGTCGGGTAGGTCAAAATTGCCGGCTGTACAACCATTATGGCTCAATTTTCGTCCACTTCCGGTCTCCAGGATAGCTTGACATACATGTATTATACCTCAAAATGTTTGTACATGTCTCTGCTTTATAAATATACACAGTAAGACTGTCTATACGCCCCTTGATTGGAGTAAATAATGTAAAACCAATGTCCGGCGGTAGGTTAAAATAAGACGATTTACCTATGTTTTCACCCCCTTCCGGTCCGCATGGCGGCCCGAATAACCAAATACCTTAATAAATATGTGCGCAGGTGTATCTGCTTAATACATATGTCTAGTTTTTATTTCTGGAGCCCTCCGTTAGCCAGAAAAATGCGAAAAACCAATATGCGGTACTACCCGAAATATCCGTCAGGGTCCTGGCATCCCATTTTAGCTCCGTAATAGGCAACTTCCGGTCCTCAGGATGGCTTGATCTACATGTATAATACCTCAAAACGTTTGTCAATGCCTCTGCTTGATAACTATTCCCCGTAGATCATTCCATAGGACCTGTGGAGCAAGTCAGAAGTAAAAAACCATGGTCGGGTAGGTCAAAATTGCCGGCTGTACAACCATTATGGCTCAATTTTCGTCCACTTCCGGTCTCCAGGATAGCTTGACATACATGTATTATACCTCAAAATGTTTGTACATGTCTCTGCTTTATAAATATACACAGTAAGACTGTCTATACGCCCCTTGATTGGAGTAAATAATGTAAAACCAATGTCCGGCGGTAGGTTAAAATAAGACGATTTACCTATGTTTTCACCCCCTTCCGGTCCGCATGGCGGCCCGAATAACCAAATACCTTAATAAATATGTGCGCATGTGTATCTGCTTAATACATATGTCTAGTTTTTATTTCTGGAGCCCTCCGTTAGCCAGAAAAATGCGAAAAACCAATATGCGGTACTACCCGAAATATCCGTCAGGGTCCTGGCATCCCATTTTAGCTCCGTAATAGGCAACTTCCGGTCCTCAGGATGGCTTGATCTACATGTATAATACCTCAAAACGTTTGTCAATGCCTCTGCTTGATAACTATTCCCCGTAGATCATTCCATAGGACCTGTGGAGCAAGTCAGAAGTAAAAAACCATGGTCGGGTAGGTCAAAATTGCCGGCTGTACAACCATTATGGCTCAATGTTCGTCCACTACCGGTCTCCAGGATAGCTTGACATACATGTATTATACCTCAAAATGTTTGTAGATGTCTCTGCTTTATAAATATATACAGTAAGACTGTCTATACGCCCCTTGATTGGAGTAAATAATGTAAAACCAATGTCCGGCGGTAGGTTAAAATAAGACGATTTACCTATGTTTTCACCCCCTTCCGGTCCCCATGGCGGCCCGAATAACCAAATACCTTAATAAATATGTGCGCAGGTGTATCTGCTTAATACATATGTCTAGTTTTTATTTCTGGAGCCCTCCGTTAGCCAGAAAAATGCGAAAAACCAATATGCGGTACTACCCGAAATATCCGTCAGGGTCCTGGCATCCCATTTTAGCTCCGTAATAGGCAACTTCCGGTCCTCAGGATGGCTTGATCTACATGTATAATACCTCAAAACGTTTGTCAATGCCTCTGCTTGATAACTATTCCCCGTAGATCATTCCATAGGACCTGTGGAGCAAGTCAGAAGTAAAAAACCATGGTCGGGTAGGTCAAAATTGCCGGCTGTACAACCATTATGGCTCAATTTTCGTCCACTTCCGGTCTCCAGGATAGCTTGACATACATGTATTATACCTCAAAATGTTTGTACATGTCTCTGCTTTATAAATATACACAGTAAGACTGTCTATACGCCCCTTGATTGGAGTAAATAATGTAAAACCAATGTCCGGCGGTAGGTTAAAATAAGACGATTTACCTATGTTTTCACCCCCTTCCGGTCCGCATGGCGGCCCGAATAACCAAATACCTTAATAAATATGTGCGCAGGTGTATCTGCTTAATACATATGTCTAGTTTTTATTTCTGGAGCCCTCCGTTAGCCAGAAAAATGCGAAAAACCAATATGCGGTACTACCCGAAATATCCGTCAGGGTCCTGGCATCCCATTTTAGCTCCGTAATAGGCAACTTCCGGTCCTCAGGATGGCTTGATCTACATGTATAATACCTCAAAACGTTTGTCAATGCCTCTGCTTGATAACTATTCCCCGTAGATCATTCCATAGGACCTGTGGAGCAAGTCAGAAGTAAAAAACCATGGTCGGGTAGGTCAAAATTGCCGGCTGTACAACCATTATGGCTCAATTTTCGTCCACTTCCGGTCTCCAGGATAGCTTGACATACATGTATTATACCTCAAAATGTTTGTACATGTCTCTGCTTTATAAATATACACAGTAAGACTGTCTATACGCCCCTTGATCGGAGTAAATAATGTAAAACCAATGTCCGACGGTAGGTTAAAATAAGACGATTTACCTATGTTTTCACCCCCTTCCGGTCCGCATGGCGGCCCGAATAACCAAATACCTTAATAAATATGTGCGCAGGTGTATCTGCTTAATACATATGTCTAGTTTTTATTTCTGGAGCCCTCCGTTAGCCAGAAAAATGCGAAAAACCAATATGCGGTACTACCCGAAATATCCGTCAGGGTCCTGGCATCCCATTTTAGCTCCGTAATAGGCAACTTCCGGTCCTCAGGATGGCTTGATCTACATGTATAATACCTCAAAACGTTTGTCAATGCCTCTGCTTGATAACTATTCCCCGTAGATCATTCCATAGGACCTGTGGAGCAAGTCAGAAGTAAAAAACCATGGTCGGGTAGGTCAAAATTGCCGGCTGTACAACCATTATGGCTCAATGTTCGTCCACTACCGGTCTCCAGGATAGCTTGACATACATGTATTATACCTCAAAATGTTTGTAGATGTCTCTGCTTTATAAATATATACAGTAAGACTGTCTATACGCCCCTTGATTGGAGTAAATAATGTAAAACCAATGTCCGACGGTAGGTTAAAATAAGACGATTTACCTATGTTTTCACCCCCTTCCGGTCCCCATGGCGGCCCGAATAACCAAATACCTTAATAAATATGTGCGCAGGTGTATCTGCTTAATACATATGTCTAGTTTTTATTTCTGGAGCCCTCCGTTAGCCAGAAAAATGCGAAAAACCAATATGCGGTACTACCCGAAATATCCGTCAGGGTCTTGGCATCCCATTTTAGCTCCGTAATAGGCAACTTCCGGTCCTCAGGATGGCTTGATCTACATGTATAATACCTCAAAACGTTTGTCAATGCCTCTGCTTGATAACTATTCCCCGTAGATCATTCCATAGGACCTGTGGAGCAAGTCAGAAGTAAAAAACCATGGTCGGGTAGGTCAAAATTGCCGGCTGTACAACCATTATGGCTCAATTTTCGTCCACTTCCGGTCTCCAGGATAGCTTGACATACATGTATTATACCTCAAAATGTTTGTACATGTCTCTGCTTTATAAATATACACAGTAAGACTGTCTATACGCCCCTTGATCGGAGTAAATAATGTAAAACCAATGTCCGGCGGTAGGTTAAAATAAGACGATTTACCTATGTTTTCACCCCCTTCCGGTCCCCATGGCGGCCCGAATAACCAAATACCTTAATAAATATGTGCGCAGGTGTATCTGCTTAATACATATGTCTAGTTTTTATTTCTGGAGCCCTCCGTTAGCCAGAAAAATGCGAAAAACCAATATGCGGTACTACCCGAAATATCCGTCAGGGTCCTGGCATCCCATTTTAGCTCCGTAATAGGCAACTTCCGGTCCTCAGGATGGCTTGATCTACATGTATAATACCTCAAAACGTTTGTCAATGCCTCTGCTTGATAACTATTCCCCGTAGATCATTCCATAGGACCTGTGGAGCAAGTCAGAAGTAAAAAACCATGGTCGGGTAGGTCAAAATTGCCGGCTGTACAACCATTATGGCTCAATGTTCGTCCACTACCGGTCTCCAGGATAGCTTGACATACATGTATTATACCTCAAAATGTTTGTAGATTTCTCTGCTTTATAAATATATACAGTAAGACTGTCTATACGCCCCTTGATTGGAGTAAATAATGTAAAACCAATGTCCGACGGTAGGTTAAAATAAGACGATTTACCTATGTTTTCACCCCCTTCCGGTCCCCATGGCGGCCCGAATAACCAAATACCTTAATAAATATGTGCGCAGGTGTATCTGCTTAATACATATGTCTAGTTTTTATTTCTGGAGCCCTCCGTTAGCCAGAAAAATGCGAAAAACCAATATGCGGTACTACCCGAAATATCCGTCAGGGTCTTGGCATCCCATTTTAGCTCCGTAATAGGCAACTTCCGGTCCTCAGGATGGCTTGATCTACATGTATAATACCTCAAAACGTTTGTCAATGCCTCTGCTTGATAACTATTCCCCGTAGATCATTCCATAGGACCTGTGGAGCAAGTCAGAAGTAAAAAACCATGGTCGGGTAGGTCAAAATTGCCGGCTGTACAACCATTATGGCTCAATTTTCGTCCACTTCCGGTCTCCAGGATAGCTTGACATACATGTATTATACCTCAAAATGTTTGTACATGTCTCTGCTTTATAAATATACACAGTAAGACTGTCTATACGCCCCTTGATCGGAGTAAATAATGTAAAACCAATGTCCGGCGGTAGGTTAAAATAAGACGATTTACCTATGTTTTCACCCCCTTCCGGTCCGCATGGCGGCCCGAATAACCAAATACCTTAATAAATATGTGCGCAGGTGTATCTGCTTAATACATATGTCTAGTTTTTATTTCTGGAGCCCTCCGTTAGCCAGAAAAATGCGAAAAACCAATATGCGGTACTACCCGAAATATCCGTCAGGGTCCTGGCATCCCATTTTAGCTCCGTAATAGGCAACTTCCGGTCCTCAGGATGGCTTGATCTACATGTATAATACCTCAAAACGTTTGTCAATGCCTCTGCTTGATAACTATTCCCCGTAGATCATTCCATAGGACCTGTGGAGCAAGTCAGAAGTAAAAAACCATGGTCGGGTAGGTCAAAATTGCCGGCTGTACAACCATAATGGCTCAATGTTCGTCCACTACCGGTCTCCAGGATAGCTTGACATACATGTATTATACCTCAAAATGTTTGTAGATGTCTCTGCTTTATAAATATATACAGTAAGACTGTCTATACGCCCCTTGATTGGAGTAAATAATGTAAAACCAATGTCCGGCGGTAGGTTAAAATAAGACGATTTACCTATGTTTTCACCCCCTTCCGGTCCCCATGGCGGCCCGAATAACCAAATACCTTAATAAATATGTGCGCAGGTGTATCTGCTTAATACATATGTCTAGTTTTTATTTCTGGAGCCCTCCGTTAGCCAGAAAAATGCGAAAAACCAATATGCGGTACTACCCGAAATATCCGTCAGGGTCTTGGCATCCCATTTTAGCTCCGTAATAGGCAACATCCGGTCCTCAGGATGGCTTGATCTACATGTATAATACCTCAAAACGTTTGTCAATGCCTCTGCTTGATAACTATTCCCCGTAGATCATTCCATAGGACCTGTGGAGCAAGTCAGAAGTAAAAAACCATGGTCGGGTAGGTCAAAATTGCAGGCTGTACAACCATTATGGCTCAATTTTCGTCCACTTCCGGTCTCCAGGATAGCTTGACATACATGTATTATACCTCAAAATGTTTGTACATGTCTCTGCTTTATAAATATACACAGTAAGACTGTCTATACGCCCCTTGATTGGAGTAAATAATGTAAAACCAATGTCCGACGGTAGGTTAAAATAAGACGATTTACCTATGTTTTCACCCCCTTCCGGTCCCCATGGCGGCCCGAATAACCAAATACCTTAATAAATATGTGCGCAGGTGTATCTGCTTAATACATATGTCTAGTTTTTATTTCTGGAGCCCTCCGTTAGCCAGAAAAATGCGAAAAACCAATATGCGGTACTACCCGAAATATCCGTCAGGGTCTTGGCATCCCATTTTAGCTCCGTAATAGGCAACTTCCGGTCCTCAGGATGGCTTGATCTACATGTATAATACCTCAAAACGTTTGTCAATGCCTCTGCTTGATAACTATTCCCCGTAGATCATTCCATAGGACCTGTGGAGCAAGTCAGAAGTAAAAAACCATGGTCGGGTAGGTCAAAATTGCCGGCTGTACAACCATTATGGCTCAATTTTCGTCCACTTCCGGTCTCCAGGATAGCTTGACATACATGTATTATACCTCAAAATGTTTGTACATGTCTCTGCTTTATAAATATACACAGTAAGACTGTCTATACGCCCCTTGATCGGAGTAAATAATGTAAAACCAATGTCCGGCGGTAGGTTAAAATAAGACGATTTACCTATGTTTTCACCCCCTTCCGGTCCGCATGGCGGCCCGAATAACCAAATACCTTAATAAATATGTGCGCAGGTGTATCTGCTTAATACATATGTCTAGTTTTTATTTCTGGAGCCCTCCGTTAGCCAGAAAAATGCGAAAAACCAATATGCGGTACTACCCGAAATATCCGTCAGGGTCCTGGCATCCCATTTTAGCTCCGTAATAGGCAACTTCCGGTCCTCAGGATGGCTTGATCTACATGTATAATACCTCAAAACGTTTGTCAATGCCTCTGCTTGATAACTATTCCCCGTAGATCATTCCATAGGACCTGTGGAGCAAGTCAGAAGTAAAAAACCATGGTCGGGTAGGTCAAAATTGCCGGCTGTACAACCATTATGGCTCAATGTTCGTCCACTACCGGTCTCCAGGATAGCTTGACATACATGTATTATACCTCAAAATGTTTGTAGATGTCTCTGCTTTATAAATATATACAGTAAGACTGTCTATACGCCCCTTGATTGGAGTAAATAATGTAAAACCAATGTCCGGCGGTAGGTTAAAATAAGACGATTTACCTATGTTTTCACCCCCTTCCGGTCCCCATGGCGGCCCGAATAACCAAATACCTTAATAAATATGTGCGCAGGTGTATCTGCTTAATACATATGTCTAGTTTTTATTTCTGGAGCCCTCCGTTAGCCAGAAAAATGCGAAAAACCAATATGCGGTACTACCCGAAATATCCGTCAGGGTCTTGGCATCCCATTTTAGCTCCGTAATAGGCAACATCCGGTCCTCAGGATGGCTTGATCTACATGTATAATACCTCAAAACGTTTGTCAATGCCTCTGCTTGATAACTATTCCCCGTAGATCATTCCATAGGACCTGTGGAGCAAGTCAGAAGTAAAAAACCATGGTCGGGTAGGTCAAAATTGCCGGCTGTACAACCATTATGGCTCAATTTTCGTCCACTTCCGGTCTCCAGGATAGCTTGACATACATGTATTATACCTCAAAATGTTTGTACATGTCTCTGCTTTATAAATATACACAGTAAGACTGTCTATACGCCCCTTGATTGGAGTAAATAATGTAAAACCAATGTCCGGCGGTAGGTTAAAATAAGACGATTTACCTATGTTTTCACCCCCTTCCGGTCCGCATGGCGGCCCGAATAACCAAATACCTTAATAAATATGTGCGCAGGTGTATCTGCTTAATACATATGTCTAGTTTTTATTTCTGGAGCCCTCCGTTAGCCAGAAAAATGCGAAAAACCAATATGCGGTACTACCCGAAATATCCGTCAGGGTCCTGGCATCCCATTTTAGCTCCGTAATAGGCAACTTCCGGTCCTCAGGATGGCTTGATCTACATGTATAATACCTCAAAACGTTTGTCAATGCCTCTGCTTGATAACTATTCCCCGTAGATCATTCCATAGGACCTGTGGAGCAAGTCAGAAGTAAAAAACCATGGTCGGGTAGGTCAAAATTGCCGGCTGTACAACCATTATGGCTCAATGTTCGTCCACTACCGGTCTCCAGGATAGCTTGACATACATGTATTATACCTCAAAATGTTTGTAGATGTCTCTGCTTTATAAATATATACAGTAAGACTGTCTATACGCCCCTTGATTGGAGTAAATAATGTAAAACCAATGTCCGACGGTAGGTTAAAATAAGACGATTTACCTATGTTTTCACCCCCTTCCGGTCCCCATGGCGGCCCGAATAACCAAATACCTTAATAAATATGTGCGCAGGTGTATCTGCTTAATACATATGTCTAGTTTTTATTTCTGGAGCCCTCCGTTAGCCAGAAAAATGCGAAAAACCAATATGCGGTACTACCCGAAATATCCGTCAGGGTCTTGGCATCCCATTTTAGCTCCGTAATAGGCAACTTCCGGTCCTCAGGATGGCTTGATCTACATGTATAATACCTCAAAACGTTTGTCAATGCCTCTGCTTGATAACTATTCCCCGTAGATCATTCCATAGGACCTGTGGAGCAAGTCAGAAGTAAAAAACCATGGTCGGGTAGGTCAAAATTGCCGGCTGTACAACCATTATGGCTCAATGTTCGTCCACTTCCGGTCTCCAGGATAGCTTGACATACATGTATTATACCTCAAAATGTTTGTACATGTCTCTGCTTTATAAATATATACAGTAAGACTGTCTATACGCCCCTTGATTGGAGTAAATAATGTAAAACCAATGTCCGACGGTAGGTTAAAATAAGACGATTTACCTATGTTTTCACCCCCTTCCGGTCCCCATGGCGGCCCGAATAACCAAATACCTTAATAAATATGTGCGCAGGTGTATCTGCTTAATACATATGTCTAGTTTTTATTTCTGGAGCCCTCCGTTAGCCAGAAAAATGCGAAAAACCAATATGCGGTACTACCCGAAATATCCGTCAGGGTCTTTGCATCCCATTTTAGCTCCGTAATAGGCAACTTCCGGTCCTCAGGATGGCTTGATCTACATGTATAATACCTCAAAACGTTTGTCAATGCCTCTGCTTGATAACTATTCCCCGTAGATCATTCCATAGGACCTGTGGAGCAAGTCAGAAGTAAAAAACCATGGTCGGGTAGGTCAAAATTGCCGGCTGTACAACCATTATGGCTCAATTTTCGTCCACTTCCGGTCTCCAGGATAGCTTGACATACATGTATTATACCTCAAAATGTTTGTACATGTCTCTGCTTTATAAATATACACAGTAAGACTGTCTATACGCCCCTTGATTGGAGTAAATAATGTAAAACCAATGTCCGGCGGTAGGTTAAAATAAGACGATTTACCTATGTTTTCACCCCCTTCCGGTCCGCATGGCGGCCCGAATAACCAAATACCTTAATAAATATGTGCGCAGGTGTATCTGCTTAATACATATGTCTAGTTTTTATTTCTGGAGCCCTCCGTTAGCCAGAAAAATGCGAAAAACCAATATGCGGTACTACCCGAAATATCCGTCAGGGTCCTGGCATCCCATTTTAGCTCCGTAATAGGCAACTTCCGGTCCTCAGGATGGCTTGATCTACATGTATAATACCTCAAAACGTTTGTCAATGCCTCTGCTTGATAACTATTCCCCGTAGATCATTCCATAGGACCTGTGGAGCAAGTCAGAAGTAAAAAACCATGGTCGGGTAGGTCAAAATTGCCGGCTGTACAACCATTATGGCTCAATTTTCGTCCACTTCCGGTCTCCAGGATAGCTTGACATACATGTATTATACCTCAAAATGTTTGTACATGTCTCTGCTTTATAAATATACACAGTAAGACTGTCTATACGCCCCTTGATTGGAGTAAATAATGTAAAACCAATGTCCGGCGGTAGGTTAAAATAAGACGATTTACCTATGTTTTCACCCCCTTCCGGTCCGCATGGCGGCCCGAATAACCAAATACCTTAATAAATATGTGCGCATGTGTATCTGCTTAATACATATGTCTAGTTTTTATTTCTGGAGCCCTCCGTTAGCCAGAAAAATGCGAAAAACCAATATGCGGTACTACCCGAAATATCCGTCAGGGTCCTGGCATCCCATTTTAGCTCCGTAATAGGCAACTTCCGGTCCTCAGGATGGCTTGATCTACATGTATAATACCTCAAAACGTTTGTCAATGCCTCTGCTTGATAACTATTCCCCGTAGATCATTCCATAGGACCTGTGGAGCAAGTCAGAAGTAAAAAACCATGGTCGGGTAGGTCAAAATTGCCGGCTGTACAACCATTATGGCTCAATGTTCGTCCACTACCGGTCTCCAGGATAGCTTGACATACATGTATTATACCTCAAAATGTTTGTAGATGTCTCTGCTTTATAAATATATACAGTAAGACTGTCTATACGCCCCTTGATTGGAGTAAATAATGTAAAACCAATGTCCGGCGGTAGGTTAAAATAAGACGATTTACCTATGTTTTCACCCCCTTCCGGTCCCCATGGCGGCCCGAATAACCAAATACCTTAATAAATATGTGCGCAGGTGTATCTGCTTAATACATATGTCTAGTTTTTATTTCTGGAGCCCTCCGTTAGCCAGAAAAATGCGAAAAACCAATATGCGGTACTACCCGAAATATCCGTCAGGGTCCTGGCATCCCATTTTAGCTCCGTAATAGGCAACTTCCGGTCCTCAGGATGGCTTGATCTACATGTATAATACCTCAAAACGTTTGTCAATGCCTCTGCTTGATAACTATTCCCCGTAGATCATTCCATAGGACCTGTGGAGCAAGTCAGAAGTAAAAAACCATGGTCGGGTAGGTCAAAATTGCCGGCTGTACAACCATTATGGCTCAATTTTCGTCCACTTCCGGTCTCCAGGATAGCTTGACATACATGTATTATACCTCAAAATGTTTGTACATGTCTCTGCTTTATAAATATACACAGTAAGACTGTCTATACGCCCCTTGATTGGAGTAAATAATGTAAAACCAATGTCCGACGGTAGGTTAAAATAAGACGATTTACCTATGTTTTCACCCCCTTCCGGTCCGCATGGCGGCCCGAATAACCAAATACCTTAATAAATATGTGCGCAGGTGTATCTGCTTAATACATATGTCTAGTTTTTATTTCTGGAGCCCTCCGTTAGCCAGAAAAATGCGAAAAACCAATATGCGGTACTACCCGAAATATCCGTCAGGGTCCTGGCATCCCATTTTAGCTCCGTAATAGGCAACTTCCGGTCCTCAGGATGGCTTGATCTACATGTATAATACCTCAAAACGTTTGTCAATGCCTCTGCTTGATAACTATTCCCCGTAGATCATTCCATAGGACCTGTGGAGCAAGTCAGAAGTAAAAAACCATGGTCGGGTAGGTCAAAATTGCCGGCTGTACAACCATTATGGCTCAATTTTCGTCCACTTCCGGTCTCCAGGATAGCTTGACATACATGTATTATACCTCAAAATGTTTGTACATGTCTCTGCTTTATAAATATACACAGTAAGACTGTCTATACGCCCCTTGATCGGAGTAAATAATGTAAAACCAATGTCCGACGGTAGGTTAAAATAAGACGATTTACCTATGTTTTCACCCCCTTCCGGTCCGCATGGCGGCCCGAATAACCAAATACCTTAATAAATATGTGCGCAGGTGTATCTGCTTAATACATATGTCTAGTTTTTATTTCTGGAGCCCTCCGTTAGCCAGAAAAATGCGAAAAACCAATATGCGGTACTACCCGAAATATCCGTCAGGGTCCTGGCATCCCATTTTAGCTCCGTAATAGGCAACTTCCGGTCCTCAGGATGGCTTGATCTACATGTATAATACCTCAAAACGTTTGTCAATGCCTCTGCTTGATAACTATTCCCCGTAGATCATTCCATAGGACCTGTGGAGCAAGTCAGAAGTAAAAAACCATGGTCGGGTAGGTCAAAATTGCCGGCTGTACAACCATTATGGCTCAATGTTCGTCCACTACCGGTCTCCAGGATAGCTTGACATACATGTATTATACCTCAAAATGTTTGTAGATGTCTCTGCTTTATAAATATATACAGTAAGACTGTCTATACGCCCCTTGATTGGAGTAAATAATGTAAAACCAATGTCCGACGGTAGGTTAAAATAAGACGATTTACCTATGTTTTCACCCCCTTCCGGTCCCCATGGCGGCCCGAATAACCAAATACCTTAATAAATATGTGCGCAGGTGTATCTGCTTAATACATATGTCTAGTTTTTATTTCTGGAGCCCTCCGTTAGCCAGAAAAATGCGAAAAACCAATATGCGGTACTACCCGAAATATCCGTCAGGGTCTTGGCATCCCATTTTAGCTCCGTAATAGGCAACTTCCGGTCCTCAGGATGGCTTGATCTACATGTATAATACCTCAAAACGTTTGTCAATGCCTCTGCTTGATAACTATTCCCCGTAGATCATTCCATAGGACCTGTGGAGCAAGTCAGAAGTAAAAAACCATGGTCGGGTAGGTCAAAATTGCCGGCTGTACAACCATTATGGCTCAATTTTCGTCCACTTCCGGTCTCCAGGATAGCTTGACATACATGTATTATACCTCAAAATGTTTGTACATGTCTCTGCTTTATAAATATACACAGTAAGACTGTCTATACGCCCCTTGATCGGAGTAAATAATGTAAAACCAATGTCCGGCGGTAGGTTAAAATAAGACGATTTACCTATGTTTTCACCCCCTTCCGGTCCCCATGGCGGCCCGAATAACCAAATACCTTAATAAATATGTGCGCAGGTGTATCTGCTTAATACATATGTCTAGTTTTTATTTCTGGAGCCCTCCGTTAGCCAGAAAAATGCGAAAAACCAATATGCGGTACTACCCGAAATATCCGTCAGGGTCCTGGCATCCCATTTTAGCTCCGTAATAGGCAACTTCCGGTCCTCAGGATGGCTTGATCTACATGTATAATACCTCAAAACGTTTGTCAATGCCTCTGCTTGATAACTATTCCCCGTAGATCATTCCATAGGACCTGTGGAGCAAGTCAGAAGTAAAAAACCATGGTCGGGTAGGTCAAAATTGCCGGCTGTACAACCATTATGGCTCAATGTTCGTCCACTACCGGTCTCCAGGATAGCTTGACATACATGTATTATACCTCAAAATGTTTGTAGATTTCTCTGCTTTATAAATATATACAGTAAGACTGTCTATACGCCCCTTGATTGGAGTAAATAATGTAAAACCAATGTCCGACGGTAGGTTAAAATAAGACGATTTACCTATGTTTTCACCCCCTTCCGGTCCCCATGGCGGCCCGAATAACCAAATACCTTAATAAATATGTGCGCAGGTGTATCTGCTTAATACATATGTCTAGTTTTTATTTCTGGAGCCCTCCGTTAGCCAGAAAAATGCGAAAAACCAATATGCGGTACTACCCGAAATATCCGTCAGGGTCTTGGCATCCCATTTTAGCTCCGTAATAGGCAACTTCCGGTCCTCAGGATGGCTTGATCTACATGTATAATACCTCAAAACGTTTGTCAATGCCTCTGCTTGATAACTATTCCCCGTAGATCATTCCATAGGACCTGTGGAGCAAGTCAGAAGTAAAAAACCATGGTCGGGTAGGTCAAAATTGCCGGCTGTACAACCATTATGGCTCAATTTTCGTCCACTTCCGGTCTCCAGGATAGCTTGACATACATGTATTATACCTCAAAATGTTTGTACATGTCTCTGCTTTATAAATATACACAGTAAGACTGTCTATACGCCCCTTGATCGGAGTAAATAATGTAAAACCAATGTCCGGCGGTAGGTTAAAATAAGACGATTTACCTATGTTTTCACCCCCTTCCGGTCCGCATGGCGGCCCGAATAACCAAATACCTTAATAAATATGTGCGCAGGTGTATCTGCTTAATACATATGTCTAGTTTTTATTTCTGGAGCCCTCCGTTAGCCAGAAAAATGCGAAAAACCAATATGCGGTACTACCCGAAATATCCGTCAGGGTCCTGGCATCCCATTTTAGCTCCGTAATAGGCAACTTCCGGTCCTCAGGATGGCTTGATCTACATGTATAATACCTCAAAACGTTTGTCAATGCCTCTGCTTGATAACTATTCCCCGTAGATCATTCCATAGGACCTGTGGAGCAAGTCAGAAGTAAAAAACCATGGTCGGGTAGGTCAAAATTGCCGGCTGTACAACCATTATGGCTCAATGTTCGTCCACTACCGGTCTCCAGGATAGCTTGACATACATGTATTATACCTCAAAATGTTTGTAGATGTCTCTGCTTTATAAATATATACAGTAAGACTGTCTATACGCCCCTTGATTGGAGTAAATAATGTAAAACCAATGTCCGGCGGTAGGTTAAAATAAGACGATTTACCTATGTTTTCACCCCCTTCCGGTCCCCATGGCGGCCCGAATAACCAAATACCTTAATAAATATGTGCGCAGGTGTATCTGCTTAATACATATGTCTAGTTTTTATTTCTGGAGCCCTCCGTTAGCCAGAAAAATGCGAAAAACCAATATGCGGTACTACCCGAAATATCCGTCAGGGTCTTGGCATCCCATTTTAGCTCCGTAATAGGCAACATCCGGTCCTCAGGATGGCTTGATCTACATGTATAATACCTCAAAACGTTTGTCAATGCCTCTGCTTGATAACTATTCCCCGTAGATCATTCCATAGGACCTGTGGAGCAAGTCAGAAGTAAAAAACCATGGTCGGGTAGGTCAAAATTGCCGGCTGTACAACCATTATGGCTCAATTTTCGTCCACTTCCGGTCTCCAGGATAGCTTGACATACATGTATTATACCTCAAAATGTTTGTACATGTCTCTGCTTTATAAATATACACAGTAAGACTGTCTATACGCCCCTTGATTGGAGTAAATAATGTAAAACCAATGTCCGGCGGTAGGTTAAAATAAGACGATTTACCTATGTTTTCACCCCCTTCCGGTCCGCATGGCGGCCCGAATAACCAAATACCTTAATAAATATGTGCGCAGGTGTATCTGCTTAATACATATGTCTAGTTTTTATTTCTGGAGCCCTCCGTTAGCCAGAAAAATGCGAAAAACCAATATGCGGTACTACCCGAAATATCCGTCAGGGTCCTGGCATCCCATTTTAGCTCCGTAATAGGCAACTTCCGGTCCTCAGGATGGCTTGATCTACATGTATAATACCTCAAAACGTTTGTCAATGCCTCTGCTTGATAACTATTCCCCGTAGATCATTCCATAGGACCTGTGGAGCAAGTCAGAAGTAAAAAACCATGGTCGGGTAGGTCAAAATTGCCGGCTGTACAACCATTATGGCTCAATGTTCGTCCACTTCCGGTCTCCAGGATAGCTTGACATACATGTATTATACCTCAAAATGTTTGTACATGTCTCTGCTTTATAAATATATACAGTAAGACTGTCTATACGCCCCTTGATTGGAGTAAATAATGTAAAACCAATGTCCGACGGTAGGTTAAAATAAGACGATTTACCTATGTTTTCACCCCCTTCCGGTCCCCATGGCGGCCCGAATAACCAAATACCTTAATAAATATGTGCGCAGGTGTATCTGCTTAATACATATGTCTAGTTTTTATTTCTGGAGCCCTCCGTTAGCCAGAAAAATGCGAAAAACCAATATGCGGTACTACCCGAAATATCCGTCAGGGTCTTTGCATCCCATTTTAGCTCCGTAATAGGCAACTTCCGGTCCTCAGGATGGCTTGATCTACATGTATAATACCTCAAAACGTTTGTCAATGCCTCTGCTTGATAACTATTCCCCGTAGATCATTCCATAGGACCTGTGGAGCAAGTCAGAAGTAAAAAACCATGGTCGGGTAGGTCAAAATTGCCGGCTGTACAACCATTATGGCTCAATTTTCGTCCACTTCCGGTCTCCAGGATAGCTTGACATACATGTATTATACCTCAAAATGTTTGTACATGTCTCTGCTTTATAAATATACACAGTAAGACTGTCTATACGCCCCTTGATTGGAGTAAATAATGTAAAACCAATGTCCGGCGGTAGGTTAAAATAAGACGATTTACCTATGTTTTCACCCCCTTCCGGTCCGCATGGCGGCCCGAATAACCAAATACCTTAATAAATATGTGCGCAGGTGTATCTGCTTAATACATATGTCTAGTTTTTATTTCTGGAGCCCTCCGTTAGCCAGAAAAATGCGAAAAACCAATATGCGGTACTACCCGAAATATCCGTCAGGGTCCTGGCATCCCATTTTAGCTCCGTAATAGGCAACTTCCGGTCCTCAGGATGGCTTGATCTACATGTATAATACCTCAAAACGTTTGTCAATGCCTCTGCTTGATAACTATTCCCCGTAGATCATTCCATAGGACCTGTGGAGCAAGTCAGAAGTAAAAAACCATGGTCGGGTAGGTCAAAATTGCCGGCTGTACAACCATTATGGCTCAATTTTCGTCCACTTCCGGTCTCCAGGATAGCTTGACATACATGTATTATACCTCAAAATGTTTGTACATGTCTCTGCTTTATAAATATACACAGTAAGACTGTCTATACGCCCCTTGATTGGAGTAAATAATGTAAAACCAATGTCCGGCGGTAGGTTAAAATAAGACGATTTACCTATGTTTTCACCCCCTTCCGGTCCGCATGGCGGCCCGAATAACCAAATACCTTAATAAATATGTGCGCAGGTGTATCTGCTTAATACATATGTCTAGTTTTTATTTCTGGAGCCCTCCGTTAGCCAGAAAAATGCGAAAAACCAATATGCGGTACTACCCGAAATATCCGTCAGGGTCCTGGCATCCCATTTTAGCTCCGTAATAGGCAACTTCCGGTCCTCAGGATGGCTTGATCTACATGTATAATACCTCAAAACGTTTGTCAATGCCTCTGCTTGATAACTATTCCCCGTAGATCATTCCATAGGACCTGTGGAGCAAGTCAGAAGTAAAAAACCATGGTCGGGTAGGTCAAAATTGCCGGCTGTACAACCATTATGGCTCAATGTTCGTCCACTACCGGTCTCCAGGATAGCTTGACATACATGTATTATACCTCAAAATGTTTGTAGATGTCTCTGCTTTATAAATATATACAGTAAGACTGTCTATACGCCCCTTGATTGGAGTAAATAATGTAAAACCAATGTCCGGCGGTAGGTTAAAATAAGACGATTTACCTATGTTTTCACCCCCTTCCGGTCCCCATGGCGGCCCGAATAACCAAATACCTTAATAAATATGTGCGCAGGTGTATCTGCTTAATACATATGTCTAGTTTTTATTTCTGGAGCCCTCCGTTAGCCAGAAAAATGCGAAAAACCAATATGCGGTACTACCCGAAATATCCGTCAGGGTCCTGGCATCCCATTTTAGCTCCGTAATAGGCAACTTCCGGTCCTCAGGATGGCTTGATCTACATGTATAATACCTCAAAACGTTTGTCAATGCCTCTGCTTGATAACTATTCCCCGTAGATCATTCCATAGGACCTGTGGAGCAAGTCAGAAGTAAAAAACCATGGTCGGGTAGGTCAAAATTGCCGGCTGTACAACCATTATGGCTCAATTTTCGTCCACTTCCGGTCTCCAGGATAGCTTGACATACATGTATTATACCTCAAAATGTTTGTACATGTCTCTGCTTTATAAATATACACAGTAAGACTGTCTATACGCCCCTTGATTGGAGTAAATAATGTAAAACCAATGTCCGGCGGTAGGTTAAAATAAGACGATTTACCTATGTTTTCACCCCCTTCCGGTCCGCATGGCGGCCCGAATAACCAAATACCTTAATAAATATGTGCGCAGGTGTATCTGCTTAATACATATGTCTAGTTTTTATTTCTGGAGCCCTCCGTTAGCCAGAAAAATGCGAAAAACCAATATGCGGTACTACCCGAAATATCCGTCAGGGTCCTGGCATCCCATTTTAGCTCCGTAATAGGCAACTTCCGGTCCTCAGGATGGCTTGATCTACATGTATAATACCTCAAAACGTTTGTCAATGCCTCTGCTTGATAACTATTCCCCGTAGATCATTCCATAGGACCTGTGGAGCAAGTCAGAAGTAAAAAACCATGGTCGGGTAGGTCAAAATTGCCGGCTGTACAACCATTATGGCTCAATTTTCGTCCACTTCCGGTCTCCAGGATAGCTTGACATACATGTATTATACCTCAAAATGTTTGTACATGTCTCTGCTTTATAAATATACACAGTAAGACTGTCTATACGCCCCTTGATCGGAGTAAATAATGTAAAACCAATGTCCGACGGTAGGTTAAAATAAGACGATTTACCTATGTTTTCACCCCCTTCCGGTCCGCATGGCGGCCCGAATAACCAAATACCTTAATAAATATGTGCGCAGGTGTATCTGCTTAATACATATGTCTAGTTTTTATTTCTGGAGCCCTCCGTTAGCCAGAAAAATGCGAAAAACCAATATGCGGTACTACCCGAAATATCCGTCAGGGTCCTGGCATCCCATTTTAGCTCCGTAATAGGCAACTTCCGGTCCTCAGGATGGCTTGATCTACATGTATAATACCTCAAAACGTTTGTCAATGCCTCTGCTTGATAACTATTCCCCGTAGATCATTCCATAGGACCTGTGGAGCAAGTCAGAAGTAAAAAACCATGGTCGGGTAGGTCAAAATTGCCGGCTGTACAACCATTATGGCTCAATGTTCGTCCACTACCGGTCTCCAGGATAGCTTGACATACATGTATTATACCTCAAAATGTTTGTAGATGTCTCTGCTTTATAAATATATACAGTAAGACTGTCTATACGCCCCTTGATTGGAGTAAATAATGTAAAACCAATGTCCGACGGTAGGTTAAAATAAGACGATTTACCTATGTTTTCACCCCCTTCCGGTCCCCATGGCGGCCCGAATAACCAAATACCTTAATAAATATGTGCGCAGGTGTATCTGCTTAATACATATGTCTAGTTTTTATTTCTGGAGCCCTCCGTTAGCCAGAAAAATGCGAAAAACCAATATGCGGTACTACCCGAAATATCCGTCAGGGTCTTGGCATCCCATTTTAGCTCCGTAATAGGCAACTTCCGGTCCTCAGGATGGCTTGATCTACATGTATAATACCTCAAAACGTTTGTCAATGCCTCTGCTTGATAACTATTCCCCGTAGATCATTCCATAGGACCTGTGGAGCAAGTCAGAAGTAAAAAACCATGGTCGGGTAGGTCAAAATTGCCGGCTGTACAACCATTATGGCTCAATTTTCGTCCACTTCCGGTCTCCAGGATAGCTTGACATACATGTATTATACCTCAAAATGTTTGTACATGTCTCTGCTTTATAAATATACACAGTAAGACTGTCTATACGCCCCTTGATCGGAGTAAATAATGTAAAACCAATGTCCGGCGGTAGGTTAAAATAAGACGATTTACCTATGTTTTCACCCCCTTCCGGTCCCCATGGCGGCCCGAATAACCAAATACCTTAATAAATATGTGCGCAGGTGTATCTGCTTAATACATATGTCTAGTTTTTATTTCTGGAGCCCTCCGTTAGCCAGAAAAATGCGAAAAACCAATATGCGGTACTACCCGAAATATCCGTCAGGGTCCTGGCATCCCATTTTAGCTCCGTAATAGGCAACTTCCGGTCCTCAGGATGGCTTGATCTACATGTATAATACCTCAAAACGTTTGTCAATGCCTCTGCTTGATAACTATTCCCCGTAGATCATTCCATAGGACCTGTGGAGCAAGTCAGAAGTAAAAAACCATGGTCGGGTAGGTCAAAATTGCCGGCTGTACAACCATTATGGCTCAATGTTCGTCCACTACCGGTCTCCAGGATAGCTTGACATACATGTATTATACCTCAAAATGTTTGTAGATTTCTCTGCTTTATAAATATATACAGTAAGACTGTCTATACGCCCCTTGATTGGAGTAAATAATGTAAAACCAATGTCCGACGGTAGGTTAAAATAAGACGATTTACCTATGTTTTCACCCCCTTCCGGTCCCCATGGCGGCCCGAATAACCAAATACCTTAATAAATATGTGCGCAGGTGTATCTGCTTAATACATATGTCTAGTTTTTATTTCTGGAGCCCTCCGTTAGCCAGAAAAATGCGAAAAACCAATATGCGGTACTACCCGAAATATCCGTCAGGGTCTTGGCATCCCATTTTAGCTCCGTAATAGGCAACTTCCGGTCCTCAGGATGGCTTGATCTACATGTATAATACCTCAAAACGTTTGTCAATGCCTCTGCTTGATAACTATTCCCCGTAGATCATTCCATAGGACCTGTGGAGCAAGTCAGAAGTAAAAAACCATGGTCGGGTAGGTCAAAATTGCCGGCTGTACAACCATTATGGCTCAATTTTCGTCCACTTCCGGTCTCCAGGATAGCTTGACATACATGTATTATACCTCAAAATGTTTGTACATGTCTCTGCTTTATAAATATACACAGTAAGACTGTCTATACGCCCCTTGATCGGAGTAAATAATGTAAAACCAATGTCCGGCGGTAGGTTAAAATAAGACGATTTACCTATGTTTTCACCCCCTTCCGGTCCGCATGGCGGCCCGAATAACCAAATACCTTAATAAATATGTGCGCAGGTGTATCTGCTTAATACATATGTCTAGTTTTTATTTCTGGAGCCCTCCGTTAGCCAGAAAAATGCGAAAAACCAATATGCGGTACTACCCGAAATATCCGTCAGGGTCCTGGCATCCCATTTTAGCTCCGTAATAGGCAACTTCCGGTCCTCAGGATGGCTTGATCTACATGTATAATACCTCAAAACGTTTGTCAATGCCTCTGCTTGATAACTATTCCCCGTAGATCATTCCATAGGACCTGTGGAGCAAGTCAGAAGTAAAAAACCATGGTCGGGTAGGTCAAAATTGCCGGCTGTACAACCATAATGGCTCAATGTTCGTCCACTACCGGTCTCCAGGATAGCTTGACATACATGTATTATACCTCAAAATGTTTGTAGATGTCTCTGCTTTATAAATATATACAGTAAGACTGTCTATACGCCCCTTGATTGGAGTAAATAATGTAAAACCAATGTCCGGCGGTAGGTTAAAATAAGACGATTTACCTATGTTTTCACCCCCTTCCGGTCCCCATGGCGGCCCGAATAACCAAATACCTTAATAAATATGTGCGCAGGTGTATCTGCTTAATACATATGTCTAGTTTTTATTTCTGGAGCCCTCCGTTAGCCAGAAAAATGCGAAAAACCAATATGCGGTACTACCCGAAATATCCGTCAGGGTCTTGGCATCCCATTTTAGCTCCGTAATAGGCAACATCCGGTCCTCAGGATGGCTTGATCTACATGTATAATACCTCAAAACGTTTGTCAATGCCTCTGCTTGATAACTATTCCCCGTAGATCATTCCATAGGACCTGTGGAGCAAGTCAGAAGTAAAAAACCATGGTCGGGTAGGTCAAAATTGCAGGCTGTACAACCATTATGGCTCAATTTTCGTCCACTTCCGGTCTCCAGGATAGCTTGACATACATGTATTATACCTCAAAATGTTTGTACATGTCTCTGCTTTATAAATATACACAGTAAGACTGTCTATACGCCCCTTGATTGGAGTAAATAATGTAAAACCAATGTCCGACGGTAGGTTAAAATAAGACGATTTACCTATGTTTTCACCCCCTTCCGGTCCCCATGGCGGCCCGAATAACCAAATACCTTAATAAATATGTGCGCAGGTGTATCTGCTTAATACATATGTCTAGTTTTTATTTCTGGAGCCCTCCGTTAGCCAGAAAAATGCGAAAAACCAATATGCGGTACTACCCGAAATATCCGTCAGGGTCTTGGCATCCCATTTTAGCTCCGTAATAGGCAACTTCCGGTCCTCAGGATGGCTTGATCTACATGTATAATACCTCAAAACGTTTGTCAATGCCTCTGCTTGATAACTATTCCCCGTAGATCATTCCATAGGACCTGTGGAGCAAGTCAGAAGTAAAAAACCATGGTCGGGTAGGTCAAAATTGCCGGCTGTACAACCATTATGGCTCAATTTTCGTCCACTTCCGGTCTCCAGGATAGCTTGACATACATGTATTATACCTCAAAATGTTTGTACATGTCTCTGCTTTATAAATATACACAGTAAGACTGTCTATACGCCCCTTGATCGGAGTAAATAATGTAAAACCAATGTCCGGCGGTAGGTTAAAATAAGACGATTTACCTATGTTTTCACCCCCTTCCGGTCCGCATGGCGGCCCGAATAACCAAATACCTTAATAAATATGTGCGCAGGTGTATCTGCTTAATACATATGTCTAGTTTTTATTTCTGGAGCCCTCCGTTAGCCAGAAAAATGCGAAAAACCAATATGCGGTACTACCCGAAATATCCGTCAGGGTCCTGGCATCCCATTTTAGCTCCGTAATAGGCAACTTCCGGTCCTCAGGATGGCTTGATCTACATGTATAATACCTCAAAACGTTTGTCAATGCCTCTGCTTGATAACTATTCCCCGTAGATCATTCCATAGGACCTGTGGAGCAAGTCAGAAGTAAAAAACCATGGTCGGGTAGGTCAAAATTGCCGGCTGTACAACCATTATGGCTCAATGTTCGTCCACTACCGGTCTCCAGGATAGCTTGACATACATGTATTATACCTCAAAATGTTTGTAGATGTCTCTGCTTTATAAATATATACAGTAAGACTGTCTATACGCCCCTTGATTGGAGTAAATAATGTAAAACCAATGTCCGGCGGTAGGTTAAAATAAGACGATTTACCTATGTTTTCACCCCCTTCCGGTCCCCATGGCGGCCCGAATAACCAAATACCTTAATAAATATGTGCGCAGGTGTATCTGCTTAATACATATGTCTAGTTTTTATTTCTGGAGCCCTCCGTTAGCCAGAAAAATGCGAAAAACCAATATGCGGTACTACCCGAAATATCCGTCAGGGTCTTGGCATCCCATTTTAGCTCCGTAATAGGCAACATCCGGTCCTCAGGATGGCTTGATCTACATGTATAATACCTCAAAACGTTTGTCAATGCCTCTGCTTGATAACTATTCCCCGTAGATCATTCCATAGGACCTGTGGAGCAAGTCAGAAGTAAAAAACCATGGTCGGGTAGGTCAAAATTGCCGGCTGTACAACCATTATGGCTCAATTTTCGTCCACTTCCGGTCTCCAGGATAGCTTGACATACATGTATTATACCTCAAAATGTTTGTACATGTCTCTGCTTTATAAATATACACAGTAAGACTGTCTATACGCCCCTTGATTGGAGTAAATAATGTAAAACCAATGTCCGGCGGTAGGTTAAAATAAGACGATTTACCTATGTTTTCACCCCCTTCCGGTCCGCATGGCGGCCCGAATAACCAAATACCTTAATAAATATGTGCGCAGGTGTATCTGCTTAATACATATGTCTAGTTTTTATTTCTGGAGCCCTCCGTTAGCCAGAAAAATGCGAAAAACCAATATGCGGTACTACCCGAAATATCCGTCAGGGTCCTGGCATCCCATTTTAGCTCCGTAATAGGCAACTTCCGGTCCTCAGGATGGCTTGATCTACATGTATAATACCTCAAAACGTTTGTCAATGCCTCTGCTTGATAACTATTCCCCGTAGATCATTCCATAGGACCTGTGGAGCAAGTCAGAAGTAAAAAACCATGGTCGGGTAGGTCAAAATTGCCGGCTGTACAACCATTATGGCTCAATGTTCGTCCACTTCCGGTCTCCAGGATAGCTTGACATACATGTATTATACCTCAAAATGTTTGTACATGTCTCTGCTTTATAAATATACACAGTAAGACTGTCTATACGCCCCTTGATCGGAGTAAATAATGTAAAACCAATGTCCGGCGGTAGGTTAAAATAAGACGATTTACCTATGTTTTCACCCCCTTCCGGTCCGCATGGCGGCCCGAATAACCAAATACCTTAATAAATATGTGCGCAGGTGTATCTGCTTAATACATATGTCTAGTTTTTATTTCTGGAGCCCTCCGTTAGCCAGAAAAATGCGAAAAACCAATATGCGGTACTACCCGAAATATCCGTCAGGGTCCTGGCATCCCATTTTAGCTCCGTAATAGGCAACTTCCGGTCCTCAGGATGGCTTGATCTACATGTATAATACCTCAAAACGTTTGTCAATGCCTCTGCTTGATAACTATTCCCCGTAGATCATTCCATAGGACCTGTGGAGCAAGTCAGAAGTAAAAAACCATGGTCGGGTAGGTCAAAATTGCCGGCTGTACAACCATTATGGCTCAATGTTCGTCCACTACCGGTCTCCAGGATAGCTTGACATACATGTATTATACCTCAAAATGTTTGTAGATGTCTCTGCTTTATAAATATATACAGTAAGACTGTCTATACGCCCCTTGATTGGAGTAAATAATGTAAAACCAATGTCCGGCGGTAGGTTAAAATAAGACGATTTACCTATGTTTTCACCCCCTTCCGGTCCCCATGGCGGCCCGAATAACCAAATACCTTAATAAATATGTGCGCAGGTGTATCTGCTTAATACATATGTCTAGTTTTTATTTCTGGAGCCCTCCGTTAGCCAGAAAAATGCGAAAAACCAATATGCGGTACTACCCGAAATATCCGTCAGGGTCTTGGCATCCCATTTTAGCTCCGTAATAGGCAACATCCGGTCCTCAGGATGGCTTGATCTACATGTATAATACCTCAAAACGTTTGTCAATGCCTCTGCTTGATAACTATTCCCCGTAGATCATTCCATAGGACCTGTGGAGCAAGTCAGAAGTAAAAAACCATGGTCGGGTAGGTCAAAATTGCCGGCTGTACAACCATTATGGCTCAATTTTCGTCCACTTCCGGTCTCCAGGATAGCTTGACATACATGTATTATACCTCAAAATGTTTGTACATGTCTCTGCTTTATAAATATACACAGTAAGACTGTCTATACGCCCCTTGATTGGAGTAAATAATGTAAAACCAATGTCCGGCGGTAGGTTAAAATAAGACGATTTACCTATGTTTTCACCCCCTTCCGGTCCGCATGGCGGCCCGAATAACCAAATACCTTAATAAATATGTGCGCAGGTGTATCTGCTTAATACATATGTCTAGTTTTTATTTCTGGAGCCCTCCGTTAGCCAGAAAAATGCGAAAAACCAATATGCGGTACTACCCGAAATATCCGTCAGGGTCCTGGCATCCCATTTTAGCTCCGTAATAGGCAACTTCCGGTCCTCAGGATGGCTTGATCTACATGTATAATACCTCAAAACGTTTGTCAATGCCTCTGCTTGATAACTATTCCCCGTAGATCATTCCATAGGACCTGTGGAGCAAGTCAGAAGTAAAAAACCATGGTCGGGTAGGTCAAAATTGCCGGCTGTACAACCATTATGGCTCAATGTTCGTCCACTTCCGGTCTCCAGGATAGCTTGACATACATGTATTATACCTCAAAATGTTTGTACATGTCTCTGCTTTATAAATATACACAGTAAGACTGTCTATACGCCCCTTGATCGGAGTAAATAATGTAAAACCAATGTCCGGCGGTAGGTTAAAATAAGACGATTTACCTATGTTTTCACCCCCTTCCGGTCCGCATGGCGGCCCGAATAACCAAATACCTTAATAAATATGTGCGCAGGTGTATCTGCTTAATACATATGTCTAGTTTTTATTTCTGGAGCCCTCCGTTAGCCAGAAAAATGCGAAAAACCAATATGCGGTACTACCCGAAATATCCGTCAGGGTCCTGGCATCCCATTTTAGCTCCGTAATAGGCAACTTCCGGTCCTCAGGATGGCTTGATCTACATGTATAATACCTCAAAACGTTTGTCAATGCCTCTGCTTGATAACTATTCCCCGTAGATCATTCCATAGGACCTGTGGAGCAAGTCAGAAGTAAAAAACCATGGTCGGGTAGGTCAAAATTGCCGGCTGTACAACCATTATGGCTCAATGTTCGTCCACTACCGGTCTCCAGGATAGCTTGACATACATGTATTATACCTCAAAATGTTTGTAGATGTCTCTGCTTTATAAATATATACAGTAAGACTGTCTATACGCCCCTTGATTGGAGTAAATAATGTAAAACCAATGTCCGGCGGTAGGTTAAAATAAGACGATTTACCTATGTTTTCACCCCCTTCCGGTCCCCATGGCGGCCCGAATAACCAAATACCTTAATAAATATGTGCGCAGGTGTATCTGCTTAATACATATGTCTAGTTTTTATTTCTGGAGCCCTCCGTTAGCCAGAAAAATGCGAAAAACCAATATGCGGTACTACCCGAAATATCCGTCAGGGTCTTGGCATCCCATTTTAGCTCCGTAATAGGCAACATCCGGTCCTCAGGATGGCTTGATCTACATGTATAATACCTCAAAACGTTTGTCAATGCCTCTGCTTGATAACTATTCCCCGTAGATCATTCCATAGGACCTGTGGAGCAAGTCAGAAGTAAAAAACCATGGTCGGGTAGGTCAAAATTGCCGGCTGTACAACCATTATGGCTCAATTTTCGTCCACTTCCGGTCTCCAGGATAGCTTGACATACATGTATTATACCTCAAAATGTTTGTACATGTCTCTGCTTTATAAATATACACAGTAAGACTGTCTATACGCCCCTTGATTGGAGTAAATAATGTAAAACCAATGTCCGGCGGTAGGTTAAAATAAGACGATTTACCTATGTTTTCACCCCCTTCCGGTCCCCATGGCGGCCCGAATAACCAAATACCTTAATAAATATGTGCGCAGGTGTATCTGCTTAATACATATGTCTAGTTTTTATTTCTGGAGCCCTCCGTTAGCCAGAAAAATGCGAAAAACCAATATGCGGTACTACCCGAAATATCCGTCAGGGTCTTGGCATCCCATTTTAGCTCCGTAATAGGCAACATCCGGTCCTCAGGATGGCTTGATCTACATGTATAATACCTCAAAACGTTTGTCAATGCCTCTGCTTGATAACTATTCCCGGTAGATCATTCCATAGGACCTGTGGAGCAAGTCAGAAGTAAAAAACCATGGTCGGGTAGGTCAAAATTGCCGGCTGTACAACCATTATGGCTCAATTTTCGTCCACTTCCGGTCTCCAGGATAGCTTGACATACATGTATTATACCTCAAAATGTTTGTACATGTCTCTGCTTTATAAATATACACAGTAAGACTGTCTATACGCCCCTTGATTGGAGTAAATAATGTAAAACCAATGTCCGGCGGTAGGTTAAAATAAGACGATTTACCTATGTTTTCACCCCCTTCCGGTCCGCATGGCGGCCCGAATAACCAAATACCTTAATAAATATGTGCGCAGGTGTATCTGCTTAATACATATGTCTAGTTTTTATTTCTGGAGCCCTCCGTTAGCCAGAAAAATGCGAAAAACCAATATGCGGTACTACCCGAAATATCCGTCAGGGTCCTGGCATCCCATTTTAGCTCCGTAATAGGCAACTTCCGGTCCTCAGGATGGCTTGATCTACATGTATAATACCTCAAAACGTTTGTCAATGCCTCTGCTTGATAACTATTCCCCGTAGATCATTCCATAGGACCTGTGGAGCAAGTCAGAAGTAAAAAACCATGGTCGGGTAGGTCAAAATTGCCGGCTGTACAACCATTATGGCTCAATGTTCGTCCACTTCCGGTCTCCAGGATAGCTTGACATACATGTATTATACCTCAAAATGTTTGTACATGTCTCTGCTTTATAAATATATACAGTAAGACTGTCTATACGCCCCTTGATTGGAGTAAATAATGTAAAACCAATGTCCGACGGTAGGTTAAAATAAGACGATTTACCTATGTTTTCACCCCCTTCCGGTCCCCATGGCGGCCCGAATAACCAAATACCTTAATAAATATGTGCGCAGGTGTATCTGCTTAATACATATGTCTAGTTTTTATTTCTGGAGCCCTCCGTTAGCCAGAAAAATGCGAAAAACCAATATGCGGTACTACCCGAAATATCCGTCAGGGTCTTTGCATCCCATTTTAGCTCCGTAATAGGCAACTTCCGGTCCTCAGGATGGCTTGATCTACATGTATAATACCTCAAAACGTTTGTCAATGCCTCTGCTTGATAACTATTCCCCGTAGATCATTCCATAGGACCTGTGGAGCAAGTCAGAAGTAAAAAACCATGGTCGGGTAGGTCAAAATTGCCGGCTGTACAACCATTATGGCTCAATTTTCGTCCACTTCCGGTCTCCAGGATAGCTTGACATACATGTATTATACCTCAAAATGTTTGTACATGTCTCTGCTTTATAAATATACACAGTAAGACTGTCTATACGCCCCTTGATTGGAGTAAATAATGTAAAACCAATGTCCGGCGGTAGGTTAAAATAAGACGATTTACCTATGTTTTCACCCCCTTCCGGTCCGCATGGCGGCCCGAATAACCAAATACCTTAATAAATATGTGCGCAGGTGTATCTGCTTAATACATATGTCTAGTTTTTATTTCTGGAGCCCTCCGTTAGCCAGAAAAATGCGAAAAACCAATATGCGGTACTACCCGAAATATCCGTCAGGGTCCTGGCATCCCATTTTAGCTCCGTAATAGGCAACTTCCGGTCCTCAGGATGGCTTGATCTACATGTATAATACCTCAAAACGTTTGTCAATGCCTCTGCTTGATAACTATTCCCCGTAGATCATTCCATAGGACCTGTGGAGCAAGTCAGAAGTAAAAAACCATGGTCGGGTAGGTCAAAATTGCCGGCTGTACAACCATTATGGCTCAATGTTCGTCCACTTCCGGTCTCCAGGATAGCTTGACATACATGTATTATACCTCAAAATGTTTGTACATGTCTCTGCTTTATAAATATATACAGTAAGACTGTCTATACGCCCCTTGATTGGAGTAAATAATGTAAAACCAATGTCCGACGGTAGGTTAAAATAAGACGATTTACCTATGTTTTCACCCCCTTCCGGTCCCCATGGCGGCCCCAATAACCAAATACCTTAATAAATATGTGCGCAGGTGTATCTGCTTAATACATATGTCTAGTTTTTATTTCTGGAGCCCTCCGTTAGCCAGAAAAATGCGAAAAACCAATATGCGGTACTACCCGAAATATCCGTCAGGGTCTTTGCATCCCATTTTAGCTCCGTAATAGGCAACTTCCGGTCCTCAGGATGGCTTGATCTACATGTATAATACCTCAAAACGTTTGTCAATGCCTCTGCTTGATAACTATTCCCCGTAGATCATTCCATAGGACCTGTGGAGCAAGTCAGAAGTAAAAAACCATGGTCGGGTAGGTCAAAATTGCCGGCTGTACAACCATTATGGCTCAATTTTCGTCCACTTCCGGTCTCCAAGATAGCTTGACATACATGTATTATACCTCAAAATGTTTGTACATGTCTCTGCTTTATAAATATACACAGTAAGACTGTCTATACGCCCCTTGATTGGAGTAAATAATGTAAAACCAATGTCCGGCGGTAGGTTAAAATAAGACGATTTACCTATGTTTTCACCCCCTTCCGGTCCGCATGGCGGCCCGAATAACCAAATACCTTAATAAATATGTGCGCAGGTGTATCTGCTTAATACATATGTCTAGTTTTTATTTCTGGAGCCCTCCGTTAGCCAGAAAAATGCGAAAAACCAATATGCGGTACTACCCGAAATATCCGTCAGGGTCCTGGCATCCCATTTTAGCTCCGTAATAGGCAACTTCCGGTCCTCAGGATGGCTTGATCTACATGTATAATACCTCAAAACGTTTGTCAATGCCTCTGCTTGATAACTATTCCCCGTAGATCATTCCATAGGACCTGTGGAGCAAGTCAGAAGTAAAAAACCATGGTCGGGTAGGTCAAAATTGCCGGCTGTACAACCATTATGGCTCAATGTTCGTCCACTTCCGGTCTCCAGGATAGCTTGACATACATGTATTATACCTCAAAATGTTTGTACATGTCTCTGCTTTATAAATATATACAGTAAGACTGTCTATACGCCCCTTGATTGGAGTAAATAATGTAAAACCAATGTCCGACGGTAGGTTAAAATAAGACGATTTACCTATGTTTTCACCCCCTTCCGGTCCCCATGGCGGCCCCAATAACCAAATACCTTAATAAATATGTGCGCAGGTGTATCTGCTTAATACATATGTCTAGTTTTTATTTCTGGAGCCCTCCGTTAGCCAGAAAAATGCGAAAAACCAATATGCGGTACTACCCGAAATATCGTCAGGGTCCTGGCATCCCATTTTAGCTCCGTAATAGGCAACTTCCGGTCCTCAGGATGGCTTGATCTACATGTATAATACCTCAAAACGTTTGTCAATGCCTCTGCTTGATAACTATTCCCCGTAGATCATTCCATAGGACCTGTGGAGCAAGTCAGAAGTAAAAAACCATGGTCGGGTAGGTCAAAATTGCCGGCTGTACAACCATTATGGCTCAATGTTCGTCCACTTCCGGTCTCCAGGATAGCTTGACATACATGTATTATACCTCAAAATGTTTGTACATGTCTCTGCTTTATAAATATACACAGTAAGACTGTCTATATGCCCCTTGATCGGAGTAAATAATGTAAAACCAATGTCCGGCGGTAGGTTAAAATAAGACGATTTACCTATGTTTTCACCCCCTTCCGGTCCGCATGGCGGCCCGAATAACCAAATACCTTAATAAATATGTGCGCAGGTGTATCTGCTTAATACATATGTCTAGTTTTTATTTCTGGAGCCCTCCGTTAGCCAGAAAAATGCGAAAAACCAATATGCGGTACTACCCGAAATATCCGTCAGGGTCCTGGCATCCCATTTTAGCTCCGTAATAGGCAACTTCCGGTCCTCAGGATGGCTTGATCTACATGTATAATACCTCAAAACGTTTGTCAATGCCTCTGCTTGATAACTATTCCCCGTAGATCATTCCATATGACCTGTGGAGCAAGTCAGAAGTAAAAAACCATGGTCGGGTAGGTCAAAATTGCCGGCTGTACAACCATTATGGCTCAATGTTCGTCCACTACCGGTCTCCAGGATAGCTTGACATACATGTATTATACCTCAAAATGTTTGTAGATGTCTCTGCTTTATAAATATATACAGTAAGACTGTCTATACGCCCCTTGATTGGAGTAAATAATGTAAAACCAATGTCCGGCGGTAGGTTAAAATAAGACGATTTACCTATGTTTTCACCCCCTTCCGGTCCCCATGGCGGCCCGAATAACCAAATACCTTAATAAATATGTGCGCAGGTGTATCTGCTTAATACATATGTCTAGTTTTTATTTCTGGAGCCCTCCGTTAGCCAGAAAAATGCGAAAAACCAATATGCGGTACTACCCGAAATATCCGTCAGGGTCTTGGCATCCCATTTTAGCTCCGTAATAGGCAACATCCGGTCCTCAGGATGGCTTGATCTACATGTATAATACCTCAAAACGTTTGTCAATGCCTCTGCTTGATAACTATTCCCCGTAGATCATTCCATAGGACCTGTGGAGCAAGTCAGAAGTAAAAAACCATGGTCGGGTAGGTCAAAATTGCCGGCTGTACAACCATTATGGCTCAATTTTCGTCCACTTCCGGTCTCCAGGATAGCTTGACATACATGTATTATACCTCAAAATGTTTGTACATGTCTCTGCTTTATAAATATACACAGTAAGACTGTCTATACGCCCCTTGATTGGAGTAAATAATGTAAAACCAATGTCCGGCGGTAGGTTAAAATAAGACGATTTACCTATGTTTTCACCCCCTTCCGGTCCGCATGGCGGCCCGAATAACCAAATACCTTAATAAATATGTGCGCAGGTGTATCTGCTTAATACATATGTCTAGTTTTTATTTCTGGAGCCCTCCGTTAGCCAGAAAAATGCGAAAAACCAATATGCGGTACTACCCGAAATATCCGTCAGGGTCCTGGCATCCCATTTTAGCTCCGTAATAGGCAACTTCCGGTCCTCAGGATGGCTTGATCTACATGTATAATACCTCAAAACGTTTGTCAATGCCTCTGCTTGATAACTATTCCCCGTAGATCATTCCATATGACCTGTGGAGCAAGTCAGAAGTAAAAAACCATGGTCGGGTAGGTCAAAATTGCCGGCTGTACAACCATTATGGCTCAATGTTCGTCCACTACCGGTCTCCAGGATAGCTTGACATACATGTATTATACCTCAAAATGTTTGTAGATGTCTCTGCTTTATAAATATATACAGTAAGACTGTCTATACGCCCCTTGATTGGAGTAAATAATGTAAAACCAATGTCCGGCGGTAGGTTAAAATAAGACGATTTACCTATGTTTTCACCCCCTTCCGGTCCCCATGGCGGCCCGAATAACCAAATACCTTAATAAATATGTGCGCAGGTGTATCTGCTTAATACATATGTCTAGTTTTTATTTCTGGAGCCCTCCGTTAGCCAGAAAAATGCGAAAAACCAATATGCGGTACTACCCGAAATATCCGTCAGGGTCTTGGCATCCCATTTTAGCTCCGTAATAGGCAACATCCGGTCCTCAGGATGGCTTGATCTACATGTATAATACCTCAAAACGTTTGTCAATGCCTCTGCTTGATAACTATTCCCCGTAGATCATTCCATAGGACCTGTGGAGCAAGTCAGAAGTAAAAAACCATGGTCGGGTAGGTCAAAATTGCCGGCTGTACAACCATTATGGCTCAATTTTCGTCCACTTCCGGTCTCCAGGATAGCTTGACATACATGTATTATACCTCAAAATGTTTGTACATGTCTCTGCTTTATAAATATACACAGTAAGACTGTCTATACGCCCCTTGATTGGAGTAAATAATGTAAAACCAATGTCCGGCGGTAGGTTAAAATAAGACGATTTACCTATGTTTTCACCCCCTTCCGGTCCGCATGGCGGCCCGAATAACCAAATACCTTAATAAATATGTGCGCAGGTGTATCTGCTTAATACATATGTCTAGTTTTTATTTCTGGAGCCCTCCGTTAGCCAGAAAAATGCGAAAAACCAATATGCGGTACTACCCGAAATATCCGTCAGGGTCCTGGCATCCCATTTTAGCTCCGTAATAGGCAACTTCCGGTCCTCAGGATGGCTTGATCTACATGTATAATACCTCAAAACGTTTGTCAATGCCTCTGCTTGATAACTATTCCCCGTAGATCATTCCATAGGACCTGTGGAGCAAGTCAGAAGTAAAAAACCATGGTCGGGTAGGTCAAAATTGCCGGCTGTACAACCATTATGGCTCAATGTTCGTCCACTTCCGGTCTCCAGGATAGCTTGACATACATGTATTATACCTCAAAATGTTTGTACATGTCTCTGCTTTATAAATATATACAGTAAGACTGTCTATACGCCCCTTGATTGGAGTAAATAATGTAAAACCAATGTCCGACGGTAGGTTAAAATAAGACGATTTACCTATGTTTTCACCCCCTTCCGGTCCCCATGGCGGCCCGAATAACCAAATACCTTAATAAATATGTGCGCAGGTGTATCTGCTTAATACATATGTCTAGTTTTTATTTCTGGAGCCCTCCGTTAGCCAGAAAAATGCGAAAAACCAATATGCGGTACTACCCGAAATATCCGTCAGGGTCTTTGCATCCCATTTTAGCTCCGTAATAGGCAACTTCCGGTCCTCAGGATGGCTTGATCTACATGTATAATACCTCAAAACGTTTGTCAATGCCTCTGCTTGATAACTATTCCCCGTAGATCATTCCATAGGACCTGTGGAGCAAGTCAGAAGTAAAAAACCATGGTCGGGTAGGTCAAAATTGCCGGCTGTACAACCATTATGGCTCAATTTTCGTCCACTTCCGGTCTCCAGGATAGCTTGACATACATGTATTATACCTCAAAATGTTTGTACATGTCTCTGCTTTATAAATATACACAGTAAGACTCTCTATACGCCCCTTGATTGGAGTAAATAATGTAAAACCAATGTCCGGCGGTAGGTTAAAATAAGACGATTTACCTATGTTTTCACCCCCTTCCGGTCCGCATGGCGGCCCGAATAACCAAATACCTTAATAAATATGTGCGCAGGTGTATCTGCTTAATACATATGTCTAGTTTTTATTTCTGGAGCCCTCCGTTAGCCAGAAAAATGCGAAAAACCAATATGCGGTACTACCCGAAATATCCGTCAGGGTCCTGGCATCCCATTTTAGCTCCGTAATAGGCAACTTCCGGTCCTCAGGATGGCTTGATCTACATGTATAATACCTCAAAACGTTTGTCAATGCCTCTGCTTGATAACTATTCCCCGTAGATCATTCCATAGGACCTGTGGAGCAAGTCAGAAGTAAAAAACCATGGTCGGGTAGGTCAAAATTGCCGGCTGTACAACCATTATGGCTCAATGTTCGTCCACTTCCGGTCTCCAGGATAGCTTGACATACATGTATTATACCTCAAAATGTTTGTACATGTCTCTGCTTTATAAATATATACAGTAAGACTGTCTATACGCCCCTTGATTGGAGTAAATAATGTAAAACCAATGTCCGACGGTAGGTTAAAATAAGACGATTTACCTATGTTTTCACCCCCTTCCGGTCCCCATGGCGGCCCCAATAACCAAATACCTTAATAAATATGTGCGCAGGTGTATCTGCTTAATACATATGTCTAGTTTTTATTTCTGGAGCCCTCCGTTAGCCAGAAAAATGCGAAAAACCAATATGCGGTACTACCCGAAATATCCGTCAGGGTCTTTGCATCCCATTTTAGCTCCGTAATAGGCAACTTCCGGTCCTCAGGATGGCTTGATCTACATGTATAATACCTCAAAACGTTTGTCAATGCCTCTGCTTGATAACTATTCCCCGTAGATCATTCCATAGGACCTGTGGAGCAAGTCAGAAGTAAAAAACCATGGTCGGGTAGGTCAAAATTGCCGGCTGTACAACCATTATGGCTCAATTTTCGTCCACTTCCGGTCTCCAAGATAGCTTGACATACATGTATTATACCTCAAAATGTTTGTACATGTCTCTGCTTTATAAATATACACAGTAAGACTGTCTATACGCCCCTTGATTGGAGTAAATAATGTAAAACCAATGTCCGGCGGTAGGTTAAAATAAGACGATTTACCTATGTTTTCACCCCCTTCCGGTCCGCATGGCGGCCCGAATAACCAAATACCTTAATAAATATGTGCGCAGGTGTATCTGCTTAATACATATGTCTAGTTTTTATTTCTGGAGCCCTCCGTTAGCCAGAAAAATGCGAAAAACCAATATGCGGTACTACCCGAAATATCCGTCAGGGTCCTGGCATCCCATTTTAGCTCCGTAATAGGCAACTTCCGGTCCTCAGGATGGCTTGATCTACATGTATAATACCTCAAAACGTTTGTCAATGCCTCTGCTTGATAACTATTCCCCGTAGATCATTCCATAGGACCTGTGGAGCAAGTCAGAAGTAAAAAACCATGGTCGGGTAGGTCAAAATTGCCGGCTGTACAACCATTATGGCTCAATGTTCGTCCACTTCCGGTCTCCAGGATAGCTTGACATACATGTATTATACCTCAAAATGTTTGTACATGTCTCTGCTTTATAAATATATACAGTAAGACTGTCTATACGCCCCTTGATTGGAGTAAATAATGTAAAACCAATGTCCGACGGTAGGTTAAAATAAGACGATTTACCTATGTTTTCACCCCCTTCCGGTCCCCATGGCGGCCCCAATAACCAAATACCTTAATAAATATGTGCGCAGGTGTATCTGCTTAATACATATGTCTAGTTTTTATTTCTGGAGCCCTCCGTTAGCCAGAAAAATGCGAAAAACCAATATGCGGTACTACCCGAAATATCCGTCAGGGTCTTTGCATCCCATTTTAGCTCCGTAATAGGCAACTTCCGGTCCTCAGGATGGCTTGATCTACATGTATAATACCTCAAAACGTTTGTCAATGCCTCTGCTTGATAACTATTCCCCGTAGATCATTCCATAGGACCTGTGGAGCAAGTCAGAAGTAAAAAACCATGGTCGGGTAGGTCAAAATTGCCGGCTGTACAACCATTATGGCTCAATTTTCGTCCACTTCCGGTCTCCAGGATAGCTTGACATACATGTATTATACCTCAAAATGTTTGTACATGTCTCTGCTTTATAAATATACACAGTAAGACTGTCTATACGCCCCTTGATTGGAGTAAATAATGTAAAACCAATGTCCGGCGGTAGGTTAAAATAAGACGATTTACCTATGTTTTCACCCCCTTCCGGTCCGCATGGCGGCCCGAATAACCAAATACCTTAATAAATATGTGCGCAGGTGTATCTGCTTAATACATATGTCTAGTTTTTATTTCTGGAGTCCTCCGTTAGCCAGAAAAATGCGAAAAACCAATATGCGGTACTACCCGAAATATCCGTCAGGGTCCTGGCATCCCATTTTAGCTCCGTAATAGGCAACTTCCGGTCCTCAGGATGGCTTGATGTACATGTATAATACCTCAAAACGTTTGTCAATGCCTCTGCTTGATAACTATTCCCCGTAGATCATTCCATAGGACCTGTGGAGCAAGTCAGAAGTAAAAAACCATGGTCGGGTAGGTCAAAATTGCCGGCTGTACAACCATTATGGCTCAATTTTCGTCCACTTCCGGTCTCCAGGATAGCTTGACATACATGTATTATACCTCAAAATGTTTGTACATGTCTCTGCTTTATAAATATACACAGTAAGACTCTCTATACGCCCCTTGATTGGAGTAAATAATGTAAAACCAATGTCCGGCGGTAGGTTAAAATAAGACGATTTACCTATGTTTTCACCCCCTTCCGGTCCGCATGGCGGCCCGAATAACCAAATACCTTAATAAATATGTGCGCAGGTGTATCTGCTTAATACATATGTCTAGTTTTTATTTCTGGAGCCCTCCGTTAGCCAGAAAAATGCGAAAAACCAATATGCGGTACTACCCGAAATATCCGTCAGGGTCCTGGCATCCCATTTTAGCTCCGTAATAGGCAACTTCCGGTCCTCAGGATGGCTTGATCTACATGTATAATACCTCAAAACGTTTGTCAATGCCTCTGCTTGATAACTATTCCCCGTAGATCATTCCATAGGACCTGTGGAGCAAGTCAGAAGTAAAAAACCATGGTCGGGTAGGTCAAAATTGCCGGCTGTACAACCATTATGGCTCAATGTTCGTCCACTTCCGTTCTCCAGGATAGCTTGACATACATGTATTATACCTCAAAATGTTTGTACATGTCTCTGCTTTATAAATATATACAGTAAGACTGTCTATACGCCCCTTGATTGGAGTAAATAATGTAAAACCAATGTCCGACGGTAGGTTAAAATAAGACGATTTACCTATGTTTTCACCCCCTTCCGGTCCCCATGGCGGCCCCAATAACCAAATACCTTAATAAATATGTGCGCAGGTGTATCTGCTTAATACATATGTCTAGTTTTTATTTCTGGAGCCCTCCGTTAGCCAGAAAAATGCGAAAAACCAATATGCGGTACTACCCGAAATATCCGTCAGGGTCTTTGCATCCCATTTTAGCTCCGTAATAGGCAACTTCCGGTCCTCAGGATGGCTTGATCTACATGTATAATACCTCAAAACGTTTGTCAATGCCTCTGCTTGATAACTATTCCCCGTAGATCATTCCATAGGACCTGTGGAGCAAGTCAGAAGTAAAAAACCATGGTCGGGTAGGTCAAAATTGCCGGCTGTACAACCATTATGGCTCAATTTTCGTCCACTTCCGGTCTCCAAGATAGCTTGACATACATGTATTATACCTCAAAATGTTTGTACATGTCTCTGCTTTATAAATATACACAGTAAGACTGTCTATACGCCCCTTGATTGGAGTAAATAATGTAAAACCAATGTCCGGCGGTAGGTTAAAATAAGACGATTTACCTATGTTTTCACCCCCTTCCGGTCCGCATGGCGGCCCGAATAACCAAATACCTTAATAAATATGTGCGCAGGTGTATCTGCTTAATACATATGTCTAGTTTTTATTTCTGGAGCCCTCCGTTAGCCAGAAAAATGCGAAAAACCAATATGCGGTACTACCCGAAATATCCGTCAGGGTCCTGGCATCCCATTTTAGCTCCGTAATAGGCAACTTCCGGTCCTCAGGATGGCTTGATCTACATGTATAATACCTCAAAACGTTTGTCAATGCCTCTGCTTGATAACTATTCCCCGTAGATCATTCCATAGGACCTGTGGAGCAAGTCAGAAGTAAAAAACCATGGTCGGGTAGGTCAAAATTGCCGGCTGTACAACCATTATGGCTCAATGTTCGTCCACTTCCGGTCTCCAGGATAGCTTGACATACATGTATTATACCTCAAAATGTTTGTACATGTCTCTGCTTTATAAATATATACAGTAAGACTGTCTATACGCCCCTTGATTGGAGTAAATAATGTAAAACCAATGTCCGACGGTAGGTTAAAATAAGACGATTTACCTATGTTTTCACCCCCTTCCGGTCCCCATGGCGGCCCCAATAACCAAATACCTTAATAAATATGTGCGCAGGTGTATCTGCTTAATACATATGTCTAGTTTTTATTTCTGGAGCCCTCCGTTAGCCAGAAAAATGCGAAAAACCAATATGCGGTACTACCCGAAATATCCGTCAGGGTCTTTGCATCCCATTTTAGCTCCGTAATAGGCAACTTCCGGTCCTCAGGATGGCTTGATCTACATGTATAATACCTCAAAACGTTTGTCAATGCCTCTGCTTGATAACTATTCCCCGTAGATCATTCCATAGGACCTGTGGAGCAAGTCAGAAGTAAAAAACCATGGTCGGGTAGGTCAAAATTGCCGGCTGTACAACCATTATGGCTCAATTTTCGTCCACTTCCGGTCTCCAGGATAGCTTGACATACATGTATTATACCTCAAAATGTTTGTACATGTCTCTGCTTTATAAATATACACAGTAAGACTGTCTATACGCCCCTTGATTGGAGTAAATAATGTAAAACCAATGTCCGGCGGTAGGTTAAAATAAGACGATTTACCTATGTTTTCACCCCCTTCCGGTCCGCATGGCGGCCCGAATAACCAAATACCTTAATAAATATGTGCGCAGGTGTATCTGCTTAATACATATGTCTAGTTTTTATTTCTGGAGTCCTCCGTTAGCCAGAAAAATGCGAAAAACCAATATGCGGTACTACCCGAAATATCCGTCAGGGTCCTGGCATCCCATTTTAGCTCCGTAATAGGCAACTTCCGGTCCTCAGGATGGCTTGATCTACATGTATAATACCTCAAAACGTTTGTCAATGCCTCTGCTTGATAACTATTCCCCGTAGATCATTCCATAGGACCTGTGGAGCAAGTCAGAAGTAAAAAACCATGGTCGGGTAGGTCAAAATTGCCGGCTGTACAACCATTATGGCTCAATTTTCGTCCACTTCCGGTCTCCAGGATAGCTTGACATACATGTATTATACCTCAAAATGTTTGTACATGTCTCTGCTTTATAAATATACACAGTAAGACTCTCTATACGCCCCTTGATTGGAGTAAATAATGTAAAACCAATGTCCGGCGGTAGGTTAAAATAAGACGATTTACCTATGTTTTCACCCCCTTCCGGTCCGCATGGCGGCCCGAATAACCAAATACCTTAATAAATATGTGCGCAGGTGTATCTGCTTAATACATATGTCTAGTTTTTATTTCTGGAGCCCTCCGTTAGCCAGAAAAATGCGAAAAACCAATATGCGGTACTACCCGAAATATCCGTCAGGGTCCTGGCATCCCATTTTAGCTCCGTAATAGGCAACTTCCGGTCCTCAGGATGGCTTGATCTACATGTATAATACCTCAAAACGTTTGTCAATGCCTCTGCTTGATAACTATTCCCCGTAGATCATTCCATAGGACCTGTGGAGCAAGTCAGAAGTAAAAAACCATGGTCGGGTAGGTCAAAATTGCCGGCTGTACAACCATTATGGCTCAATGTTCGTCCACTTCCGGTCTCCAGGATAGCTTGACATACATGTATTATACCTCAAAATGTTTGTACATGTCTCTGCTTTATAAATATATACAGTAAGACTGTCTATACGCCCCTTGATTGGAGTAAATAATGTAAAACCAATGTCCGACGGTAGGTTAAAATAAGACGATTTACCTATGTTTTCACCCCCTTCCGGTCCCCATGGCGGCCCCAATAACCAAATACCTTAATAAATATGTGCGCAGGTGTATCTGCTTAATACATATGTCTAGTTTTTATTTCTGGAGCCCTCCGTTAGCCAGAAAAATGCGAAAAACCAATATGCGGTACTACCCGAAATATCCGTCAGGGTCTTTGCATCCCATTTTAGCTCCGTAATAGGCAACTTCCGGTCCTCAGGATGGCTTGATCTACATGTATAATACCTCAAAACGTTTGTCAATGCCTCTGCTTGATAACTATTCCCCGTAGATCATTCCATAGGACCTGTGGAGCAAGTCAGAAGTAAAAAACCATGGTCGGGTAGGTCAAAATTGCCGGCTGTACAACCATTATGGCTCAATTTTCGTCCACTTCCGGTCTCCAAGATAGCTTGACATACATGTATTATACCTCAAAATGTTTGTACATGTCTCTGCTTTATAAATATACACAGTAAGACTGTCTATACGCCCCTTGATTGGAGTAAATAATGTAAAACCAATGTCCGGCGGTAGGTTAAAATAAGACGATTTACCTATGTTTTCACCCCCTTCCGGTCCGCATGGCGGCCCGAATAACCAAATACCTTAATAAATATGTGCGCAGGTGTATCTGCTTAATACATATGTCTAGTTTTTATTTCTGGAGCCCTCCGTTAGCCAGAAAAATGCGAAAAACCAATATGCGGTACTACCCGAAATATCCGTCAGGGTCCTGGCATCCCATTTTAGCTCCGTAATAGGCAACTTCCGGTCCTCAGGATGGCTTGATCTACATGTATAATACCTCAAAACGTTTGTCAATGCCTCTGCTTGATAACTATTCCCCGTAGATCATTCCATAGGACCTGTGGAGCAAGTCAGAAGTAAAAAACCATGGTCGGGTAGGTCAAAATTGCCGGCTGTACAACCATTATGGCTCAATGTTCGTCCACTTCCGGTCTCCAGGATAGCTTGACATACATGTATTATACCTCAAAATGTTTGTACATGTCTCTGCTTTATAAATATATACAGTAAGACTGTCTATACGCCCCTTGATTGGAGTAAATAATGTAAAACCAATGTCCGACGGTAGGTTAAAATAAGACGATTTACCTATGTTTTCACCCCCTTCCGGTCCCCATGGCGGCCCCAATAACCAAATACCTTAATAAATATGTGCGCAGGTGTATCTGCTTAATACATATGTCTAGTTTTTATTTCTGGAGCCCTCCGTTAGCCAGAAAAATGCGAAAAACCAATATGCGGTACTACCCGAAATATCCGTCAGGGTCTTTGCATCCCATTTTAGCTCCGTAATAGGCAACTTCCGGTCCTCAGGATGGCTTGATCTACATGTATAATACCTCAAAACGTTTGTCAATGCATCTGCTTGATAACTATTCCCCGTAGATCATTCCATAGGACCTGTGGAGCAAGTCAGAAGTAAAAAACCATGGTCGGGTAGGTCAAAATTGCCGGCTGTACAACCATTATGGCTCAATTTTCGTCCACTTCCGGTCTCCAGGATAGCTTGACATACATGTATTATACCTCAAAATGTTTGTACATGTCTCTGCTTTATAAATATACACAGTAAGACTGTCTATACGCCCCTTGATTGGAGTAAATAATGTAAAACCAATGTCCGGCGGTAGGTTAAAATAAGACGATTTACCTATGTTTTCACCCCCTTCCGGTCCGCATGGCGGCCCGAATAACCAAATACCTTAATAAATATGTGCGCAGGTGTATCTGCTTAATACATATGTCTAGTTTTTATTTCTGGAGCCCTCCGTTAGCCAGAAAAATGCGAAAAACCAATATGCGGTACTACCCGAAATATCCGTCAGGGTCCTGGCATCCCATTTTAGCTCCGTAATAGGCAACTTCCGGTCCTCAGGATGGCTTGATCTACATGTATAATACCTCAAAACGTTTGTCAATGCCTCTGCTTGATAACTATTCCCCGTAGATCATTCCATAGGACCTGTGGAGCAAGTCAGAAGTAAAAAACCATGGTCGGGTAGGTCAAAATTGCCGGCTGTACAACCATTATGGCTCAATGTTCGTCCACTTCCGGTCTCCAGGATAGCTTGACATACATGTATTATACCTCAAAATGTTTGTACATGTCTCTGCTTTATAAATATACACAGTAAGACTGTCTATACGCCCCTTGATTGGAGTAAATAATGTAAAACCAATGTCCGACGGTAGGTTAAAATAAGACGATTTACCTATGTTTTCACCCCCTTCCGGTCCCCATGGCGGCCCCAATAACCAAATACCTTAATAAATATGTGCGCAGGTGTATCTGCTTAATACATATGTCTAGTTTTTATTTCTGGAGCCCTCCGTTAGCCAGAAAAATGCGAAAAACCAATATGCGGTACTACCCGAAATATCCGTCAGGGTCTTTGCATCCCATTTTAGCTCCGTAATAGGCAACTTCCGGTCCTCAGGATGGCTTGATCTACATGTATAATACCTCAAAACGTTTGTCAATGCCTCTGCTTGATAACTATTCCCCGTAGATCATTCCATAGGACCTGTGGAGCAAGTCAGAAGTAAAAAACCATGGTCGGGTAGGTCAAAATTGCCGGCTGTACAACCATTATGGCTCAATTTTCGTCCACTTCCGGTCTCCAAGATAGCTTGACATACATGTATTATACCTCAAAATGTTTGTACATGTCTCTGCTTTATAAATATACACAGTAAGACTGTCTATACGCCCCTTGATTGGAGTAAATAATGTAAAACCAATGTCCGGCGGTAGGTTAAAATAAGACGATTTACCTATGTTTTCACCCCCTTCCGGTCCGCATGGCGGCCCGAATAACCAAATACCTTAATAAATATGTGCGCAGGTGTATCTGCTTAATACATATGTCTAGTTTTTATTTCTGGAGCCCTCCGTTAGCCAGAAAAATGCGAAAAACCAATATGCGGTACTACCCGAAATATCCGTCAGGGTCCTGGCATCCCATTTTAGCTCCGTAATAGGCAACTTCCGGTCCTCAGGATGGCTTGATCTACATGTATAATACCTCAAAACGTTTGTCAATGCCTCTGCTTGATAACTATTCCCCGTAGATCATTCCATAGGACCTGTGGAGCAAGTCAGAAGTAAAAAACCATGGTCGGGTAGGTCAAAATTGCCGGCTGTACAACCATTATGGCTCAATGTTCGTCCACTTCCGGTCTCCAGGATAGCTTGACATACATGTATTATACCTCAAAATGTTTGTACATGTCTCTGCTTTATAAATATATACAGTAAGACTGTCTATACGCCCCTTGATTGGAGTAAATAATGTAAAACCAATGTCCGACGGTAGGTTAAAATAAGACGATTTACCTATGTTTTCACCCCCTTCCGGTCCCCATGGCGGCCCCAATAACCAAATACCTTAATAAATATGTGCGCAGGTGTATCTGCTTAATACATATGTCTAGTTTTTATTTCTGGAGCCCTCCGTTAGCCAGAAAAATGCGAAAAACCAATATGCGGTACTACCCGAAATATCCGTCAGGGTCTTTGCATCCCATTTTAGCTCCGTAATAGGCAACTTCCGGTCCTCAGGATGGCTTGATCTACATGTATAATACCTCAAAACGTTTGTCAATGCCTCTGCTTGATAACTATTCCCCGTAGATCATTCCATAGGACCTGTGGAGCAAGTCAGAAGTAAAAAACCATGGTCGGGTAGGTCAAAATTGCCGGCTGTACAACCATTATGGCTCAATTTTCGTCCACTTCCGGTCTCCAAGATAGCTTGACATACATGTATTATACCTCAAAATGTTTGTACATGTCTCTGCTTTATAAATATACACAGTAAGACTGTCTATACGCCCCTTGATTGGAGTAAATAATGTAAAACCAATGTCCGGCGGTAGGTTAAAATAAGACGATTTACCTATGTTTTCACCCCCTTCCGGTCCGCATGGCGGCCCGAATAACCAAATACCTTAATAAATATGTGCGCAGGTGTATCTGCTTAATACATATGTCTAGTTTTTATTTCTGGAGCCCTCCGTTAGCCAGAAAAATGCGAAAAACCAATATGCGGTACTACCCGAAATATCCGTCAGGGTCCTGGCATCCCATTTTAGCTCCGTAATAGGCAACTTCCGGTCCTCAGGATGGCTTGATCTACATGTATAATACCTCAAAACGTTTGTCAATGCCTCTGCTTGATAACTATTCCCCGTAGATCATTCCATAGGACCTGTGGAGCAAGTCAGAAGTAAAAAACCATGGTCGGGTAGGTCAAAATTGCCGGCTGTACAACCATTATGGCTCAATGTTCGTCCACTTCCGGTCTCCAGGATAGCTTGACATACATGTATTATACCTCAAAATGTTTGTACATGTCTCTGCTTTATAAATATATACAGTAAGACTGTCTATACGCCCCTTGATTGGAGTAAATAATGTAAAACCAATGTCCGACGGTAGGTTAAAATAAGACGATTTACCTATGTTTTCACCCCCTTCCGGTCCCCATGGCGGCCCCAATAACCAAATACCTTAATAAATATGTGCGCAGGTGTATCTGCTTAATACATATGTCTAGTTTTTATTTCTGGAGCCCTCCGTTAGCCAGAAAAATGCGAAAAACCAATATGCGGTACTACCCGAAATATCCGTCAGGGTCTTTGCATCCCATTTTAGCTCCGTAATAGGCAACTTCCGGTCCTCAGGATGGCTTGATCTACATGTATAATACCTCAAAACGTTTGTCAATGCATCTGCTTGATAACTATTCCCCGTAGATCATTCCATAGGACCTGTGGAGCAAGTCAGAAGTAAAAAACCATGGTCGGGTAGGTCAAAATTGCCGGCTGTACAACCATTATGGCTCAATTTTCGTCCACTTCCGGTCTCCAGGATAGCTTGACATACATGTATTATACCTCAAAATGTTTGTACATGTCTCTGCTTTATAAATATACACAGTAAGACTGTCTATACGCCCCTTGATTGGAGTAAATAATGTAAAACCAATGTCCGGCGGTAGGTTAAAATAAGACGATTTACCTATGTTTTCACCCCCTTCCGGTCCGCATGGCGGCCCGAATAACCAAATACCTTAATAAATATGTGCGCAGGTGTATCTGCTTAATACATATGTCTAGTTTTTATTTCTGGAGCCCTCCGTTAGCCAGAAAAATGCGAAAAACCAATATGCGGTACTACCCGAAATATCCGTCAGGGTCCTGGCATCCCATTTTAGCTCCGTAATAGGCAACTTCCGGTCCTCAGGATGGCTTGATCTACATGTATAATACCTCAAAACGTTTGTCAATGCCTCTGCTTGATAACTATTCCCCGTAGATCATTCCATAGGACCTGTGGAGCAAGTCAGAAGTAAAAAACCATGGTCGGGTAGGTCAAAATTGCCGGCTGTACAACCATTATGGCTCAATGTTCGTCCACTTCCGGTCTCCAGGATAGCTTGACATACATGTATTATACCTCAAAATGTTTGTACATGTCTCTGCTTTATAAATATACACAGTAAGACTGTCTATACGCCCCTTGATTGGAGTAAATAATGTAAAACCAATGTCCGACGGTAGGTTAAAATAAGACGATTTACCTATGTTTTCACCCCCTTCCGGTCCCCATGGCGGCCCCAATAACCAAATACCTTAATAAATATGTGCGCAGGTGTATCTGCTTAATACATATGTCTAGTTTTTATTTCTGGAGCCCTCCGTTAGCCAGAAAAATGCGAAAAACCAATATGCGGTACTACCCGAAATATCCGTCAGGGTCTTTGCATCCCATTTTAGCTCCGTAATAGGCAACTTCCGGTCCTCAGGATGGCTTGATCTACATGTATAATACCTCAAAACGTTTGTCAATGCCTCTGCTTGATAACTATTCCCCGTAGATCATTCCATAGGACCTGTGGAGCAAGTCAGAAGTAAAAAACCATGGTCGGGTAGGTCAAAATTGCCGGCTGTACAACCATTATGGCTCAATTTTCGTCCACTTCCGGTCTCCAAGATAGCTTGACATACATGTATTATACCTCAAAATGTTTGTACATGTCTCTGCTTTATAAATATACACAGTAAGACTGTCTATACGCCCCTTGATTGGAGTAAATAATGTAAAACCAATGTCCGGCGGTAGGTTAAAATAAGACGATTTACCTATGTTTTCACCCCCTTCCGGTCCGCATGGCGGCCCGAATAACCAAATACCTTAATAAATATGTGCGCAGGTGTATCTGCTTAATACATATGTCTAGTTTTTATTTCTGGAGCCCTCCGTTAGCCAGAAAAATGCGAAAAACCAATATGCGGTACTACCCGAAATATCCGTCAGGGTCCTGGCATCCCATTTTAGCTCCGTAATAGGCAACTTCCGGTCCTCAGGATGGCTTGATCTACATGTATAATACCTCAAAACGTTTGTCAATGCCTCTGCTTGATAACTATTCCCCGTAGATCATTCCATAGGACCTGTGGAGCAAGTCAGAAGTAAAAAACCATGGTCGGGTAGGTCAAAATTGCCGGCTGTACAACCATTATGGCTCAATGTTCGTCCACTTCCGGTCTCCAGGATAGCTTGACATACATGTATTATACCTCAAAATGTTTGTACATGTCTCTGCTTTATAAATATATACAGTAAGACTGTCTATACGCCCCTTGATTGGAGTAAATAATGTAAAACCAATGTCCGACGGTAGGTTAAAATAAGACGATTTACCTATGTTTTCACCCCCTTCCGGTCCCCATGGCGGCCCCAATAACCAAATACCTTAATAAATATGTGCGCAGGTGTATCTGCTTAATACATATGTCTAGTTTTTATTTCTGGAGCCCTCCGTTAGCCAGAAAAATGCGAAAAACCAATATGCGGTACTACCCGAAATATCCGTCAGGGTCTTTGCATCCCATTTTAGCTCCGTAATAGGCAACTTCCGGTCCTCAGGATGGCTTGATCTACATGTATAATACCTCAAAACGTTTGTCAATGCCTCTGCTTGATAACTATTCCCCGTAGATCATTCCATAGGACCTGTGGAGCAAGTCAGAAGTAAAAAACCATGGTCGGGTAGGTCAAAATTGCCGGCTGTACAACCATTATGGCTCAATTTTCGTCCACTTCCGGTCTCCAAGATAGCTTGACATACATGTATTATACCTCAAAATGTTTGTACATGTCTCTGCTTTATAAATATACACAGTAAGACTGTCTATACGCCCCTTGATTGGAGTAAATAATGTAAAACCAATGTCCGGCGGTAGGTTAAAATAAGACGATTTACCTATGTTTTCACCCCCTTCCGGTCCGCATGGCGGCCCGAATAACCAAATACCTTAATAAATATGTGCGCAGGTGTATCTGCTTAATACATATGTCTAGTTTTTATTTCTGGAGCCCTCCGTTAGCCAGAAAAATGCGAAAAACCAATATGCGGTACTACCCGAAATATCCGTCAGGGTCCTGGCATCCCATTTTAGCTCCGTAATAGGCAACTTCCGGTCCTCAGGATGGCTTGATCTACATGTATAATACCTCAAAACGTTTGTCAATGCCTCTGCTTGATAACTATTCCCCGTAGATCATTCCATAGGACCTGTGGAGCAAGTCAGAAGTAAAAAACCATGGTCGGGTAGGTCAAAATTGCCGGCTGTACAACCATTATGGCTCAATGTTCGTCCACTTCCGGTCTCCAGGATAGCTTGACATACATGTATTATACCTCAAAATGTTTGTACATGTCTCTGCTTTATAAATATATACAGTAAGACTGTCTATACGCCCCTTGATTGGAGTAAATAATGTAAAACCAATGTCCGACGGTAGGTTAAAATAAGACGATTTACCTATGTTTTCACCCCCTTCCGGTCCCCATGGCGGCCCCAATAACCAAATACCTTAATAAATATGTGCGCAGGTGTATCTGCTTAATACATATGTCTAGTTTTTATTTCTGGAGCCCTCCGTTAGCCAGAAAAATGCGAAAAACCAATATGCGGTACTACCCGAAATATCCGTCAGGGTCTTTGCATCCCATTTTAGCTCCGTAATAGGCAACTTCCGGTCCTCAGGATGGCTTGATCTACATGTATAATACCTCAAAACGTTTGTCAATGCCTCTGCTTGATAACTATTCCCCGTAGATCATTCCATAGGACCTGTGGAGCAAGTCAGAAGTAAAAAACCATGGTCGGGTAGGTCAAAATTGCCGGCTGTACAACCATTATGGCTCAATGTTCGTCCACTACCGGTCTCCAGGATAGCTTGACATACATGTATTATACCTCAAAATGTTTGTAGATGTCTCTGCTTTATAAATATATACAGTAAGACTGTCTATACGCCCCTTGATTGGAGTAAATAATGTAAAACCAATGTCCGACGGTAGGTTAAAATAAGACGATTTACCTATGTTTTCACCCCCTTCCGGTCCCCATGGCGGCCCGAATAACCAAATACCTTAATAAATATGTGCGCAGGTGTATCTGCTTAATACATATGTCTAGTTTTTATTTCTGGAGCCCTCCGTTAGCCAGAAAAATGCGAAAAACCAATATGCGGTACTACCCGAAATATCCGTCAGGGTCTTGGCATCCCATTTTAGCTCCGTAATAGGCAACTTCCGGTCCTCAGGATGGCTTGATCTACATGTATAATACCTCAAAACGTTTGTCAATGCCTCTGCTTGATAACTATTCCCCGTAGATCATTCCATAGGACCTGTGGAGCAAGTCAGAAGTAAAAAACCATGGTCGGGTAGGTCAAAATTGCCGGCTGTACAACCATTATGGCTCAATGTTCGTCCACTTCCGGTCTCCAGGATAGCTTGACATACATGTATTATACCTCAAAATGTTTGTACATGTCTCTGCTTTATAAATATACACAGTAAGACTGTCTATACGCCCCTTGATTGGAGTAAATAATGTAAAACCAATGTCCGACGGTAGGTTAAAATAAGACGATTTACCTATGTTTTCACCCCCTTCCGGTCCCCATGGCGGCCCCAATAACCAAATACCTTAATAAATATGTGCGCAGGTGTATCTGCTTAATACATATGTCTAGTTTTTATTTCTGGAGCCCTCCGTTAGCCAGAAAAATGCGAAAAACCAATATGCGGTACTACCCGAAATATCCGTCAGGGTCTTTGCATCCCATTTTAGCTCCGTAATAGGCAACTTCCGGTCCTCAGGATGGCTTGATCTACATGTATAATACCTCAAAACGTTTGTCAATGCCTCTGCTTGATAACTATTCCCCGTAGATCATTCCATAGGACCTGTGGAGCAAGTCAGAAGTAAAAAACCATGGTCGGGTAGGTCAAAATTGCCGGCTGTACAACCATTATGGCTCAATTTTCGTCCACTTCCGGTCTCCAAGATAGCTTGACATACATGTATTATACCTCAAAATGTTTGTACATGTCTCTGCTTTATAAATATACACAGTAAGACTGTCTATACGCCCCTTGATTGGAGTAAATAATGTAAAACCAATGTCCGGCGGTAGGTTAAAATAAGACGATTTACCTATGTTTTCACCCCCTTCCGGTCCGCATGGCGGCCCGAATAACCAAATACCTTAATAAATATGTGCGCAGGTGTATCTGCTTAATACATATGTCTAGTTTTTATTTCTGGAGCCCTCCGTTAGCCAGAAAAATGCGAAAAACCAATATGCGGTACTACCCGAAATATCCGTCAGGGTCCTGGCATCCCATTTTAGCTCCGTAATAGGCAACTTCCGGTCCTCAGGATGGCTTGATCTACATGTATAATACCTCAAAACGTTTGTCAATGCCTCTGCTTGATAACTATTCCCCGTAGATCATTCCATAGGACCTGTGGAGCAAGTCAGAAGTAAAAAACCATGGTCGGGTAGGTCAAAATTGCCGGCTGTACAACCATTATGGCTCAATGTTCGTCCACTTCCGGTCTCCAGGATAGCTTGACATACATGTATTATACCTCAAAATGTTTGTACATGTCTCTGCTTTATAAATATATACAGTAAGACTGTCTATACGCCCCTTGATTGGAGTAAATAATGTAAAACCAATGTCCGACGGTAGGTTAAAATAAGACGATTTACCTATGTTTTCACCCCCTTCCGGTCCCCATGGCGGCCCCAATAACCAAATACCTTAATAAATATGTGCGCAGGTGTATCTGCTTAATACATATGTCTAGTTTTTATTTCTGGAGCCCTCCGTTAGCCAGAAAAATGCGAAAAACCAATATGCGGTACTACCCGAAATATCCGTCAGGGTCTTTGCATCCCATTTTAGCTCCGTAATAGGCAACTTCCGGTCCTCAGGATGGCTTGATCTACATGTATAATACCTCAAAACGTTTGTCAATGCCTCTGCTTGATAACTATTCCCCGTAGATCATTCCATAGGACCTGTGGAGCAAGTCAGAAGTAAAAAACCATGGTCGGGTAGGTCAAAATTGCCGGCTGTACAACCATTATGGCTCAATTTTCGTCCACTTCCGGTCTCCAGGATAGCTTGACATACATGTATTATACCTCAAAATGTTTGTACATGTCTCTGCTTTATAAATATACACAGTAAGACTGTCTATACGCCCCTTGATTGGAGTAAATAATGTAAAACCAATGTCCGGCGGTAGGTTAAAATAAGACGATTTACCTATGTTTTCACCCCCTTCCGGTCCGCATGGCGGCCCGAATAACCAAATACCTTAATAAATATGTGCGCAGGTGTATCTGCTTAATACATATGTCTAGTTTTTATTTCTGGAGTCCTCCGTTAGCCAGAAAAATGCGAAAAACCAATATGCGGTACTACCCGAAATATCCGTCAGGGTCCTGGCATCCCATTTTAGCTCCGTAATAGGCAACTTCCGGTCCTCAGGATGGCTTGATCTACATGTATAATACCTCAAAACGTTTGTCAATGCCTCTGCTTGATAACTATTCCCCGTAGATCATTCCATAGGACCTGTGGAGCAAGTCAGAAGTAAAAAACCATGGTCGGGTAGGTCAAAATTGCCGGCTGTACAACCATTATGGCTCAATTTTCGTCCACTTCCGGTCTCCAGGATAGCTTGACATACATGTATTATACCTCAAAATGTTTGTACATGTCTCTGCTTTATAAATATACACAGTAAGACTCTCTATACGCCCCTTGATTGGAGTAAATAATGTAAAACCAATGTCCGGCGGTAGGTTAAAATAAGACGATTTACCTATGTTTTCACCCCCTTCCGGTCCGCATGGCGGCCCGAATAACCAAATACCTTAATAAATATGTGCGCAGGTGTATCTGCTTAATACATATGTCTAGTTTTTATTTCTGGAGCCCTCCGTTAGCCAGAAAAATGCGAAAAACCAATATGCGGTACTACCCGAAATATCCGTCAGGGTCCTGGCATCCCATTTTAGCTCCGTAATAGGCAACTTCCGGTCCTCAGGATGGCTTGATCTACATGTATAATACCTCAAAACGTTTGTCAATGCCTCTGCTTGATAACTATTCCCCGTAGATCATTCCATAGGACCTGTGGAGCAAGTCAGAAGTAAAAAACCATGGTCGGGTAGGTCAAAATTGCCGGCTGTACAACCATTATGGCTCAATGTTCGTCCACTTCCGGTCTCCAGGATAGCTTGACATACATGTATTATACCTCAAAATGTTTGTACATGTCTCTGCTTTATAAATATATACAGTAAGACTGTCTATACGCCCCTTGATTGGAGTAAATAATGTAAAACCAATGTCCGACGGTAGGTTAAAATAAGACGATTTACCTATGTTTTCACCCCCTTCCGGTCCCCATGGCGGCCCCAATAACCAAATACCTTAATAAATATGTGCGCAGGTGTATCTGCTTAATACATATGTCTAGTTTTTATTTCTGGAGCCCTCCGTTAGCCAGAAAAATGCGAAAAACCAATATGCGGTACTACCCGAAATATCCGTCAGGGTCTTTGCATCCCATTTTAGCTCCGTAATAGGCAACTTCCGGTCCTCAGGATGGCTTGATCTACATGTATAATACCTCAAAACGTTTGTCAATGCCTCTGCTTGATAACTATTCCCCGTAGATCATTCCATAGGACCTGTGGAGCAAGTCAGAAGTAAAAAACCATGGTCGGGTAGGTCAAAATTGCCGGCTGTACAACCATTATGGCTCAATTTTCGTCCACTTCCGGTCTCCAAGATAGCTTGACATACATGTATTATACCTCAAAATGTTTGTACATGTCTCTGCTTTATAAATATACACAGTAAGACTGTCAATACGCCCCTTGATTGGAGTAAATAATGTAAAACCAATGTCCGGCGGTAGGTTAAAATAAGACGATTTACCTATGTTTTCACCCCCTTCCGGTCCGCATGGCGGCCCGAATAACCAAATACCTTAATAAATATGTGCGCAGGTGTATCTGCTTAATACATATGTCTAGTTTTTATTTCTGGAGCCCTCCGTTAGCCAGAAAAATGCGAAAAACCAATATGCGGTACTACCCGAAATATCCGTCAGGGTCCTGGCATCCCATTTTAGCTCCGTAATAGGCAACTTCCGGTCCTCAGGATGGCTTGATCTACATGTATAATACCTCAAAACGTTTGTCAATGCCTCTGCTTGATAACTATTCCCCGTAGATCATTCCATAGGACCTGTGGAGCAAGTCAGAAGTAAAAAACCATGGTCGGGTAGGTCAAAATTGCCGGCTGTACAACCATTATGGCTCAATGTTCGTCCACTTCCGGTCTCCAGGATAGCTTGACATACATGTATTATACCTCAAAATGTTTGTACATGTCTCTGCTTTATAAATATATACAGTAAGACTGTCTATACGCCCCTTGATTGGAGTAAATAATGTAAAACCAATGTCCGACGGTAGGTTAAAATAAGACGATTTACCTATGTTTTCACCCCCTTCCGGTCCCCATGGCGGCCCCAATAACCAAATACCTTAATAAATATGTGCGCAGGTGTATCTGCTTAATACATATGTCTAGTTTTTATTTCTGGAGCCCTCCGTTAGCCAGAAAAATGCGAAAAACCAATATGCGGTACTACCCGAAATATCCGTCAGGGTCCTGGCATCCCATTTTAGCTCCGTAATAGGCAACTTCCGGTCCTCAGGATGGCTTGATCTACATGTATAATACCTCAAAACGTTTGTCAATGCCTCTGCTTGATAACTATTCCCCGTAGATCATTCCATAGGACCTGTGGAGCAAGTCAGAAGTAAAAAACCATGGTCGGGTAGGTCAAAATTGCCGGCTGTACAACCATTATGGCTCAATGTTCGTCCACTTCCGGTCTCCAGGATAGCTTGACATACATGTATTATACCTCAAAATGTTTGTACATGTCTCTGCTTTATAAATATACACAGTAAGACTGTCTATACGCCCCTTGATTGGAGTAAATAATGTAAAACCAATGTCCGACGGTAGGTTAAAATAAGACGATTTACCTATGTTTTCACCCCCTTCCGGTCCCCATGGCGGCCCCAATAACCAAATACCTTAATAAATATGTGCGCAGGTGTATCTGCTTAATACATATGTCTAGTTTTTATTTCTGGAGCCCTCCGTTAGCCAGAAAAATGCGAAAAACCAATATGCGGTACTACCCGAAATATCCGTCAGGGTCTTTGCATCCCATTTTAGCTCCGTAATAGGCAACTTCCGGTCCTCAGGATGGCTTGATCTACATGTATAATACCTCAAAACGTTTGTCAATGCCTCTGCTTGATAACTATTCCCCGTAGATCATTCCATAGGACCTGTGGAGCAAGTCAGAAGTAAAAAACCATGGTCGGGTAGGTCAAAATTGCCGGCTGTACAACCATTATGGCTCAATTTTCGTCCACTTCCGGTCTCCAAGATAGCTTGACATACATGTATTATACCTCAAAATGTTTGTACATGTCTCTGCTTTATAAATATACACAGTAAGACTGTCTATACGCCCCTTGATTGGAGTAAATAATGTAAAACCAATGTCCGGCGGTAGGTTAAAATAAGACGATTTACCTATGTTTTCACCCCCTTCCGGTCCGCATGGCGGCCCGAATAACCAAATACCTTAATAAATATGTGCGCAGGTGTATCTGCTTAATACATATGTCTAGTTTTTATTTCTGGAGCCCTCCGTTAGCCAGAAAAATGCGAAAAACCAATATGCGGTACTACCCGAAATATCCGTCAGGGTCCTGGCATCCCATTTTAGCTCCGTAATAGGCAACTTCCGGTCCTCAGGATGGCTTGATCTACATGTATAATACCTCAAAACGTTTGTCAATGCCTCTGCTTGATAACTATTCCCCGTAGATCATTCCATAGGACCTGTGGAGCAAGTCAGAAGTAAAAAACCATGGTCGGGTAGGTCAAAATTGCCGGCTGTACAACCATTATGGCTCAATGTTCGTCCACTTCCGGTCTCCAGGATAGCTTGACATACATGTATTATACCTCAAAATGTTTGTACATGTCTCTGCTTTATAAATATATACAGTAAGACTGTCTATACGCCCCTTGATTGGAGTAAATAATGTAAAACCAATGTCCGACGGTAGGTTAAAATAAGACGATTTACCTATGTTTTCACCCCCTTCCGGTCCCCATGGCGGCCCCAATAACCAAATACCTTAATAAATATGTGCGCAGGTGTATCTGCTTAATACATATGTCTAGTTTTTATTTCTGGAGCCCTCCGTTAGCCAGAAAAATGCGAAAAACCAATATGCGGTACTACCCGAAATATCCGTCAGGGTCTTTGCATCCCATTTTAGCTCCGTAATAGGCAACTTCCGGTCCTCAGGATGGCTTGATCTACATGTATAATACCTCAAAACGTTTGTCAATGCCTCTGCTTGATAACTATTCCCCGTAGATCATTCCATAGGACCTGTGGAGCAAGTCAGAAGTAAAAAACCATGGTCGGGTAGGTCAAAATTGCCGGCTGTACAACCATTATGGCTCAATTTTCGTCCACTTCCGGTCTCCAGGATAGCTTGACATACATGTATTATACCTCAAAATGTTTGTACATGTCTCTGCTTTATAAATATACACAGTAAGACTGTCTATACGCCCCTTGATTGGAGTAAATAATGTAAAACCAATGTCCGGCGGTAGGTTAAAATAAGACGATTTACCTATGTTTTCACCCCCTTCCGGTCCGCATGGCGGCCCGAATAACCAAATACCTTAATAAATATGTGCGCAGGTGTATCTGCTTAATACATATGTCTAGTTTTTATTTCTGGAGCCCTCCGTTAGCCAGAAAAATGCGAAAAACCAATATGCGGTACTACCCGAAATATCCGTCAGGGTCCTGGCATCCCATTTTAGCTCCGTAATAGGCAACTTCCGGTCCTCAGGATGGCTTGATCTACATGTATAATACCTCAAAACGTTTGTCAATGCCTCTGCTTGATAACTATTCCCCGTAGATCATTCCATAGGACCTGTGGAGCAAGTCAGAAGTAAAAAACCATGGTCGGGTAGGTCAAAATTGCCGGCTGTACAACCATTATGGCTCAATTTTCGTCCACTTCCGGTCTCCAGGATAGCTTGACATACATGTATTATACCTCAAAATGTTTGTACATGTCTCTGCTTTATAAATATACACAGTAAGACTCTCTATACGCCCCTTGATTGGAGTAAATAATGTAAAACCAATGTCCGGCGGTAGGTTAAAATAAGACGATTTACCTATGTTTTCACCCCCTTCCGGTCCGCATGGCGGCCCGAATAACCAAATACCTTAATAAATATGTGCGCAGGTGTATCTGCTTAATACATATGTCTAGTTTTTATTTCTGGAGCCCTCCGTTAGCCAGAAAAATGCGAAAAACCAATATGCGGTACTACCCGAAATATCCGTCAGGGTCCTGGCATCCCATTTTAGCTCCGTAATAGGCAACTTCCGGTCCTCAGGATGGCTTGATCTACATGTATAATACCTCAAAACGTTTGTCAATGCCTCTGCTTGATAACTATTCCCCGTAGATCATTCCATAGGACCTGTGGAGCAAGTCAGAAGTAAAAAACCATGGTCGGGTAGGTCAAAATTGCCGGCTGTACAACCATTATGGCTCAATGTTCGTCCACTTCCGGTCTCCAGGATAGCTTGACATACATGTATTATACCTCAAAATGTTTGTACATGTCTCTGCTTTATAAATATATACAGTAAGACTGTCTATACGCCCCTTGATTGGAGTAAATAATGTAAAACCAATGTCCGACGGTAGGTTAAAATAAGACGATTTACCTATGTTTTCACCCCCTTCCGGTCCCCATGGCGGCCCCAATAACCAAATACCTTAATAAATATGTGCGCAGGTGTATCTGCTTAATACATATGTCTAGTTTTTATTTCTGGAGCCCTCCGTTAGCCAGAAAAATGCGAAAAACCAATATGCGGTACTACCCGAAATATCCGTCAGGGTCTTTGCATCCCATTTTAGCTCCGTAATAGGCAACTTCCGGTCCTCAGGATGGCTTGATCTACATGTATAATACCTCAAAACGTTTGTCAATGCCTCTGCTTGATAACTATTCCCCGTAGATCATTCCATAGGACCTGTGGAGCAAGTCAGAAGTAAAAAACCATGGTCGGGTAGGTCAAAATTGCCGGCTGTACAACCATTATGGCTCAATTTTCGTCCACTTCCGGTCTCCAAGATAGCTTGACATACATGTATTATACCTCAAAATGTTTGTACATGTCTCTGCTTTATAAATATACACAGTAAGACTGTCAATACGCCCCTTGATTGGAGTAAATAATGTAAAACCAATGTCCGGCGGTAGGTTAAAATAAGACGATTTACCTATGTTTTCACCCCCTTCCGGTCCGCATGGCGGCCCGAATAACCAAATACCTTAATAAATATGTGCGCAGGTGTATCTGCTTAATACATATGTCTAGTTTTTATTTCTGGAGCCCTCCGTTAGCCAGAAAAATGCGAAAAACCAATATGCGGTACTACCCGAAATATCCGTCAGGGTCCTGGCATCCCATTTTAGCTCCGTAATAGGCAACTTCCGGTCCTCAGGATGGCTTGATCTACATGTATAATACCTCAAAACGTTTGTCAATGCCTCTGCTTGATAACTATTCCCCGTAGATCATTCCATAGGACCTGTGGAGCAAGTCAGAAGTAAAAAACCATGGTCGGGTAGGTCAAAATTGCCGGCTGTACAACCATTATGGCTCAATGTTCGTCCACTTCCGGTCTCCAGGATAGCTTGACATACATGTATTATACCTCAAAATGTTTGTACATGTCTCTGCTTTATAAATATATACAGTAAGACTGTCTATACGCCCCTTGATTGGAGTAAATAATGTAAAACCAATGTCCGACGGTAGGTTAAAATAAGACGATTTACCTATGTTTTCACCCCCTTCCGGTCCCCATGGCGGCCCCAATAACCAAATACCTTAATAAATATGTGCGCAGGTGTATCTGCTTAATACATATGTCTAGTTTTTATTTCTGGAGCCCTCCGTTAGCCAGAAAAATGCGAAAAACCAATATGCGGTACTACCCGAAATATCCGTCAGGGTCCTGGCATCCCATTTTAGCTCCGTAATAGGCAACTTCCGGTCCTCAGGATGGCTTGATCTACATGTATAATACCTCAAAACGTTTGTCAATGCCTCTGCTTGATAACTATTCCCCGTAGATCATTCCATAGGACCTGTGGAGCAAGTCAGAAGTAAAAAACCATGGTCGGGTAGGTCAAAATTGCCGGCTGTACAACCATTATGGCTCAATGTTCGTCCACTTCCGGTCTCCAGGATAGCTTGACATACATGTATTATACCTCAAAATGTTTGTACATGTCTCTGCTTTATAAATATACACAGTAAGACTGTCTATACGCCCCTTGATTGGAGTAAATAATGTAAAACCAATGTCCGACGGTAGGTTAAAATAAGACGATTTACCTATGTTTTCACCCCCTTCCGGTCCCCATGGCGGCCCCAATAACCAAATACCTTAATAAATATGTGCGCAGGTGTATCTGCTTAATACATATGTCTAGTTTTTATTTCTGGAGCCCTCCGTTAGCCAGAAAAATGCGAAAAACCAATATGCGGTACTACCCGAAATATCCGTCAGGGTCTTTGCATCCCATTTTAGCTCCGTAATAGGCAACTTCCGGTCCTCAGGATGGCTTGATCTACATGTATAATACCTCAAAACGTTTGTCAATGCCTCTGCTTGATAACTATTCCCCGTAGATCATTCCATAGGACCTGTGGAGCAAGTCAGAAGTAAAAAACCATGGTCGGGTAGGTCAAAATTGCCGGCTGTACAACCATTATGGCTCAATTTTCGTCCACTTCCGGTCTCCAAGATAGCTTGACATACATGTATTATACCTCAAAATGTTTGTACATGTCTCTGCTTTATAAATATACACAGTAAGACTGTCTATACGCCCCTTGATTGGAGTAAATAATGTAAAACCAATGTCCGGCGGTAGGTTAAAATAAGACGATTTACCTATGTTTTCACCCCCTTCCGGTCCGCATGGCGGCCCGAATAACCAAATACCTTAATAAATATGTGCGCAGGTGTATCTGCTTAATACATATGTCTAGTTTTTATTTCTGGAGCCCTCCGTTAGCCAGAAAAATGCGAAAAACCAATATGCGGTACTACCCGAAATATCCGTCAGGGTCCTGGCATCCCATTTTAGCTCCGTAATAGGCAACTTCCGGTCCTCAGGATGGCTTGATCTACATGTATAATACCTCAAAACATTTGTCAATGCCTCTGCTTGATAACTATTCCCCGTAGATCATTCCATAGGACCTGTGGAGCAAGTCAGAAGTAAAAAACCATGGTCGGGTAGGTCAAAATTGCCGGCTGTACAACCATTATGGCTCAATGTTCGTCCACTTCCGGTCTCCAGGATAGCTTGACATACATGTATTATACCTCAAAATGTTTGTACATGTCTCTGCTTTATAAATATATACAGTAAGACTGTCTATACGCCCCTTGATTGGAGTAAATAATGTAAAACCAATGTCCGACGGTAGGTTAAAATAAGACGATTTACCTATGTTTTCACCCCCTTCCGGTCCCCATGGCGGCCCCAATAACCAAATACCTTAATAAATATGTGCGCAGGTGTATCTGCTTAATACATATGTCTAGTTTTTATTTCTGGAGCCCTCCGTTAGCCAGAAAAATGCGAAAAACCAATATGCGGTACTACCCGAAATATCCGTCAGGGTCTTTGCATCCCATTTTAGCTCCGTAATAGGCAACTTCCGGTCCTCAGGATGGCTTGATCTACATGTATAATACCTCAAAACGTTTGTCAATGCCTCTGCTTGATAACTATTCCCCGTAGATCATTCCATAGGACCTGTGGAGCAAGTCAGAAGTAAAAAACCATGGTCGGGTAGGTCAAAATTGCCGGCTGTACAACCATTATGGCTCAATTTTCGTCCACTTCCGGTCTCCAGGATAGCTTGACATACATGTATTATACCTCAAAATGTTTGTACATGTCTCTGCTTTATAAATATACACAGTAAGACTGTCTATACGCCCCTTGATTGGAGTAAATAATGTAAAACCAATGTCCGGCGGTAGGTTAAAATAAGACGATTTACCTATGTTTTCACCCCCTTCCGGTCCGCATGGCGGCCCGAATAACCAAATACCTTAATAAATATGTGCGCAGGTGTATCTGCTTAATACATATGTCTAGTTTTTATTTCTGGAGCCCTCCGTTAGCCAGAAAAATGCGAAAAACCAATATGCGGTACTACCCGAAATATCCGTCAGGGTCCTGGCATCCCATTTTAGCTCCGTAATAGGCAACTTCCGGTCCTCAGGATGGCTTGATCTACATGTATAATACCTCAAAACGTTTGTCAATGCCTCTGCTTGATAACTATTCCCCGTAGATCATTCCATAGGACCTGTGGAGCAAGTCAGAAGTAAAAAACCATGGTCGGGTAGGTCAAAATTGCCGGCTGTACAACCATTATGGCTCAATGTTCGTCCACTTCCGGTCTCCAGGATAGCTTGACATACATGTATTATACCTCAAAATGTTTGTACATGTCTCTGCTTTATAAATATACACAGTAAGACTGTCTATACGCCCCTTGATTGGAGTAAATAATGTAAAACCAATGTCCGACGGTAGGTTAAAATAAGACGATTTACCTATGTTTTCACCCCCTTCCGGTCCGCATGGCGGCCCGAATAACCAAATACCTTAATAAATATGTGCGCAGGTGTATCTGCTTAATACATATGTCTAGTTTTTATTTCTGGAGCCCTCCGTTAGCCAGAAAAATGCGAAAAACCAATATGCGGTACTACCCGAAATATCCGTCAGGGTCCTGGCATCCCATTTTAGCTCCGTAATAGGCAACTTCCGGTCCTCAGGATGGCTTGATCTACATGTATAATACCTCAAAACGTTTGTCAATGCCTCTGCTTGATAACTATTCCCCGTAGATCATTCCATAGGACCTGTGGAGCAAGTCAGAAGTAAAAAACCATGGTCGGGTAGGTCAAAATTGCCGGCTGTACAACCATTATGGCTCAATGTTCGTCCACTTCCGGTCTCCAGGATAGCTTGACATACATGTATTATACCTCAAAATGTTTGTACATGTCTCTGCTTTATAAATATATACAGTAAGACTGTCTATACGCCCCTTGATTGGAGTAAATAATGTAAAACCAATGTCCGACGGTAGGTTAAAATAAGACGATTTACCTATGTTTTCACCCCCTTCCGGTCCCCATGGCGGCCCCAATAACCAAATACCTTAATAAATATGTGCGCAGGTGTATCTGCTTAATACATATGTCTAGTTTTTATTTCTGGAGCCCTCCGTTAGCCAGAAAAATGCGAAAAACCAATATGCGGTACTACCCGAAATATCCGTCAGGGTCTTTGCATCCCATTTTAGCTCCGTAATAGGCAACTTCCGGTCCTCAGGATGGCTTGATCTACATGTATAATACCTCAAAACGTTTGTCAATGCCTCTGCTTGATAACTATTCCCCGTAGATCATTCCATAGGACCTGTGGAGCAAGTCAGAAGTAAAAAACCATGGTCGGGTAGGTCAAAATTGCCGGCTGTACAACCATTATGGCTCAATTTTCGTCCACTTCCGGTCTCCAGGATAGCTTGACATACATGTATTATACCTCAAAATGTTTGTACATGTCTCTGCTTTATAAATATACACAGTAAGACTGTCTATACGCCCCTTGATTGGAGTAAATAATGTAAAACCAATGTCCGGCGGTAGGTTAAAATAAGACGATTTACCTATGTTTTCACCCCCTTCCGGTCCGCATGGCGGCCCGAATAACCAAATACCTTAATAAATATGTGCGCAGGTGTATCTGCTTAATACATATGTCTAGTTTTTATTTCTGGAGCCCTCCGTTAGCCAGAAAAATGCGAAAAACCAATATGCGGTACTACCCGAAATATCCGTCAGGGTCCTGGCATCCCATTTTAGCTCCGTAATAGGCAACTTCCGGTCCTCAGGATGGCTTGATCTACATGTATAATACCTCAAAACGTTTGTCAATGCCTCTGCTTGATAACTATTCCCCGTAGATCATTCCATAGGACCTGTGGAGCAAGTCAGAAGTAAAAAACCATGGTCGGGTAGGTCAAAATTGCCGGCTGTACAACCATTATGGCTCAATGTTCGTCCACTTCCGGTCTCCAGGATAGCTTGACATACATGTATTATACCTCAAAATGTTTGTACATGTCTCTGCTTTATAAATATACACAGTAAGACTGTCTATACGCCCCTTGATTGGAGTAAATAATGTAAAACCAATGTCCGACGGTAGGTTAAAATAAGACGATTTACCTATGTTTTCACCCCCTTCCGGTCCGCATGGCGGCCCGAATAACCAAATACCTTAATAAATATGTGCGCAGGTGTATCTGCTTAATACATATGTCTAGTTTTTATTTCTGGAGCCCTCCGTTAGCCAGAAAAATGCGAAAAACCAATATGCGGTACTACCCGAAATATCCGTCAGGGTCCTGGCATCCCATTTTAGCTCCGTAATAGGCAACTTCCGGTCCTCAGGATGGCTTGATCTACATGTATAATACCTCAAAACGTTTGTCAATGCCTCTGCTTGATAACTATTCCCCGTAGATCATTCCATAGGACCTGTGGAGCAAGTCAGAAGTAAAAAACCATGGTCGGGTAGGTCAAAATTGCCGGCTGTACAACCATTATGGCTCAATGTTCGTCCACTTCCGGTCTCCAGGATAGCTTGACATACATGTATTATACCTCAAAATGTTTGTACATGTCTCTGCTTTATAAATATATACAGTAAGACTGTCTATACGCCCCTTGATTGGAGTAAATAATGTAAAACCAATGTCCGACGGTAGGTTAAAATAAGACGATTTACCTATGTTTTCACCCCCTTCCGGTCCCCATGGCGGCCCCAATAACCAAATACCTTAATAAATATGTGCGCAGGTGTATCTGCTTAATACATATGTCTAGTTTTTATTTCTGGAGCCCTCCGTTAGCCAGAAAAATGCGAAAAACCAATATGCGGTACTACCCGAAATATCCGTCAGGGTCTTTGCATCCCATTTTAGCTCCGTAATAGGCAACTTCCGGTCCTCAGGATGGCTTGATCTACATGTATAATACCTCAAAACGTTTGTCAATGCCTCTGCTTGATAACTATTCCCCGTAGATCATTCCATAGGACCTGTGGAGCAAGTCAGAAGTAAAAAACCATGGTCGGGTAGGTCAAAATTGCCGGCTGTACAACCATTATGGCTCAATTTTCGTCCACTTCCGGTCTCCAGGATAGCTTGACATACATGTATTATACCTCAAAATGTTTGTACATGTCTCTGCTTTATAAATATACACAGTAAGACTGTCTATACGCCCCTTGATTGGAGTAAATAATGTAAAACCAATGTCCGGCGGTAGGTTAAAATAAGACGATTTACCTATGTTTTCACCCCCTTCCGGTCCGCATGGCGGCCCGAATAACCAAATACCTTAATAAATATGTGCGCAGGTGTATCTGCTTAATACATATGTCTAGTTTTTATTTCTGGAGTCCTCCGTTAGCCAGAAAAATGCGAAAAACCAATATGCGGTACTACCCGAAATATCCGTCAGGGTCCTGGCATCCCATTTTAGCTCCGTAATAGGCAACTTCCGGTCCTCAGGATGGCTTGATCTACATGTATAATACCTCAAAACGTTTGTCAATGCCTCTGCTTGATAACTATTCCCCGTAGATCATTCCATAGGACCTGTGGAGCAAGTCAGAAGTAAAAAACCATGGTCGGGTAGGTCAAAATTGCCGGCTGTACAACCATTATGGCTCAATTTTCGTCCACTTCCGGTCTCCAGGATAGCTTGACATACATGTATTATACCTCAAAATGTTTGTACATGTCTCTGCTTTATAAATATACACAGTAAGACTCTCTATACGCCCCTTGATTGGAGTAAATAATGTAAAACCAATGTCCGGCGGTAGGTTAAAATAAGACGATTTACCTATGTTTTCACCCCCTTCCGGTCCGCATGGCGGCCCGAATAACCAAATACCTTAATAAATATGTGCGCAGGTGTATCTGCTTAATACATATGTCTAGTTTTTATTTCTGGAGCCCTCCGTTAGCCAGAAAAATGCGAAAAACCAATATGCGGTACTACCCGAAATATCCGTCAGGGTCCTGGCATCCCATTTTAGCTCCGTAATAGGCAACTTCCGGTCCTCAGGATGGCTTGATCTACATGTATAATACCTCAAAACGTTTGTCAATGCCTCTGCTTGATAACTATTCCCCGTAGATCATTCCATAGGACCTGTGGAGCAAGTCAGAAGTAAAAAACCATGGTCGGGTAGGTCAAAATTGCCGGCTGTACAACCATTATGGCTCAATGTTCGTCCACTTCCGGTCTCCAGGATAGCTTGACATACATGTATTATACCTCAAAATGTTTGTACATGTCTCTGCTTTATAAATATATACAGTAAGACTGTCTATACGCCCCTTGATTGGAGTAAATAATGTAAAACCAATGTCCGACGGTAGGTTAAAATAAGACGATTTACCTATGTTTTCACCCCCTTCCGGTCCCCATGGCGGCCCCAATAACCAAATACCTTAATAAATATGTGCGCAGGTGTATCTGCTTAATACATATGTCTAGTTTTTATTTCTGGAGCCCTCCGTTAGCCAGAAAAATGCGAAAAACCAATATGCGGTACTACCCGAAATATCCGTCAGGGTCTTTGCATCCCATTTTAGCTCCGTAATAGGCAACTTCCGGTCCTCAGGATGGCTTGATCTACATGTATAATACCTCAAAACGTTTGTCAATGCCTCTGCTTGATAACTATTCCCCGTAGATCATTCCATAGGACCTGTGGAGCAAGTCAGAAGTAAAAAACCATGGTCGGGTAGGTCAAAATTGCCGGCTGTACAACCATTATGGCTCAATTTTCGTCCACTTCCGGTCTCCAAGATAGCTTGACATACATGTATTATACCTCAAAATGTTTGTACATGTCTCTGCTTTATAAATATACACAGTAAGACTGTCTATACGCCCCTTGATTGGAGTAAATAATGTAAAACCAATGTCCGGCGGTAGGTTAAAATAAGACGATTTACCTATGTTTTCACCCCCTTCCGGTCCGCATGGCGGCCCGAATAACCAAATACCTTAATAAATATGTGCGCAGGTGTATCTGCTTAATACATATGTCTAGTTTTTATTTCTGGAGCCCTCCGTTAGCCAGAAAAATGCGAAAAACCAATATGCGGTACTACCCGAAATATCCGTCAGGGTCCTGGCATCCCATTTTAGCTCCGTAATAGGCAACTTCCGGTCCTCAGGATGGCTTGATCTACATGTATAATACCTCAAAACGTTTGTCAATGCCTCTGCTTGATAACTATTCCCCGTAGATCATTCCATAGGACCTGTGGAGCAAGTCAGAAGTAAAAAACCATGGTCGGGTAGGTCAAAATTGCCGGCTGTACAACCATTATGGCTCAATGTTCGTCCACTTCCGGTCTCCAGGATAGCTTGACATACATGTATTATACCTCAAAATGTTTGTACATGTCTCTGCTTTATAAATATATACAGTAAGACTGTCTATACGCCCCTTGATTGGAGTAAATAATGTAAAACCAATGTCCGACGGTAGGTTAAAATAAGACGATTTACCTATGTTTTCACCCCCTTCCGGTCCCCATGGCGGCCCCAATAACCAAATACCTTAATAAATATGTGCGCAGGTGTATCTGCTTAATACATATGTCTAGTTTTTATTTCTGGAGCCCTCCGTTAGCCAGAAAAATGCGAAAAACCAATATGCGGTACTACCCGAAATATCCGTCAGGGTCTTTGCATCCCATTTTAGCTCCGTAATAGGCAACTTCCGGTCCTCAGGATGGCTTGATCTACATGTATAATACCTCAAAACGTTTGTCAATGCCTCTGCTTGATAACTATTCCCCGTAGATCATTCCATAGGACCTGTGGAGCAAGTCAGAAGTAAAAAACCATGGTCGGGTAGGTCAAAATTGCCGGCTGTACAACCATTATGGCTCAATTTTCGTCCACTTCCGGTCTCCAGGATAGCTTGACATACATGTATTATACCTCAAAATGTTTGTACATGTCTCTGCTTTATAAATATACACAGTAAGACTGTCTATACGCCCCTTGATTGGAGTAAATAATGTAAAACCAATGTCCGGCGGTAGGTTAAAATAAGACGATTTACCTATGTTTTCACCCCCTTCCGGTCCGCATGGCGGCCCGAATAACCAAATACCTTAATAAATATGTGCGCAGGTGTATCTGCTTAATACATATGTCTAGTTTTTATTTCTGGAGCCCTCCGTTAGCCAGAAAAATGCGAAAAACCAATATGCGGTACTACCCGAAATATCCGTCAGGGTCCTGGCATCCCATTTTAGCTCCGTAATAGGCAACTTCCGGTCCTCAGGATGGCTTGATCTACATGTATAATACCTCAAAACGTTTGTCAATGCCTCTGCTTGATAACTATTCCCCGTAGATCATTCCATAGGACCTGTGGAGCAAGTCAGAAGTAAAAAACCATGGTCGGGTAGGTCAAAATTGCCGGCTGTACAACCATTATGGCTCAATGTTCGTCCACTTCCGGTCTCCAGGATAGCTTGACATACATGTATTATACCTCAAAATGTTTGTACATGTCTCTGCTTTATAAATATACACAGTAAGACTGTCTATACGCCCCTTGATTGGAGTAAATAATGTAAAACCAATGTCCGACGGTAGGTTAAAATAAGACGATTTACCTATGTTTTCACCCCCTTCCGGTCCGCATGGCGGCCCGAATAACCAAATACCTTAATAAATATGTGCGCAGGTGTATCTGCTTAATACATATGTCTAGTTTTTATTTCTGGAGCCCTCCGTTAGCCAGAAAAATGCGAAAAACCAATATGCGGTACTACCCGAAATATCCGTCAGGGTCCTGGCATCCCATTTTAGCTCCGTAATAGGCAACTTCCGGTCCTCAGGATGGCTTGATCTACATGTATAATACCTCAAAACGTTTGTCAATGCCTCTGCTTGATAACTATTCCCCGTAGATCATTCCATAGGACCTGTGGAGCAAGTCAGAAGTAAAAAACCATGGTCGGGTAGGTCAAAATTGCCGGCTGTACAACCATTATGGCTCAATGTTCGTCCACTTCCGGTCTCCAGGATAGCTTGACATACATGTATTATACCTCAAAATGTTTGTACATGTCTCTGCTTTATAAATATATACAGTAAGACTGTCTATACGCCCCTTGATTGGAGTAAATAATGTAAAACCAATGTCCGACGGTAGGTTAAAATAAGACGATTTACCTATGTTTTCACCCCCTTCCGGTCCCCATGGCGGCCCCAATAACCAAATACCTTAATAAATATGTGCGCAGGTGTATCTGCTTAATACATATGTCTAGTTTTTATTTCTGGAGCCCTCCGTTAGCCAGAAAAATGCGAAAAACCAATATGCGGTACTACCCGAAATATCCGTCAGGGTCTTTGCATCCCATTTTAGCTCCGTAATAGGCAACTTCCGGTCCTCAGGATGGCTTGATCTACATGTATAATACCTCAAAACGTTTGTCAATGCCTCTGCTTGATAACTATTCCCCGTAGATCATTCCATAGGACCTGTGGAGCAAGTCAGAAGTAAAAAACCATGGTCGGGTAGGTCAAAATTGCCGGCTGTACAACCATTATGGCTCAATTTTCGTCCACTTCCGGTCTCCAGGATAGCTTGACATACATGTATTATACCTCAAAATGTTTGTACATGTCTCTGCTTTATAAATATACACAGTAAGACTGTCTATACGCCCCTTGATTGGAGTAAATAATGTAAAACCAATGTCCGGCGGTAGGTTAAAATAAGACGATTTACCTATGTTTTCACCCCCTTCCGGTCCCCATGGCGGCCCCAATAACCAAATACCTTAATAAATATGTGCGCAGGTGTATCTGCTTAATACATATGTCTAGTTTTTATTTCTGGAGCCCTCCGTTAGCCAGAAAAATGCGAAAAACCAATATGCGGTACTACCCGAAATATCCGTCAGGGTCTTTGCATCCCATTTTAGCTCCGTAATAGGCAACTTCCGGTCCTCAGGATGGCTTGATCTACATGTATAATACCTCAAAACGTTTGTCAATGCCTCTGCTTGATAACTATTCCCCGTAGATCATTCCATAGGACCTGTGGAGCAAGTCAGAAGTAAAAAACCATGGTCGGGTAGGTCAAAATTGCCGGCTGTACAACCATTATGGCTCAATTTTCGTCCACTTCCGGTCTCCAGGATAGCTTGACATACATGTATTATACCTCAAAATGTTTGTACATGTCTCTGCTTTATAAATATACACAGTAAGACTGTCTATACGCCCCTTGATTGGAGTAAATAATGTAAAACCAATGTCCGGCGGTAGGTTAAAATAAGACGATTTACCTATGTTTTCACCCCCTTCCGGTCCGCATGGCGGCCCGAATAACCAAATACCTTAATAAATATGTGCGCAGGTGTATCTGCTTAATACATATGTCTAGTTTTTATTTCTGGAGCCCTCCGTTAGCCAGAAAAATGCGAAAAACCAATATGCGGTACTACCCGAAATATCCGTCAGGGTCCTGGCATCCCATTTTAGCTCCGTAATAGGCAACTTCCGGTCCTCAGGATGGCTTGATCTACATGTATAATACCTCAAAACGTTTGTCAATGCCTCTGCTTGATAACTATTCCCCGTAGATCATTCCATAGGACCTGTGGAGCAAGTCAGAAGTAAAAAACCATGGTCGGGTAGGTCAAAATTGCCGGCTGTACAACCATTATGGCTCAATGTTCGTCCACTTCCGGTCTCCAGGATAGCTTGACATACATGTATTATACCTCAAAATGTTTGTACATGTCTCTGCTTTATAAATATATACAGTAAGACTGTCTATACGCCCCTTGATTGGAGTAAATAATGTAAAACAAATGTCCGGCGGTAGGTTAAAATAAGACGATTTACCTATGTTTTCACCCCCTTCCGGTCCCCATGGCGGCCCGAATAACCAAATACCTTAATAAATATGTGCGCAGGTGTATCTGCTTAATACATATGTCTAGTTTTTATTTCTGGAGCCCTCCGTTAGCCAGAAAAATGCGAAAAACCAATATGCGGTACTACCCGAAATATCCGTCAGGGTCTTGGCATCCCATTTTAGCTCCGTAATAGGCAACTTCCGGTCCTCAGGATGGCTTGATCTACATGTATAATACCTCAAAACGTTTGTCAATGCCTCTGCTTGATAACTATTCCCCGTAGATCATTCCATAGGACCTGTGGAGCAAGTCAGAAGTAAAAAACCATGGTCGGGTAGGTCAAAATTGCCGGCTGTACAACCATTATGGCTCAATGTTCGTCCACTTCCGGTCTCCAGGATAGCTTGACATACATGTATTATACCTCAAAATGTTTGTACATGTCTCTGCTTTATAAATATATACAGTAAGACTGTCTATACGCCCCTTGATTGGAGTAAATAATGTAAAACCAATGTCCGACGGTAGGTTAAAATAAGACGATTTACCTATGTTTTCACCCCCTTCCGGTCCCCATGGCGGCCCCAATAACCAAATACCTTAATAAATATGTGCGCAGGTGTATCTGCTTAATACATATGTCTAGTTTTTATTTCTGGAGCCCTCCGTTAGCCAGAAAAATGCGAAAAACCAATATGCGGTACTACCCGAAATATCCGTCAGGGTCTTTGCATCCCATTTTAGCTCCGTAATAGGCAACTTCCGGTCCTCAGGATGGCTTGATCTACATGTATAATACCTCAAAACGTTTGTCAATGCCTCTGCTTGATAACTATTCCCCGTAGATCATTCCATAGGACCTGTGGAGCAAGTCAGAAGTAAAAAACCATGGTCGGGTAGGTCAAAATTGCCGGCTGTACAACCATTATGGCTCAATTTTCGTCCACTTCCGGTCTCCAGGATAGCTTGACATACATGTATTATACCTCAAAATGTTTGTACATGTCTCTGCTTTATAAATATACACAGTAAGACTGTCTATACGCCCCTTGATTGGAGTAAATAATGTAAAACCAATGTCCGGCGGTAAGTTAAAATAAGACGATTTACCTATGTTTTCACCCCCTTCCGGTCCGCATGGCCGCCCGAATAACCAAATACCTTAATAAATATGTGCGCAGGTGTATCTGCTTAATACATATGTCTAGTTTTTATTTCTGGAGCCCTCCGTTAGCCAGAAAAATGCGAAAAACCAATATGCGGTACTACCCGAAATATCCGTCAGGGTCTTGGCATCCCATTTTAGCTCCGTAATAGGCAACTTCCGGTCCTCAGGATGGCTTGATCTACATGTATAATACCTCAAAACGTTTGTCAATGCCTCTGCTTGATAACTATTCCCCGTAGATCATTCCATAGGACCTGTGGAGCAAGTCAGAAGTAAAAAACCATGGTCGGGTAGGTCAAAATTGCCGGCTGTACAACCATTATGGCTCAATTTTCGTCCACTTCCGGTCTCCAGGATAGCTTGACATACATGTATTATACCTCAAAATGTTTGTACATGTCTCTGCTTTATAAATATATACAGTAAGACTGTCTATACGCCCCTTGATTGGAGTAAATAATGTAAAACCAATGTCCGACGGTAGGTTAAAATAAGACGATTTACCTATGTTTTAACCCCCTTCCGGTCCGCATGGCGGCCCGAATAACCAAATACCTTAATAAATATGTGCGCAGGTGTATCTGCTTAATACATATTGTCTAGTTTTTATTTCTGGAGCCCTCCGTTAGCCAGAAAAATGCGAAAAACCAATATGCGGTACTACCCGAAATATCCGTCAGGGTCTTGGCATCCCATTTTAGCTCCGTAATAGGCAACTTCCGGTCCTCAGGATGGCTTGATCTACATGTATAATACCTCAAAACGTTTGTCAATGCCTCTGCTTGATAACTATTCCCCGTAGATCATTCCATAGGACCTGTGGAGCAAGTCAGAAGTAAAAAACCATGGTCGGGTAGGTCAAAATTGCCGGCTGTACAACCATTATGGCTCAATTTTCGTCCACTTCCGGTCTCCAGGATAGCTTGACATACATGTATTATACCTCAAAATGTTTGTACATGTCTCTGCTTTATAAATATATACAGTAAGACTGTCTATACGCCCCTTGATTGGAGTAAATAATGTAAAACCAATGTCCGACGGTAGGTTAAAATAAGACGATTTACCTATGTTTTCACCCCCTTCCGGTCCCCATGGCCGCCCGAATAACCAAATACCTTAATAAATATGTGCGCAGGTGTATCTGCTTAATACATATGTCTAGTTTTTATTTCTGGAGCCCTCCGTTAGCCAGAAAAGTGCGAAAAACCAATATGCGGTACTACCCGAAATATCCGTCAGGGTCTTGGCATCCCATTTTAGCTCCGTAATAGGCAACTTCCGGTCCTCAGGATGGCTTGATCTACATGTATAATACCTCAAAACGTTTGTCAATGCCTCTGCTTGATAACTATTCCCCGTAGATCATTCCATAGGACCTGTGGAGCAAGTCAGAAGTAAAAAACCATGGTCGGGTAGGTCAAAATTGCCGGCTGTACAACCATTATGGCTCAATTTTCGTCCACTTCCGGTCTCCAGGATAGCTTGACATACATGTATTATACCTCAAAATGTTTGTAGATGTCTCTGCTTTATAAATATACACAGTAAGACTGTCCATACGCCCCTTGATTGGAGTAAATAATGTAAAACCAATGTCCGACGGTAGGTTAAAATAAGACGATTTACCTATGTTTTCACCCCCTTCCGGTCCCCATGGCGGCCCGAATAACCAAATACCTTAATAAATATGTGCGCAGGTGTATCTGCTTAATACATATGTCTAGTTTTTATTTCTGGAGCCCTCCGTTAGCCAGAAAAATGCGAAAAACCAATATGCGGTACTACCCGAAATATCCGTCAGGGTCTTGGCATCCCATTTTAGCTCCGTAATAGGCAACTTCCGGTCCTCAGGATGGCTTGATCTACATGTATAATACCTCAAAACGTTTGTCAATGCCTCTGCTTGATAACTATTCCCCGTAGATCATTCCATAGGACCTGTGGAGCAAGTCAGAAGTAAAAAACCATGGTCGGGTAGGTCAAAATTGCCGGCTGTACAACCATTATGGCTCAATTTTCGTCCACTTCCGGTCTCCAGGATAGCTTGACATACATGTATTATACCTCAAAATGTTTGTACATGTCTCTGCTTTATAAATATATACAGTAAGACTGTCTATACGCCCCTTGATTGGAGTAAATAATGTAAAACCAATGTCCGACGGTAGGTTAAAATAAGACGATTTACCTATGTTTTCACCCCCTTCCGGTCCCCATGGCCGCCCGAATAACCAAATACCTTAATAAATATGTGCGCAGGTGTATCTGCTTAATACATATGTCTAGTTTTTATTTCTGGAGCCCTCCGTTAGCCAGAAAAATGCGAAAAACCAATATGCGGTACTACCCGAAATATCCGTCAGGGTCTTGGCATCCCATTTTAGCTCCGTAATAGGCAACTTCCGGTCCTCAGGATGGCTTGATCTACATGTATAATACCTCAAAACGTTTGTCAATGCCTCTGCTTGATAACTATTCCCCGTAGATCATTCCATAGGACCTGTGGAGCAAGTCAGAAGTAAAAAACCATGGTCGGGTAGGTCAAAATTGCCGGCTGTACAACCATTATGGCTCAATTTTCGTCCACTTCCGGTCTCCAGGATAGCTTGACATACATGTATTATACCTCAAAATGTTTGTAGATGTCTCTGCTTTATAAATATACACAGTAAGACTGTCTATACGCCCCTTGATTGGAGTAAATAATGTAAAACCAATGTCCGACGGTAGGTTAAAATAAGACGATTTACCTATGTTTTCACCCCCTTCCGGTCCCCATGGCGGCCCGAATAACCAAATACCTTAATAAATATGTGCGCAGGTGTATCTGCTTAATACATATTGTCTAGTTTTTATTTCTGGAGCCCTCCGTTAGCCAGAAAAATGCGAAAAACCAATATGCGGTACTACCCGAAATATCCGTCAGGGTCTTGGCATCCCATTTTAGCTCCGTAATAGGCAACTTCCGGTCCTCAGGATGGCTTGATCTACATGTATAATACCTCAAAACGTTTGTCAATGCCTCTGCTTGATAACTATTCCCCGTAGATCATTCCATAGGACCTGTGGAGCAAGTCAGAAGTAAAAAACCATGGTCGGGTAGGTCAAAATTGCCGGCTGTACAACCATTATGGCTCAATTTTCGTCCACTTCCGGTCTCCAGGATAGCTTGACATACATGTATTATACCTCAAAATGTTTGTACATGTCTCTGCTTTATAAATATATACAGTAAGACTGTCTATACGCCCCTTGATTGGAGTAAATAATGTAAAACCAATGTCCGACGGTAGGTTAAAATAAGACGATTTACCTATGTTTTCACCCCCTTCCGGTCCGCATGGCGGCCCGAATAACCAAATACCTTAATAAATATGTGCGCAGGTGTATCTGCTTAATACATATGTCTAGTTTTTATTTCTGGAGCCCTCCGTTAGCCAGAAAAATGCGAAAAACCAATATGCGGTACTACCCGAAATATCCGTCAGGGTCCTAGCATCCCATTTTAGCTCCGTAATAGGCAACTTCCGGTCCTCAGGATGGCTTGATCTACATGTATAATACCTCAAAACGTTTGCCAATGCCTCTGCTTGATAACTATTCCCCGTAGATCATTCCATAGGACCTGTGGAGCAAGTCAGAAGTAAAAAACCATGGTCGGGTAGGTCAAAATTGCCGGCTGTACAACCATTATGGCTCAATTTTCGTCCACTTCCGGTCTCCAGGATAGCTTGACATACATGTATTATACCTCAAAATGTTTGTAGATGTCTCTGCTTTATAAATATACACAGTAAGACTGTCTATACGCCCCTTGATTGGAGTAAATAATGTAAAACCAATGTCCGACGGTAGGTTAAAATAAGACGATTTACCTATGTTTTCACCCCCTTCCGGTCCCCATGGCGGCCCGAATAACCAAATACCTTAATAAATATGTGCGCAGGTGTATCTGCTTAATACATATGTCTAGTTTTTATTTCTGGAGCCCTCCGTTAGCCAGAAAAATGCGAAAAACCAATATGCGGTACTACCCGAAATATCCGTCAGGGTCTTGGCATCCCATTTTAGCTCCGTAATAGGCAACTTCCGGTCCTCAGGATGGCTTGATCTACATGTATAATACCTCAAAACGTTTGTCAATGCCTCTGCTTGATAACTATTCCCCGTAGATCATTCCATAGGACCTGTGGAGCAAGTCAGAAGTAAAAAACCATGGTCGGGTAGGTCAAAATTGCCGGCTGTACAACCATTATGGCTCAATTTTCGTCCACTTCCGGTCTCCAGGATAGCTTGACATACATGTATTATACCTCAAAATGTTTGTACATGTCTCTGCTTTATAAATATATACAGTAAGACTGTCTATACGCCCCTTGATTGGAGTAAATAATGTAAAACCAATGTCCGGCGGTAAGTTAAAATAAGACGATTTACCTATGTTTTCACCCCCTTCCGGTCCGCATGGCGGCCCGAATAACCAAATACCTTAATAAATATGTGCGCAGGTGTATCTGCTTAATACATATGTCTAGTTTTTATTTCTGGAGCCCTCCGTTAGCCAGAAAAATGCGAAAAACCAATATGCGGTACTACCCGAAATATCCGTCAGGGTCTTTGCATCCCATTTTAGCTCCGTAATAGGCAACTTCCGGTCCTCAGGATGGCTTGATCTACATGTATAATACCTCAAAACGTTTGTCAATGCCTCTGCTTGATAACTATTCCCCGTAGATCATTCCATAGGACCTGTGGAGCAAGTCAGAAGTAAAAAACCATGGTCGGGTAGGTCAAAATTGCCGGCTGTACAACCATTATGGCTCAATTTTCGTCCACTTCCGGTCTCCAGGATAGCTTGACATACATGTATTATACCTCAAAATGTTTGTACATGTCTCTGCTTTATAAATATACACAGTAAGACTGTCTATACGCCCCTTGATTGGAGTAAATAATGTAAAACCAATGTCCGGCGGTAAGTTAAAATAAGACGATTTACCTATGTTTTCACCCCCTTCCGGTCCGCATGGCGGCCCGAATAACCAAATACCTTAATAAATATGTGCGCAGGTGTATCTGCTTAATACATATGTCTAGTTTTTATTTCTGGAGCCCTCCGTTAGCCAGAAAAATGCGAAAAACCAATATGCGGTACTACCCGAAATATCCGTCAGGGTCTTGGCATCCCATTTTAGCTCCGTAATAGGCAACTTCCGGTCCTCAGGATGGCTTGATCTACATGTATAATACCTCAAAACGTTTGTCAATGCCTCTGCTTGATAACTATTCCCCGTAGATCATTCCATAGGACCTGTGGAGCAAGTCAGAAGTAAAAAACCATGGTCGGGTAGGTCAAAATTGCCGGCTGTACAACCATTATGGCTCAATTTTCGTCCACTTCCGGTCTCCAGGATAGCTTGACATACATGTATTATACCTCAAAATGTTTGTACATGTCTCTGCTTTATAAATATATACAGTAAGACTGTCTATACGCCCCTTGATTGGAGTAAATAATGTAAAACCAATGTCCGACGGTAGGTTAAAATAAGACGATTTACCTATGTTTTCACCCCCTTCCGGTCCGCATGGCGGCCCGAATAACCAAATACCTTAATAAATATGTGCGCAGGTGTATCTGCTTAATACATATTGTCTAGTTTTTATTTCTGGAGCCCTCCGTTAGCCAGAAAAATGCGAAAAACCAATATGCGGTACTACCCGAAATATCCGTCAGGGTCTTGGCATCCCATTTTAGCTCCGTAATAGGCAACTTCCGGTCCTCAGGATGGCTTGATCTACATGTATAATACCTCAAAACGTTTGTCAATGCCTCTGCTTGATAACTATTCCCCGTAGATCATTCCATAGGACCTGTGGAGCAAGTCAGAAGTAAAAAACCATGGTCGGGTAGGTCAAAATTGCCGGCTGTACAACCATTATGGCTCAATTTTCGTCCACTTCCGGTCTCCAGGATAGCTTGACATACATGTATTATACCTCAAAATGTTTGTACATGTCTCTGCTTTATAAATATATACAGTAAGACTGTCTATACGCCCCTTGATTGGAGTAAATAATGTAAAACCAATGTCCGACGGTAGGTTAAAATAAGACGATTTACCTATGTTTTCACCCCCTTCCGGTCCCCATGGCCGCCCGAATAACCAAATACCTTAATAAATATGTGCGCAGGTGTATCTGCTTAATACATATGTCTAGTTTTTATTTCTGGAGCCCTCCGTTAGCCAGAAAAATGCGAAAAACCAATATGCGGTACTACCCGAAATATCCGTCAGGGTCTTGGCATCCCATTTTAGCTCCGTAATAGGCAACTTCCGGTCCTCAGGATGGCTTGATCTACATGTATAATACCTCAAAACGTTTGTCAATGCCTCTGCTTGATAACTATTCCCCGTAGATCATTCCATAGGACCTGTGGAGCAAGTCAGAAGTAAAAAACCATGGTCGGGTAGGTCAAAATTGCCGGCTGTACAACCATTATGGCTCAATTTTCGTCCACTTCCGGTCTCCAGGATAGCTTGACATACATGTATTATACCTCAAAATGTTTGTAGATGTCTCTGCTTTATAAATATACACAGTAAGACTGTCCATACGCCCCTTGATTGGAGTAAATAATGTAAAACCAATGTCCGACGGTAGGTTAAAATAAGACGATTTACCTATGTTTTCACCCCCTTCCGGTCCCCATGGCGGCCCGAATAACCAAATACCTTAATAAATATGTGCGCAGGTGTATCTGCTTAATACATATGTCTAGTTTTTATTTCTGGAGCCCTCCGTTAGCCAGAAAAATGCGAAAAACCAATATGCGGTACTACCCGAAATATCCGTCAGGGTCTTGGCATCCCATTTTAGCTCCGTAATAGGCAACTTCCGGTCCTCAGGATGGCTTGATCTACATGTATAATACCTCAAAACGTTTGTCAATGCCTCTGCTTGATAACTATTCCCCGTAGATCATTCCATAGGACCTGTGGAGCAAGTCAGAAGTAAAAAACCATGGTCGGGTAGGTCAAAATTGCCGGCTGTACAACCATTATGGCTCAATTTTCGTCCACTTCCGGTCTCCAGGATAGCTTGACATACATGTATTATACCTCAAAATGTTTGTACATGTCTCTGCTTTATAAATATATACAGTAAGACTGTCTATACGCCCCTTGATTGGAGTAAATAATGTAAAACCAATGTCCGACGGTAGGTTAAAATAAGACGATTTACCTATGTTTTCACCCCCTTCCGGTCCCCATGGCCGCCCGAATAACCAAATACCTTAATAAATATGTGCGCAGGTGTATCTGCTTAATACATATGTCTAGTTTTTATTTCTGGAGCCCTCCGTTAGCCAGAAAAATGCGAAAAACCAATATGCGGTACTACCCGAAATATCCGTCAGGGTCTTGGCATCCCATTTTAGCTCCGTAATAGGCAACTTCCGGTCCTCAGGATGGCTTGATCTACATGTATAATACCTCAAAACGTTTGTCAATGCCTCTGCTTGATAACTATTCCCCGTAGATCATTCCATAGGACCTGTGGAGCAAGTCAGAAGTAAAAAACCATGGTCGGGTAGGTCAAAATTGCCGGCTGTACAACCATTATGGCTCAATTTTCGTCCACTTCCGGTCTCCAGGATAGCTTGACATACATGTATTATACCTCAAAATGTTTGTAGATGTCTCTGCTTTATAAATATACACAGTAAGACTGTCTATACGCCCCTTGATTGGAGTAAATAATGTAAAACCAATGTCCGACGGTAGGTTAAAATAAGACGATTTACCTATGTTTTCACCCCCTTCCGGTCCCCATGGCGGCCCGAATAACCAAATACCTTAATAAATATGTGCGCAGGTGTATCTGCTTAATACATATTGTCTAGTTTTTATTTCTGGAGCCCTCCGTTAGCCAGAAAAATGCGAAAAACCAATATGCGGTACTACCCGAAATATCCGTCAGGGTCTTGGCATCCCATTTTAGCTCCGTAATAGGCAACTTCCGGTCCTCAGGATGGCTTGATCTACATGTATAATACCTCAAAACGTTTGTCAATGCCTCTGCTTGATAACTATTCCCCGTAGATCATTCCATAGGACCTGTGGAGCAAGTCAGAAGTAAAAAACCATGGTCGGGTAGGTCAAAATTGCCGGCTGTACAACCATTATGGCTCAATTTTCGTCCACTTCCGGTCTCCAGGATAGCTTGACATACATGTATTATACCTCAAAATGTTTGTACATGTCTCTGCTTTATAAATATATACAGTAAGACTGTCTATACGCCCCTTGATTGGAGTAAATAATGTAAAACCAATGTCCGACGGTAGGTTAAAATAAGACGATTTACCTATGTTTTCACCCCCTTCCGGTCCGCATGGCGGCCCGAATAACCAAATACCTTAATAAATATGTGCGCAGGTGTATCTGCTTAATACATATGTCTAGTTTTTATTTCTGGAGCCCTCCGTTAGCCAGAAAAATGCGAAAAACCAATATGCGGTACTACCCGAAATATCCGTCAGGGTCCTAGCATCCCATTTTAGCTCCGTAATAGGCAACTTCCGGTCCTCAGGATGGCTTGATCTACATGTATAATACCTCAAAACGTTTGCCAATGCCTCTGCTTGATAACTATTCCCCGTAGATCATTCCATAGGACCTGTGGAGCAAGTCAGAAGTAAAAAACCATGGTCGGGTAGGTCAAAATTGCCGGCTGTACAACCATTATGGCTCAATTTTCGTCCACTTCCGGTCTCCAGGATAGCTTGACATACATGTATTATACCTCAAAATGTTTGTAGATGTCTCTGCTTTATAAATATACACAGTAAGACTGTCTATACGCCCCTTGATTGGAGTAAATAATGTAAAACCAATGTCCGACGGTAGGTTAAAATAAGACGATTTACCTATGTTTTCACCCCCTTCCGGTCCCCATGGCGGCCCGAATAACCAAATACCTTAATAAATATGTGCGCAGGTGTATCTGCTTAATACATATGTCTAGTTTTTATTTCTGGAGCCCTCCGTTAGCCAGAAAAATGCGAAAAACCAATATGCGGTACTACCCGAAATATCCGTCAGGGTCTTGGCATCCCATTTTAGCTCCGTAATAGGCAACTTCCGGTCCTCAGGATGGCTTGATCTACATGTATAATACCTCAAAACGTTTGTCAATGCCTCTGCTTGATAACTATTCCCCGTAGATCATTCCATAGGACCTGTGGAGCAAGTCAGAAGTAAAAAACCATGGTCGGGTAGGTCAAAATTGCCGGCTGTACAACCATTATGGCTCAATTTTCGTCCACTTCCGGTCTCCAGGATAGCTTGACATACATGTATTATACCTCAAAATGTTTGTACATGTCTCTGCTTTATAAATATATACAGTAAGACTGTCTATACGCCCCTTGATTGGAGTAAATAATGTAAAACCAATGTCCGGCGGTAAGTTAAAATAAGACGATTTACCTATGTTTTCACCCCCTTCCGGTCCGCATGGCGGCCCGAATAACCAAATACCTTAATAAATATGTGCGCAGGTGTATCTGCTTAATACATATGTCTAGTTTTTATTTCTGGAGCCCTCCGTTAGCCAGAAAAATGCGAAAAACCAATATGCGGTACTACCCGAAATATCCGTCAGGGTCTTTGCATCCCATTTTAGCTCCGTAATAGGCAACTTCCGGTCCTCAGGATGGCTTGATCTACATGTATAATACCTCAAAACGTTTGTCAATGCCTCTGCTTGATAACTATTCCCCGTAGATCATTCCATAGGACCTGTGGAGCAAGTCAGAAGTAAAAAACCATGGTCGGGTAGGTCAAAATTGCCGGCTGTACAACCATTATGGCTCAATTTTCGTCCACTTCCGGTCTCCAGGATAGCTTGACATACATGTATTATACCTCAAAATGTTTGTACATGTCTCTGCTTTATAAATATACACAGTAAGACTGTCTATACGCCCCTTGATTGGAGTAAATAATGTAAAACCAATGTCCGGCGGTAAGTTAAAATAAGACGATTTACCTATGTTTTCACCCCCTTCCGGTCCGCATGGCGGCCCGAATAACCAAATACCTTAATAAATATGTGCGCAGGTGTATCTGCTTAATACATATGTCTAGTTTTTATTTCTGGAGCCCTCCGTTAGCCAGAAAAATGCGAAAAACCAATATGCGGTACTACCCGAAATATCCGTCAGGGTCTTGGCATCCCATTTTAGCTCCGTAATAGGCAACTTCCGGTCCTCAGGATGGCTTGATCTACATGTATAATACCTCAAAACGTTTGTCAATGCCTCTGCTTGATAACTATTCCCCGTAGATCATTCCATAGGACCTGTGGAGCAAGTCAGAAGTAAAAAACCATGGTCGGGTAGGTCAAAATTGCCGGCTGTACAACCATTATGGCTCAATTTTCGTCCACTTCCGGTCTCCAGGATAGCTTGACATACATGTATTATACCTCAAAATGTTTGTACATGTCTCTGCTTTATAAATATATACAGTAAGACTGTCTATACGCCCCTTGATTGGAGTAAATAATGTAAAACCAATGTCCGACGGTAGGTTAAAATAAGACGATTTACCTATGTTTTCACCCCCTTCCGGTCCGCATGGCGGCCCGAATAACCAAATACCTTAATAAATATGTGCGCAGGTGTATCTGCTTAATACATATTGTCTAGTTTTTATTTCTGGAGCCCTCCGTTAGCCAGAAAAATGCGAAAAACCAATATGCGGTACTACCCGAAATATCCGTCAGGGTCTTGGCATCCCATTTTAGCTCCGTAATAGGCAACTTCCGGTCCTCAGGATGGCTTGATCTACATGTATAATACCTCAAAACGTTTGTCAATGCCTCTGCTTGATAACTATTCCCCGTAGATCATTCCATAGGACCTGTGGAGCAAGTCAGAAGTAAAAAACCATGGTCGGGTAGGTCAAAATTGCCGGCTGTACAACCATTATGGCTCAATTTTCGTCCACTTCCGGTCTCCAGGATAGCTTGACATACATGTATTATACCTCAAAATGTTTGTACATGTCTCTGCTTTATAAATATATACAGTAAGACTGTCTATACGCCCCTTGATTGGAGTAAATAATGTAAAACCAATGTCCGACGGTAGGTTAAAATAAGACGATTTACCTATGTTTTCACCCCCTTCCGGTCCCCATGGCCGCCCGAATAACCAAATACCTTAATAAATATGTGCGCAGGTGTATCTGCTTAATACATATGTCTAGTTTTTATTTCTGGAGCCCTCCGTTAGCCAGAAAAATGCGAAAAACCAATATGCGGTACTACCCGAAATATCCGTCAGGGTCTTGGCATCCCATTTTAGCTCCGTAATAGGCAACTTCCGGTCCTCAGGATGGCTTGATCTACATGTATAATACCTCAAAACGTTTGTCAATGCCTCTGCTTGATAACTATTCCCCGTAGATCATTCCATAGGACCTGTGGAGCAAGTCAGAAGTAAAAAACCATGGTCGGGTAGGTCAAAATTGCCGGCTGTACAACCATTATGGCTCAATTTTCGTCCACTTCCGGTCTCCAGGATAGCTTGACATACATGTATTATACCTCAAAATGTTTGTAGATGTCTCTGCTTTATAAATATACACAGTAAGACTGTCTATACGCCCCTTGATTGGAGTAAATAATGTAAAACCAATGTCCGACGGTAGGTTAAAATAAGACGATTTACCTATGTTTTCACCCCCTTCCGGTCCCCATGGCGGCCCGAATAACCAAATACCTTAATAAATATGTGCGCAGGTGTATCTGCTTAATACATATGTCTAGTTTTTATTTCTGGAGCCCTCCGTTAGCCAGAAAAATGCGAAAAACCAATATGCGGTACTACCCGAAATATCCGTCAGGGTCTTGGCATCCCATTTTAGCTCCGTAATAGGCAACTTCCGGTCCTCAGGATGGCTTGATCTACATGTATAATACCTCAAAACGTTTGTCAATGCCTCTGCTTGATAACTATTCCCCGTAGATCATTCCATAGGACCTGTGGAGCAAGTCAGAAGTAAAAAACCATGGTCGGGTAGGTCAAAATTGCCGGCTGTACAACCATTATGGCTCAATTTTCGTCCACTTCCGGTCTCCAGGATAGCTTGACATACATGTATTATACCTCAAAATGTTTGTACATGTCTCTGCTTTATAAATATATACAGTAAGACTGTCTATACGCCCCTTGATTGGAGTAAATAATGTAAAACCAATGTCCGACGGTAGGTTAAAATAAGACGATTTACCTATGTTTTCACCCCCTTCCGGTCCCCATGGCCGCCCGAATAACCAAATACCTTAATAAATATGTGCGCAGGTGTATCTGCTTAATACATATGTCTAGTTTTTATTTCTGGAGCCCTCCGTTAGCCAGAAAAATGCGAAAAACCAATATGCGGTACTACCCGAAATATCCGTCAGGGTCTTGGCATCCCATTTTAGCTCCGTAATAGGCAACTTCCGGTCCTCAGGATGGCTTGATCTACATGTATAATACCTCAAAACGTTTGTCAATGCCTCTGCTTGATAACTATTCCCCGTAGATCATTCCATAGGACCTGTGGAGCAAGTCAGAAGTAAAAAACCATGGTCGGGTAGGTCAAAATTGCCGGCTGTACAACCATTATGGCTCAATTTTCGTCCACTTCCGGTCTCCAGGATAGCTTGACATACATGTATTATACCTCAAAATGTTTGTAGATGTCTCTGCTTTATAAATATACACAGTAAGACTGTCTATACGCCCCTTGATTGGAGTAAATAATGTAAAACCAATGTCCGACGGTAGGTTAAAATAAGACGATTTACCTATGTTTTCACCCCCTTCCGGTCCCCATGGCGGCCCGAATAACCAAATACCTTAATAAATATGTGCGCAGGTGTATCTGCTTAATACATATTGTCTAGTTTTTATTTCTGGAGCCCTCCGTTAGCCAGAAAAATGCGAAAAACCAATATGCGGTACTACCCGAAATATCCGTCAGGGTCTTGGCATCCCATTTTAGCTCCGTAATAGGCAACTTCCGGTCCTCAGGATGGCTTGATCTACATGTATAATACCTCAAAACGTTTGTCAATGCCTCTGCTTGATAACTATTCCCCGTAGATCATTCCATAGGACCTGTGGAGCAAGTCAGAAGTAAAAAACCATGGTCGGGTAGGTCAAAATTGCCGGCTGTACAACCATTATGGCTCAATTTTCGTCCACTTCCGGTCTCCAGGATAGCTTGACATACATGTATTATACCTCAAAATGTTTGTACATGTCTCTGCTTTATAAATATATACAGTAAGACTGTCTATACGCCCCTTGATTGGAGTAAATAATGTAAAACCAATGTCCGACGGTAGGTTAAAATAAGACGATTTACCTATGTTTTCACCCCCTTCCGGTCCGCATGGCGGCCCGAATAACCAAATACCTTAATAAATATGTGCGCAGGTGTATCTGCTTAATACATATGTCTAGTTTTTATTTCTGGAGCCCTCCGTTAGCCAGAAAAATGCGAAAAACCAATATGCGGTACTACCCGAAATATCCGTCAGGGTCCTAGCATCCCATTTTAGCTCCGTAATAGGCAACTTCCGGTCCTCAGGATGGCTTGATCTACATGTATAATACCTCAAAACGTTTGCCAATGCCTCTGCTTGATAACTATTCCCCGTAGATCATTCCATAGGACCTGTGGAGCAAGTCAGAAGTAAAAAACCATGGTCGGGTAGGTCAAAATTGCCGGCTGTACAACCATTATGGCTCAATTTTCGTCCACTTCCGGTCTCCAGGATAGCTTGACATACATGTATTATACCTCAAAATGTTTGTAGATGTCTCTGCTTTATAAATATACACAGTAAGACTGTCTATACGCCCCTTGATTGGAGTAAATAATGTAAAACCAATGTCCGACGGTAGGTTAAAATAAGACGATTTACCTATGTTTTCACCCCCTTCCGGTCCCCATGGCGGCCCGAATAACCAAATACCTTAATAAATATGTGCGCAGGTGTATCTGCTTAATACATATGTCTAGTTTTTATTTCTGGAGCCCTCCGTTAGCCAGAAAAATGCGAAAAACCAATATGCGGTACTACCCGAAATATCCGTCAGGGTCTTGGCATCCCATTTTAGCTCCGTAATAGGCAACTTCCGGTCCTCAGGATGGCTTGATCTACATGTATAATACCTCAAAACGTTTGTCAATGCCTCTGCTTGATAACTATTCCCCGTAGATCATTCCATAGGACCTGTGGAGCAAGTCAGAAGTAAAAAACCATGGTCGGGTAGGTCAAAATTGCCGGCTGTACAACCATTATGGCTCAATTTTCGTCCACTTCCGGTCTCCAGGATAGCTTGACATACATGTATTATACCTCAAAATGTTTGTACATGTCTCTGCTTTATAAATATATACAGTAAGACTGTCTATACGCCCCTTGATTGGAGTAAATAATGTAAAACCAATGTCCGACGGTAGGTTAAAATAAGACGATTTACCTATGTTTTCACCCCCTTCCGGTCCGCATGGCGGCCCGAATAACCAAATACCTTAATAAACATGTGCGCAGGTGTATCTGCTTAATACATATTGTCTAGTTTTTATTTCTGGAGCCCTCCGTTAGCCAGAAAAATGCGAAAAACCAATATGCGGTACTACCCGAAATATCCGTCAGGGTCTTGGCATCCCATTTTAGCTCCGTAATAGGCAACTTCCGGTCCTCAGGATGGCTTGATCTACATGTATAATACCTCAAAACGTTTGTCAATGCCTCTGCTTGATAACTATTCCCCGTAGATCATTCCATAGGACCTGTGGAGCAAGTCAGAAGTAAAAAACCATGGTCGGGTAGGTCAAAATTGCCGGCTGTACAACCATTATGGCTCAATTTTCGTCCACTTCCGGTCTCCAGGATAGCTTGACATACATGTATTATACCTCAAAATGTTTGTACATGTCTCTGCTTTATAAATATATACAGTAAGACTGTCTATACGCCCCTTGATTGGAGTAAATAATGTAAAACCAATGTCCGACGGTAGGTTAAAATAAGACGATTTACCTATGTTTTCACCCCCTTCCGGTCCCCATGGCCGCCCGAATAACCAAATACCTTAATAAATATGTGCGCAGGTGTATCTGCTTAATACATATGTCTAGTTTTTATTTCTGGAGCCCTCCGTTAGCCAGAAAAATGCGAAAAACCAATATGCGGTACTACCCGAAATATCCGTCAGGGTCTTGGCATCCCATTTTAGCTCCGTAATAGGCAACTTCCGGTCCTCAGGATGGCTTGATCTACATGTATAATACCTCAAAACGTTTGTCAATGCCTCTGCTTGATAACTATTCCCCGTAGATCATTCCATAGGACCTGTGGAGCAAGTCAGAAGTAAAAAACCATGGTCGGGTAGGTCAAAATTGCCGGCTGTACAACCATTATGGCTCAATTTTCGTCCACTTCCGGTCTCCAGGATAGCTTGACATACATGTATTATACCTCAAAATGTTTGTAGATGTCTCTGCTTTATAAATATACACAGTAAGACTGTCTATACGCCCCTTGATTGGAGTAAATAATGTAAAACCAATGTCCGACGGTAGGTTAAAATAAGACGATTTACCTATGTTTTCACCCCCTTCCGGTCCCCATGGCGGCCCGAATAACCAAATACCTTAATAAATATGTGCGCAGGTGTATCTGCTTAATACATATTGTCTAGTTTTTATTTCTGGAGCCCTCCGTTAGCCAGAAAAATGCGAAAAACCAATATGCGGTACTACCCGAAATATCCGTCAGGGTCTTGGCATCCCATTTTAGCTCCGTAATAGGCAACTTCCGGTCCTCAGGATGGCTTGATCTACATGTATAATACCTCAAAACGTTTGTCAATGCCTCTGCTTGATAACTATTCCCCGTAGATCATTCCATAGGACCTGTGGAGCAAGTCAGAAGTAAAAAACCATGGTCGGGTAGGTCAAAATTGCCGGCTGTACAACCATTATGGCTCAATTTTCGTCCACTTCCGGTCTCCAGGATAGCTTGACATACATGTATTATACCTCAAAATGTTTGTACATGTCTCTGCTTTATAAATATATACAGTAAGACTGTCTATACGCCCCTTGATTGGAGTAAATAATGTAAAACCAATGTCCGACGGTAGGTTAAAATAAGACGATTTACCTATGTTTTCACCCCCTTCCGGTCCGCATGGCGGCCCGAATAACCAAATACCTTAATAAATATGTGCGCAGGTGTATCTGCTTAATACATATGTCTAGTTTTTATTTCTGGAGCCCTCCGTTAGCCAGAAAAATGCGAAAAACCAATATGCGGTACTACCCGAAATATCCGTCAGGGTCCTAGCATCCCATTTTAGCTCCGTAATAGGCAACTTCCGGTCCTCAGGATGGCTTGATCTACATGTATAATACCTCAAAACGTTTGCCAATGCCTCTGCTTGATAACTATTCCCCGTAGATCATTCCATAGGACCTGTGGAGCAAGTCAGAAGTAAAAAACCATGGTCGGGTAGGTCAAAATTGCCGGCTGTACAACCATTATGGCTCAATTTTCGTCCACTTCCGGTCTCCAGGATAGCTTGACATACATGTATTATACCTCAAAATGTTTGTAGATGTCTCTGCTTTATAAATATACACAGTAAGACTGTCTATACGCCCCTTGATTGGAGTAAATAATGTAAAACCAATGTCCGACGGTAGGTTAAAATAAGACGATTTACCTATGTTTTCACCCCCTTCCGGTCCCCATGGCGGCCCGAATAACCAAATACCTTAATAAATATGTGCGCAGGTGTATCTGCTTAATACATATGTCTAGTTTTTATTTCTGGAGCCCTCCGTTAGCCAGAAAAATGCGAAAAACCAATATGCGGTACTACCCGAAATATCCGTCAGGGTCTTGGCATCCCATTTTAGCTCCGTAATAGGCAACTTCCGGTCCTCAGGATGGCTTGATCTACATGTATAATACCTCAAAACGTTTGTCAATGCCTCTGCTTGATAACTATTCCCCGTAGATCATTCCATAGGACCTGTGGAGCAAGTCAGAAGTAAAAAACCATGGTCGGGTAGGTCAAAATTGCCGGCTGTACAACCATTATGGCTCAATTTTCGTCCACTTCCGGTCTCCAGGATAGCTTGACATACATGTATTATACCTCAAAATGTTTGTACATGTCTCTGCTTTATAAATATATACAGTAAGACTGTCTATACGCCCCTTGATTGGAGTAAATAATGTAAAACCAATGTCCGACGGTAGGTTAAAATAAGACGATTTACCTATGTTTTCACCCCCTTCCGGTCCGCATGGCGGCCCGAATAACCAAATACCTTAATAAATATGTGCGCAGGTGTATCTGCTTAATACATATTGTCTAGTTTTTATTTCTGGAGCCCTCCGTTAGCCAGAAAAATGCGAAAAACCAATATGCGGTACTACCCGAAATATCCGTCAGGGTCTTGGCATCCCATTTTAGCTCCGTAATAGGCAACTTCCGGTCCTCAGGATGGCTTGATCTACATGTATAATACCTCAAAACGTTTGTCAATGCCTCTGCTTGATAACTATTCCCCGTAGATCATTCCATAGGACCTGTGGAGCAAGTCAGAAGTAAAAAACCATGGTCGGGTAGGTCAAAATTGCCGGCTGTACAACCATTATGGCTCAATTTTCGTCCACTTCCGGTCTCCAGGATAGCTTGACATACATGTATTATACCTCAAAATGTTTGTACATGTCTCTGCTTTATAAATATATACAGTAAGACTGTCTATACGCCCCTTGATTGGAGTAAATAATGTAAAACCAATGTCCGACGGTAGGTTAAAATAAGACGATTTACCTATGTTTTCACCCCCTTCCGGTCCGCATGGCGGCCCGAATAACCAAATACCTTAATAAATATGTGCGCAGGTGTATCTGCTTAATACATATGTCTAGTTTTTATTTCTGGAGCCCTCCGTTAGCCAGAAAAATGCGAAAAACCAATATGCGGTACTACCCGAAATATCCGTCAGGGTCCTAGCATCCCATTTTAGCTCCGTAATAGGCAACTTCCGGTCCTCAGGATGGCTTGATCTACATGTATAATACCTCAAAACGTTTGCCAATGCCTCTGCTTGATAACTATTCCCCGTAGATCATTCCATAGGACCTGTGGAGCAAGTCAGAAGTAAAAAACCATGGTCGGGTAGGTCAAAATTGCCGGCTGTACAACCATTATGGCTCAATTTTCGTCCACTTCCGGTCTCCAGGATAGCTTGACATACATGTATTATACCTCAAAATGTTTGTACATGTCTCTGCTTTATAAATATACACAGTAAGACTGTCTATACGCCCCTTGATTGGAGTAAATAATGTAAAACCAATGTCCGGCGGTAGGTTAAAATAAGACGATTTACCTATGTTTTCACCCCCTTCCGGTCCGCATGGCGGCCCGAATAACCAAATACCTTAATAAATATGTGCGCAGGTGTATCTGCTTAATACATATTGTCTAGTTTTTATTTCTGGAGCCCTCCGTTAGCCAGAAAAATGCGAAAAACCAATATGCGGTACTACCCGAAATATTCGTCAGGGTCTTGGCATCCCATTTTAGCTCCGTAATAGGCAACTTCCGGTCCTCAGGATGGCTTGATCTACATGTATAATACCTCAAAACGTTTGTCAATGCCTCTGCTTGATAACTATTCCCCGTAGATCATTCCATAGGACCTGTGGAGCAAGTCAGAAGTAAAAAACCATGGTCGGGTAGGTCAAAATTGCCGGCTGTACAACCATTATGGCTCAATGTTCGTCCACTTCCGGTCTCCAGGATAGCTTGACATACATGTATTATACCTCAAAATGTTTGTACATGTCTCTGCTTTATAAATATATACAGTAAGACTGTCTATACGCCCCTTGATTGGAGTAAATAATGTAAAACCAATGTCCGGCGGTAGGTTAAAATAAGACGATTTACCTATGTTTTCACCCCCTTCCGGTCCGCATGGCGGCCCGAATAACCAAATACCTTAATAAATATGTGCGCAGGTGTATCTGCTTAATACATATGTCTAGTTTTTATTTCTGGAGCCCTCCGTTAGCCAGAAAAATGCGAAAAACCAATATGCGGTACTACCCGAAATATCCGTCAGGGTCCTAGCATCCCATTTTAGCTCCGTAATAGGCAACTTCCGGTCCTCAGGATGGCTTGATCTACATGTATAATACCTCAAAACGTTTGTCAATGCCTCTGCTTGATAACTATTCCCCGTAGATCATTCCATAGGACCTGTGGAGCAAGTCAGAAGTAAAAAACCATGGTCGGGTAGGTCAAAATTGCCGGCTGTACAACCATTATGGCTCAATGTTCGTCCACTTCCGGTCTCCAGGATAGCTTGACATACATGTATTATACCTCAAAATGTTTGTACATGTCTCTGCTTTATAAATATATACAGTAAGACTGTCTATACGCCCCTTGATTGGAGTAAATAATGTAAAACCAATGTCCGACGGTAGGTTAAAATAAGACGATTTACCTATGTTTTCACCCCCTTCCGGTCCCCATGGCGGCCCGAATAACCAAATACCTTAATAAATATGTGCGCAGGTGTATCTGCTTAATACATATGTCTAGTTTTTATTTCTGGAGCCCTCCGTTAGCCAGAAAAATGCGAAAAACCAATATGCGGTACTACCCGAAATATCCGTCAGGGTCTTGGCATCCCATTTTAGCTCCGTAATAGGCAACTTCCGGTCCTCAGGATGGCTTGATCTACATGTATAATACCTCAAAACGTTTGTCAATGCCTCTGCTTGATAACTATTCCCCGTAGATCATTCCATAGGACCTGTGGAGCAAGTCAGAAGTAAAAAACCATGGTCGGGTAGGTCAAAATTGCCGGCTGTACAACCATTATGGCTCAATTTTCGTCCACTTCCGGTCTCCAGGATAGCTTGACATACATGTATTATACCTCAAAATGTTTGTAGATGTCTCTGCTTTATAAATATACACAGTAAGACTGTCTATACGCCCCTTGATTGGAGTAAATAATGTAAAACCAATGTCCGACGGTAGGTTAAAATAAGACGATTTACCTATGTTTTCACCCCCTTCCGGTCCCCATGGCGGCCCGAATAACCAAATACCTTAATAAATATGTGCGCAGGTGTATCTGCTTAATACATATGTCTAGTTTTTATTTCTGGAGCCCTCCGTTAGCCAGAAAAATGCGAAAAACCAATATGCGGTACTACCCGAAATATCCGTCAGGGTCTTGGCATCCCATTTTAGCTCCGTAATAGGCAACTTCCGGTCCTCAGGATGGCTTGATCTACATGTATAATACCTCAAAACGTTTGTCAATGCCTCTGCTTGATAACTATTCCCCGTAGATCATTCCATAGGACCTGTGGAGCAAGTCAGAAGTAAAAAACCATGGTCGGGTAGGTCAAAATTGCCGGCTGTACAACCATTATGGCTCAATTTTCGTCCACTTCCGGTCTCCAGGATAGCTTGACATACATGTATTATACCTCAAAATGTTTGTACATGTCTCTGCTTTATAAATATATACAGTAAGACTGTCTATACGCCCCTTGATTGGAGTAAATAATGTAAAACCAATGTCCGACGGTAGGTTAAAATAAGACGATTTACCTATGTTTTCACCCCCTTCCGGTCCGCATGGCGGCCCGAATAACCAAATACCTTAATAAATATGTGCGCAGGTGTATCTGCTTAATACATATTGTCTAGTTTTTATTTCTGGAGCCCTCCGTTAGCCAGAAAAATGCGAAAAACCAATATGCGGTACTACCCGAAATATCCGTCAGGGTCTTGGCATCCCATTTTAGCTCCGTAATAGGCAACTTCCGGTCCTCAGGATGGCTTGATCTACATGTATAATACCTCAAAACGTTTGTCAATGCCTCTGCTTGATAACTATTCCCCGTAGATCATTCCATAGGACCTGTGGAGCAAGTCAGAAGTAAAAAACCATGGTCGGGTAGGTCAAAATTGCCGGCTGTACAACCATTATGGCTCAATTTTCGTCCACTTCCGGTCTCCAGGATAGCTTGACATACATGTATTATACCTCAAAATGTTTGTACATGTCTCTGCTTTATAAATATATACAGTAAGACTGTCTATACGCCCCTTGATTGGAGTAAATAATGTAAAACCAATGTCCGACGGTAGGTTAAAATAAGACGATTTACCTATGTTTTCACCCCCTTCCGGTCCGCATGGCGGCCCGAATAACCAAATACCTTAATAAATATGTGCGCAGGTGTATCTGCTTAATACATATTGTCTAGTTTTTATTTCTGGAGCCCTCCGTTAGCCAGAAAAATGCGAAAAACCAATATGCGGTACTACCCGAAATATCCGTCAGGGTCTTGGCATCCCATTTTAGCTCCGTAATAGGCAACTTCCGGTCCTCAGGATGGCTTGATCTACATGTATAATACCTCAAAACGTTTGTCAATGCCTCTGCTTGATAACTATTCCCCGTAGATCATTCCATAGGACCTGTGGAGCAAGTCAGAAGTAAAAAACCATGGTCGGGTAGGTCAAAATTGCCGGCTGTACAACCATTATGGCTCAATTTTCGTCCACTTCCGGTCTCCAGGATAGCTTGACATACATGTATTATACCTCAAAATGTTTGTAGATGTCTCTGCTTTATAAATATACACAGTAAGACTGTCTATACGCCCCTTGATTGGAGTAAATAATGTAAAACCAATGTCCGACGGTAGGTTAAAATAAGACGATTTACCTATGTTTTCACCCCCTTCCGGTCCCCATGGCGGCCCGAATAACCAAATACCTTAATAAATATGTGCGCAGGTGTATCTGCTTAATACATATGTCTAGTTTTTATTTCTGGAGCCCTCCGTTAGCCAGAAAAATGCGAAAAACCAATATGCGGTACTACCCGAAATATCCGTCAGGGTCTTGGCATCCCATTTTAGCTCCGTAATAGGCAACTTCCGGTCCTCAGGATGGCTTGATCTACATGTATAATACCTCAAAACGTTTGTCAATGCCTCTGCTTGATAACTATTCCCCGTAGATCATTCCATAGGACCTGTGGAGCAAGTCAGAAGTAAAAAACCATGGTCGGGTAGGTCAAAATTGCCGGCTGTACAACCATTATGGCTCAATTTTCGTCCACTTCCGGTCTCCAGGATAGCTTGACATACATGTATTATACCTCAAAATGTTTGTACATGTCTCTGCTTTATAAATATATACAGTAAGACTGTCTATACGCCCCTTGATTGGAGTAAATAATGTAAAACCAATGTCCGACGGTAGGTTAAAATAAGACGATTTACCTATGTTTTCACCCCCTTCCGGTCCGCATGGCGGCCCGAATAACCAAATACCTTAATAAATATGTGCGCAGGTGTATCTGCTTAATACATATTGTCTAGTTTTTATTTCTGGAGCCCTCCGTTAGCCAGAAAAATGCGAAAAACCAATATGCGGTACTACCCGAAATATCCGTCAGGGTCTTGGCATCCCATTTTAGCTCCGTAATAGGCAACTTCCGGTCCTCAGGATGGCTTGATCTACATGTATAATACCTCAAAACGTTTGTCAATGCCTCTGCTTGATAACTATTCCCCGTAGATCATTCCATAGGACCTGTGGAGCAAGTCAGAAGTAAAAAACCATGGTCGGGTAGGTCAAAATTGCCGGCTGTACAACCATTATGGCTCAATTTTCGTCCACTTCCGGTCTCCAGGATAGCTTGACATACATGTATTATACCTCAAAATGTTTGTACATGTCTCTGCTTTATAAATATACACAGTAAGACTGTCTATACGCCCCTTGATTGGAGTAAATAATGTAAAACCAATGTCCGGCGGTAGGTTAAAATAAGACGATTTACCTATGTTTTCACCCCCTTCCGGTCCGCATGGCGGCCCGAATAACCAAATACCTTAATAAATATGTGCGCAGGTGTATCTGCTTAATACATATTGTCTAGTTTTTATTTCTGGAGCCCTCCGTTAGCCAGAAAAATGCGAAAAACCAATATGCGGTACTACCCGAAATATTCGTCAGGGTCTTGGCATCCCATTTTAGCTCCGTAATAGGCAACTTCCGGTCCTCAGGATGGCTTGATCTACATGTATAATACCTCAAAACGTTTGTCAATGCCTCTGCTTGATAACTATTCCCCGTAGATCATTCCATAGGACCTGTGGAGCAAGTCAGAAGTAAAAAACCATGGTCGGGTAGGTCAAAATTGCCGGCTGTACAACCATTATGGCTCAATGTTCGTCCACTTCCGGTCTCCAGGATAGCTTGACATACATGTATTATACCTCAAAATGTTTGTACATGTCTCTGCTTTATAAATATATACAGTAAGACTGTCTATACGCCCCTTGATTGGAGTAAATAATGTAAAACCAATGTCCGGCGGTAGGTTAAAATAAGACGATTTACCTATGTTTTCACCCCCTTCCGGTCCGCATGGCGGCCCGAATAACCAAATACCTTAATAAATATGTGCGCAGGTGTATCTGCTTAATACATATGTCTAGTTTTTATTTCTGGAGCCCTCCGTTAGCCAGAAAAATGCGAAAAACCAATATGCGGTACTACCCGAAATATCCGTCAGGGTCCTGGCATCCCATTTTAGCTCCGTAATAGGCAACTTCCGGTCCTCAGGATGGCTTGATCTACATGTATAATACCTCAAAACGTTTGTCAATGCCTCTGCTTGATAACTATTCCCCGTAGATCATTCCATAGGACCTGTGGAGCAAGTCAGAAGTAAAAAACCATGGTCGGGTAGGTCAAAATTGCCGGCTGTACAACCATTATGGCTCAATGTTCGTCCACTTCCGGTCTCCAGGATAGCTTGACATACATGTATTATACCTCAAAATGTTTGTACATGTCTCTGCTTTATAAATATATACAGTAAGACTGTCTATACGCCCCTTGATTGGAGTAAATAATGTAAAACCAATGTCCGACGGTAGGTTAAAATAAGACGATTTACCTATGTTTTCACCCCCTTCCGGTCCGCATGGCGGCCCGAATAACCAAATACCTTAATAAATATGTGCGCAGGTGTATCTGCTTAATACATATGTCTAGTTTTTATTTCTGGAGCCCTCCGTTAGCCAGAAAAATGCGAAAAACCAATATGCGGTACTACCCGAAATATCCGTCAGGGTCTTGGCATCCCATTTTAGCTCCGTAATAGGCAACTTCCGGTCCTCAGGATGGCTTGATCTACATGTATAATACCTCAAAACGTTTGTCAATGCCTCTGCTTGATAACTATTCCCCGTAGATCATTCCATAGGACCTGTGGAGCAAGTCAGAAGTAAAAAATCATGGTCGGGTAGGTCAAAATTGCCGGCTGTACAACCATTATGGCTCAATTTTCGTCCACTTCCGGTCTCCAGGATAGCTTGACATACATGTATTATACCTCAAAATGTTTGTAGATGTCTCTGCTTTATAAATATACACAGTAAGACTGTCTATACGCCCCTTGATTGGAGTAAATAATGTAAAACCAATGTCCGACGGTAGGTTAAAATAAGACGATTTACCTATGTTTTCACCCCCTTCCGGTCCCCATGGCGGCCCGAATAACCAAATACCTTAATAAATATGTGCGCAGGTGTATCTGCTTAATACATATGTCTAGTTTTTATTTCTGGAGCCCTCCGTTAGCCAGAAAAATGCGAAAAACCAATATGCGGTACTACCCGAAATATCCGTCAGGGTCTTGGCATCCCATTTTAGCTCCGTAATAGGCAACTTCCGGTCCTCAGGATGGCTTGATCTACATGTATAATACCTCAAAACGTTTGTCAATGCCTCTGCTTGATAACTATTCCCCGTAGATCATTCCATAGGACCTGTGGAGCAAGTCAGAAGTAAAAAACCATGGTCGGGTAGGTCAAAATTGCCGGCTGTACAACCATTATGGCTCAATTTTCGTCCACTTCCGGTCTCCAGGATAGCTTGACATACATGTATTATACCTCAAAATGTTTGTACATGTCTCTGCTTTATAAATATATACAGTAAGACTGTCTATACGCCCCTTGATTGGAGTAAATAATGTAAAACCAATGTCCGACGGTAGGTTAAAATAAGACGATTTACCTATGTTTTCACCCCCTTCCGGTCCGCATGGCGGCCCGAATAACCAAATACCTTAATAAATATGTGCGCAGGTGTATCTGCTTAATACATATTGTCTAGTTTTTATTTCTGGAGCCCTCCGTTAGCCAGAAAAATGCGAAAAACCAATATGCGGTACTACCCGAAATATCCGTCAGGGTCTTGGCATCCCATTTTAGCTCCGTAATAGGCAACTTCCGGTCCTCAGGATGGCTTGATCTACATGTATAATACCTCAAAACGTTTGTCAATGCCTCTGCTTGATAACTATTCCCCGTAGATCATTCCATAGGACCTGTGGAGCAAGTCAGAAGTAAAAAACCATGGTCGGGTAGGTCAAAATTGCCGGCTGTACAACCATTATGGCTCAATTTTCGTCCACTTCCGGTCTCCAGGATAGCTTGACATACATGTATTATACCTCAAAATGTTTGTACATGTCTCTGCTTTATAAATATATACAGTAAGACTGTCTATACGCCCCTTGATTGGAGTAAATAATGTAAAACCAATGTCCGACGGTAGGTTAAAATAAGACGATTTACCTATGTTTTCACCCCCTTCCGGTCCGCATGGCGGCCCGAATAACCAAATACCTTAATAAATATGTGCGCAGGTGTATCTGCTTAATACATATTGTCTAGTTTTTATTTCTGGAGCCCTCCGTTAGCCAGAAAAATGCGAAAAACCAATATGCGGTACTACCCGAAATATCCGTCAGGGTCTTGGCATCCCATTTTAGCTCCGTAATAGGCAACTTCCGGTCCTCAGGATGGCTTGATCTACATGTATAATACCTCAAAACGTTTGTCAATGCCTCTGCTTGATAACTATTCCCCGTAGATCATTCCATAGGACCTGTGGAGCAAGTCAGAAGTAAAAAACCATGGTCGGGTAGGTCAAAATTGCCGGCTGTACAACCATTATGGCTCAATTTTCGTCCACTTCCGGTCTCCAGGATAGCTTGACATACATGTATTATACCTCAAAATGTTTGTAGATGTCTCTGCTTTATAAATATACACAGTAAGACTGTCTATACGCCCCTTGATTGGAGTAAATAATGTAAAACCAATGTCCGACGGTAGGTTAAAATAAGACGATTTACCTATGTTTTCACCCCCTTCCGGTCCCCATGGCGGCCCGAATAACCAAATACCTTAATAAATATGTGCGCAGGTGTATCTGCTTAATACATATGTCTAGTTTTTATTTCTGGAGCCCTCCGTTAGCCAGAAAAATGCGAAAAACCAATATGCGGTACTACCCGAAATATCCGTCAGGGTCTTGGCATCCCATTTTAGCTCCGTAATAGGCAACTTCCGGTCCTCAGGATGGCTTGATCTACATGTATAATACCTCAAAACGTTTGTCAATGCCTCTGCTTGATAACTATTCCCCGTAGATCATTCCATAGGACCTGTGGAGCAAGTCAGAAGTAAAAAACCATGGTCGGGTAGGTCAAAATTGCCGGCTGTACAACCATTATGGCTCAATTTTCGTCCACTTCCGGTCTCCAGGATAGCTTGACATACATGTATTATACCTCAAAATGTTTGTACATGTCTCTGCTTTATAAATATATACAGTAAGACTGTCTATACGCCCCTTGATTGGAGTAAATAATGTAAAACCAATGTCCGACGGTAGGTTAAAATAAGACGATTTACCTATGTTTTCACCCCCTTCCGGTCCGCATGGCGGCCCGAATAACCAAATACCTTAATAAATATGTGCGCAGGTGTATCTGCTTAATACATATTGTCTAGTTTTTATTTCTGGAGCCCTCCGTTAGCCAGAAAAATGCGAAAAACCAATATGCGGTACTACCCGAAATATCCGTCAGGGTCTTGGCATCCCATTTTAGCTCCGTAATAGGCAACTTCCGGTCCTCAGGATGGCTTGATCTACATGTATAATACCTCAAAACGTTTGTCAATGCCTCTGCTTGATAACTATTCCCCGTAGATCATTCCATAGGACCTGTGGAGCAAGTCAGAAGTAAAAAACCATGGTCGGGTAGGTCAAAATTGCCGGCTGTACAACCATTATGGCTCAATTTTCGTCCACTTCCGGTCTCCAGGATAGCTTGACATACATGTATTATACCTCAAAATGTTTGTAGATGTCTCTGCTTTATAAATATACACAGTAAGACTGTCTATACGCCCCTTGATTGGAGTAAATAATGTAAAACCAATGTCCGACGGTAGGTTAAAATAAGACGATTTACCTATGTTTTCACCCCCTTCCGGTCCCCATGGCGGCCCGAATAACCAAATACCTTAATAAATATGTGCGCAGGTGTATCTGCTTAATACATATGTCTAGTTTTTATTTCTGGAGCCCTCCGTTAGCCAGAAAAATGCGAAAAACCAATATGCGGTACTACCCGAAATATCCGTCAGGGTCTTGGCATCCCATTTTAGCTCCGTAATAGGCAACTTCCGGTCCTCAGGATGGCTTGATCTACATGTATAATACCTCAAAACGTTTGTCAATGCCTCTGCTTGATAACTATTCCCCGTAGATCATTCCATAGGACCTGTGGAGCAAGTCAGAAGTAAAAAACCATGGTCGGGTAGGTCAAAATTGCCGGCTGTACAACCATTATGGCTCAATTTTCGTCCACTTCCGGTCTCCAGGATAGCTTGACATACATGTATTATACCTCAAAATGTTTGTACATGTCTCTGCTTTATAAATATATACAGTAAGACTGTCTATACGCCCCTTGATTGGAGTAAATAATGTAAAACCAATGTCCGACGGTAGGTTAAAATAAGACGATTTACCTATGTTTTCACCCCCTTCCGGTCCGCATGGCGGCCCGAATAACCAAATACCTTAATAAATATGTGCGCAGGTGTATCTGCTTAATACATATTGTCTAGTTTTTATTTCTGGAGCCCTCCGTTAGCCAGAAAAATGCGAAAAACCAATATGCGGTACTACCCGAAATATCCGTCAGGGTCTTGGCATCCCATTTTAGCTCCGTAATAGGCAACTTCCGGTCCTCAGGATGGCTTGATCTACATGTATAATACCTCAAAACGTTTGTCAATGCCTCTGCTTGATAACTATTCCCCGTAGATCATTCCATAGGACCTGTGGAGCAAGTCAGAAGTAAAAAACCATGGTCGGGTAGGTCAAAATTGCCGGCTGTACAACCATTATGGCTCAATTTTCGTCCACTTCCGGTCTCCAGGATAGCTTGACATACATGTATTATACCTCAAAATGTTTGTACATGTCTCTGCTTTATAAATATATACAGTAAGACTGTCTATACGCCCCTTGATTGGAGTAAATAATGTAAAACCAATGTCCGACGGTAGGTTAAAATAAGACGATTTACCTATGTTTTCACCCCCTTCCGGTCCGCATGGCGGCCCGAATAACCAAATACCTTAATAAATATGTGCGCAGGTGTATCTGCTTAATACATATGTCTAGTTTTTATTTCTGGAGCCCTCCGTTAGCCAGAAAAATGCGAAAAACCAATATGCGGTACTACCCGAAATATCCGTCAGGGTCCTAGCATCCCATTTTAGCTCCGTAATAGGCAACTTCCGGTCCTCAGGATGGCTTGATCTACATGTATAATACCTCAAAACGTTTGCCAATGCCTCTGCTTGATAACTATTCCCCGTAGATCATTCCATAGGACCTGTGGAGCAAGTCAGAAGTAAAAAACCATGGTCGGGTAGGTCAAAATTGCCGGCTGTACAACCATTATGGCTCAATTTTCGTCCACTTCCGGTCTCCAGGATAGCTTGACATACATGTATTATACCTCAAAATGTTTGTACATGTCTCTGCTTTATAAATATACACAGTAAGACTGTCTATACGCCCCTTGATTGGAGTAAATAATGTAAAACCAATGTCCGGCGGTAGGTTAAAATAAGACGATTTACCTATGTTTTCACCCCCTTCCGGTCCGCATGGCGGCCCGAATAACCAAATACCTTAATAAATATGTGCGCAGGTGTATCTGCTTAATACATATTGTCTAGTTTTTATTTCTGGAGCCCTCCGTTAGCCAGAAAAATGCGAAAAACCAATATGCGGTACTACCCGAAATATTCGTCAGGGTCTTGGCATCCCATTTTAGCTCCGTAATAGGCAACTTCCGGTCCTCAGGATGGCTTGATCTACATGTATAATACCTCAAAACGTTTGTCAATGCCTCTGCTTGATAACTATTCCCCGTAGATCATTCCATAGGACCTGTGGAGCAAGTCAGAAGTAAAAAACCATGGTCGGGTAGGTCAAAATTGCCGGCTGTACAACCATTATGGCTCAATGTTCGTCCACTTCCGGTCTCCAGGATAGCTTGACATACATGTATTATACCTCAAAATGTTTGTACATGTCTCTGCTTTATAAATATATACAGTAAGACTGTCTATACGCCCCTTGATTGGAGTAAATAATGTAAAACCAATGTCCGACGGTAGGTTAAAATAAGACGATTTACCTATGTTTTCACCCCCTTCCGGTCCCCATGGCGGCCCCAATAACCAAATACCTTAATAAATATGTGCGCAGGTGTATCTGCTTAATACATATGTCTAGTTTTTATTTCTGGAGCCCTCCGTTAGCCAGAAAAATGCGAAAAACCAATATGCGGTACTACCCGAAATATCCGTCAGGGTCTTTGCATCCCATTTTAGCTCCGTAATAGGCAACTTCCGGTCCTCAAGATGGCTTGATCTACATGTATAATACCTCAAAACGTTTGTCAATGCCTCTGCTTGATAACTATTCCCCGTAGATCATTCCATAGGACCTGTGGAGCAAGTCAGAAGTAAAAAACCATGGTCGGGTAGGTCAAAATTGCCGGCTGTACAACCATTATGGCTCAATTTTCGTCCACTTCCGGTCTCCAGGATAGCTTGACATACATGTATTATACCTCAAAATGTTTGTACATGTCTCTGCTTTATAAATATACACAGTAAGACTGTCTATACGCCCCTTGATTGGAGTAAATAATGTAAAACCAATGTCCGGCGGTAGGTTAAAATAAGACGATTTACCTATGTTTTCACCCCCTTCCGGTCCGCATGGCGGCCCGAATAACCAAATACCTTAATAAATATGTGCGCAGGTGTATCTGCTTAATACATATGTCTAGTTTTTATTTCTGGAGCCCTCCGTTAGCCAGAAAAATGCGAAAAACCAATATGCGGTACTACCCGAAATATCCGTCAGGGTCCTGGCATCCCATTTTAGCTCCGTAATAGGCAACTTCCGGTCCTCAGGATGGCTTGATCTACATGTATAATACCTCAAAACGTTTGTCAATGCCTCTGCTTGATAACTATTCCCCGTAGATCATTCCATAGGACCTGTGGAGCAAGTCAGAAGTAAAAAACCATGGTCGGGTAGGTCAAAATTGCCGGCTGTACAACCATTATGGCTCAATGTTCGTCCACTTCCGGTCTCCAGGATAGCTTGACATACATGTATTATACCTCAAAATGTTTGTACATGTCTCTGCTTTATAAATATATACAGTAAGACTGTCTATACGCCCCTTGATTGGAGTAAATAATGTAAAACCAATGTCCGACGGTAGGTTAAAATAAGACGATTTACCTATGTTTTCACCCCCTTCCGGTCCCCATGGCGGCCCGAATAACCAAATACCTTAATAAATATGTGCGCAGGTGTATCTGCTTAATACATATGTCTAGTTTTTATTTCTGGAGCCCTCCGTTAGCCAGAAAAATGCGAAAAACCAATATGCGGTACTACCCGAAATATCCGTCAGGGTCTTGGCATCCCATTTTAGCTCCGTAATAGGCAACTTCCGGTCCTCAGGATGGCTTGATCTACATGTATAATACCTCAAAACGTTTGTCAATGCCTCTGCTTGATAACTATTCCCCGTAGATCATTCCATAGGACCTGTGGAGCAAGTCAGAAGTAAAAAACCATGGTCGGGTAGGTCAAAATTGCCGGCTGTACAACCATTATGGCTCAATTTTCGTCCACTTCCGGTCTCCAGGATAGCTTGACATACATGTATTATACCTCAAAATGTTTGTAGATGTCTCTGCTTTATAAATATACACAGTAAGACTGTCTATACGCCCCTTGATTGGAGTAAATAATGTAAAACCAATGTCCGACGGAAGGTTAAAATAAGACGATTTACCTATGTTTTCACCCCCTTCCGGTCCCCATGGCGGCCCGAATAACCAAATACCTTAATAAATATGTGCGCAGGTGTATCTGCTTAATACATATGTCTAGTTTTTATTTCTGGAGCCCTCCGTTAGCCAGAAAAATGCGAAAAACCAATATGCGGTACTACCCGAAATATCCGTCAGGGTCTTGGCATCCCATTTTAGCTCCGTAATAGGCAACTTCCGGTCCTCAGGATGGCTTGATCTACATGTATAATACCTCAAAACGTTTGTCAATGCCTCTGCTTGATAACTATTCCCCGTAGATCATTCCATAGGACCTGTGGAGCAAGTCAGAAGTAAAAAACCATGGTCGGGTAGGTCAAAATTGCCGGCTGTACAACCATTATGGCTCAATTTTCGTCCACTTCCGGTCTCCAGGATAGCTTGACATACATGTATTATACCTCAAAATGTTTGTACATGTCTCTGCTTTATAAATATATACAGTAAGACTGTCTATACGCCCCTTGATTGGAGTAAATAATGTAAAACCAATGTCCGACGGTAGGTTAAAATAAGACGATTTACCTATGTTTTCACCCGCTTCCGGTCCGCATGGCGGCCCGAATAACCAAATACCTTAATAAATATGTGCGCAGGTGTATCTGCTTAATACATATGTCTAGTTTTTATTTCTGGAGCCCTCCGTTAGCCAGAAAAATGCGAAAAACCAATATGCGGTACTACCCGAAATATCCGTCAGGGTCCTGGCATCCCATTTTAGCTCCGTAATAGGCAACTTCCGGTCCTCAGGATGGCTTGATCTACATGTATAATACCTCAAAACGTTTGTCAATGCCTCTGCTTGATAACTATTCCCCGTAGATCATTCCATAGGACCTGTGGAGCAAGTCAGAAGTAAAAAACCATGGTCGGGTAGGTCAAAATTGCCGGCTGTACAACCATTATGGCTCAATTTTCGTCCACTTCCGGTCTCCAGGATAGCTTGACATACATGTATTATACCTCAAAATGTTTGTAGATGTCTCTGCTTTATAAATATACACAGTAAGACTGTCTATACGCCCCTTGATTGGAGTAAATAATGTAAAACCAATGTCCGACGGTAGGTTAAAATAAGACGATTTACCTATGTTTTCACCCCCTTCCGGTCCCCATGGCGGCCCGAATAACCAAATACCTTAATAAATATGTGCGCAGGTGTATCTGCTTAATACATATGTCTAGTTTTTATTTCTGGAGCCCTCCGTTAGCCAGAAAAATGCGAAAAACCAATATGCGGTACTACCCGAAATATCCGTCAGGGTCTTGGCATCCCATTTTAGCTCCGTAATAGGCAACTTCCGGTCCTCAGGATGGCTTGATCTACATGTATAATACCTCAAAACGTTTGTCAATGCCTCTGCTTGATAACTATTCCCCGTAGATCATTCCATAGGACCTGTGGAGCAAGTCAGAAGTAAAAAACCATGGTCGGGTAGGTCAAAATTGCCGGCTGTACAACCATTATGGCTCAATTTTCGTCCACTTCCGGTCTCCAGGATAGCTTGACATACATGTATTATACCTCAAAATGTTTGTACATGTCTCTGCTTTATAAATATATACAGTAAGACTGTCTATACGCCCCTTGATTGGAGTAAATAATGTAAAACCAATGTCCGACGGTAGGTTAAAATAAGACGATTTACCTATGTTTTCACCCCCTTCCGGTCCGCATGGCGGCCCGAATAACCAAATACCTTAATAAATATGTGCGCAGGTGTATCTGCTTAATACATATTGTCTAGTTTTTATTTCTGGAGCCCTCCGTTAGCCAGAAAAATGCGAAAAACCAATATGCGGTACTACCCGAAATATCCGTCAGGGTCTTGGCATCCCATTTTAGCTCCGTAATAGGCAACTTCCGGTCCTCAGGATGGCTTGATCTACATGTATAATACCTCAAAACGTTTGTCAATGCCTCTGCTTGATAACTATTCCCCGTAGATCATTCCATAGGACCTGTGGAGCAAGTCAGAAGTAAAAAACCATGGTCGGGTAGGTCAAAATTGCCGGCTGTACAACCATTATGGCTCAATTTTCGTCCACTTCCGGTCTCCAGGATAGCTTGACATACATGTATTATACCTCAAAATGTTTGTACATGTCTCTGCTTTATAAATATATACAGTAAGACTGTCTATACGCCCCTTGATTGGAGTAAATAATGTAAAACCAATGTCCGACGGTAGGTTAAAATAAGACGATTTACCTATGTTTTCACCCCCTTCCGGTCCGCATGGCGGCCCGAATAACCAAATACCTTAATAAATATGTGCGCAGGTGTATCTGCTTAATACATATGTCTAGTTTTTATTTCTGGAGCCCTCCGTTAGCCAGAAAAATGCGAAAAACCAATATGCGGTACTACCCGAAATATCCGTCAGGGTCCTAGCATCCCATTTTAGCTCCGTAATAGGCAACTTCCGGTCCTCAGGATGGCTTGATCTACATGTATAATACCTCAAAACGTTTGCCAATGCCTCTGCTTGATAACTATTCCCCGTAGATCATTCCATAGGACCTGTGGAGCAAGTCAGAAGTAAAAAACCATGGTCGGGTAGGTCAAAATTGCCGGCTGTACAACCATTATGGCTCAATTTTCGTCCACTTCCGGTCTCCAGGATAGCTTGACATACATGTATTATACCTCAAAATGTTTGTACATGTCTCTGCTTTATAAATATACACAGTAAGACTGTCTATACGCCCCTTGATTGGAGTAAATAATGTAAAACCAATGTCCGGCGGTAGGTTAAAATAAGACGATTTACCTATGTTTTCACCCCCTTCCGGTCCGCATGGCGGCCCGAATAACCAAATACCTTAATAAATATGTGCGCAGGTGTATCTGCTTAATACATATTGTCTAGTTTTTATTTCTGGAGCCCTCCGTTAGCCAGAAAAATGCGAAAAACCAATATGCGGTACTACCCGAAATATTCGTCAGGGTCTTGGCATCCCATTTTAGCTCCGTAATAGGCAACTTCCGGTCCTCAGGATGGCTTGATCTACATGTATAATACCTCAAAACGTTTGTCAATGCCTCTGCTTGATAACTATTCCCCGTAGATCATTCCATAGGACCTGTGGAGCAAGTCAGAAGTAAAAAACCATGGTCGGGTAGGTCAAAATTGCCGGCTGTACAACCATTATGGCTCAATGTTCGTCCACTTCCGGTCTCCAGGATAGCTTGACATACATGTATTATACCTCAAAATGTTTGTACATGTCTCTGCTTTATAAATATATACAGTAAGACTGTCTATACGCCCCTTGATTGGAGTAAATAATGTAAAACCAATGTCCGACGGTAGGTTAAAATAAGACGATTTACCTATGTTTTCACCCCCTTCCGGTCCCCATGGCGGCCCCAATAACCAAATACCTTAATAAATATGTGCGCAGGTGTATCTGCTTAATACATATGTCTAGTTTTTATTTCTGGAGCCCTCCGTTAGCCAGAAAAATGCGAAAAACCAATATGCGGTACTACCCGAAATATCCGTCAGGGTCTTTGCATCCCATTTTAGCTCCGTAATAGGCAACTTCCGGTCCTCAGGATGGCTTGATCTACATGTATAATACCTCAAAACGTTTGTCAATGCCTCTGCTTGATAACTATTCCCCGTAGATCATTCCATAGGACCTGTGGAGCAAGTCAGAAGTAAAAAACCATGGTCGGGTAGGTAAAAATTGCCGGCTGTACAACCATTATGGCTCAATTTTCGTCCACTTCCGGTCTCCAGGATAGCTTGACATACATGTATTATACCTCAAAATGTTTGTACATGTCTCTGCTTTATAAATATACACAGTAAGACTGTCTATACGCCCCTTGATTGGAGTAAATAATGTAAAACCAATGTCCGGCGGTAGGTTAAAATAAGACGATTTACCTATGTTTTCACCCCCTTCCGGTCCGCATGGCGGCCCGAATAACCAAATACCTTAATAAATATGTGCGCAGGTGTATCTGCTTAATACATATGTCTAGTTTTTATTTCTGGAGCCCTCCGTTAGCCAGAAAAATGCGAAAAACCAATATGCGGTACTACCCGAAATATCCGTCAGGGTCCTGGCATCCCATTTTAGCTCCGTAATAGGCAACTTCCGGTCCTCAGGATGGCTTGATCTACATGTATAATACCTCAAAACGTTTGTCAATGCCTCTGCTTGATAACTATTCCCCGTAGATCATTCCATAGGACCTGTGGAGCAAGTCAGAAGTAAAAAACCATGGTCGGGTAGGTCAAAATTGCCGGCTGTACAACCATTATGGCTCAATGTTCGTCCACTTCCGGTCTCCAGGATAGCTTGACATACATGTATTATACCTCAAAATGTTTGTACATGTCTCTGCTTTATAAATATATACAGTAAGACTGTCTATACGCCCCTTGATTGGAGTAAATAATGTAAAACCAATGTCCGACGGTAGGTTAAAATAAGACGATTTACCTATGTTTTCACCCCCTTCCGGTCCCCATGGCGGCCCGAATAACCAAATACCTTAATAAATATGTGCGCAGGTGTATCTGCTTAATACATATGTCTAGTTTTTATTTCTGGAGCCCTCCGTTAGCCAGAAAAATGCGAAAAACCAATATGCGGTACTACCCGAAATATCCGTCAGGGTCTTGGCATCCCATTTTAGCTCCGTAATAGGCAACTTCCGGTCCTCAGGATGGCTTGATCTACATGTATAATACCTCAAAACGTTTGTCAATGCCTCTGCTTGATAACTATTCCCCGTAGATCATTCCATAGGACCTGTGGAGCAAGTCAGAAGTAAAAAACCATGGTCGGGTAGGTCAAAATTGCCGGCTGTACAACCATTATGGCTCAATTTTCGTCCACTTCCGGTCTCCAGGATAGCTTGACATACATGTATTATACCTCAAAATGTTTGTAGATGTCTCTGCTTTATAAATATACACAGTAAGACTGTCTATACGCCCCTTGATTGGAGTAAATAATGTAAAACCAATGTCCGACGGAAGGTTAAAATAAGACGATTTACCTATGTTTTCACCCCCTTCCGGTCCCCATGGCGGCCCGAATAACCAAATACCTTAATAAATATGTGCGCAGGTGTATCTGCTTAATACATATGTCTAGTTTTTATTTCTGGAGCCCTCCGTTAGCCAGAAAAATGCGAAAAACCAATATGCGGTACTACCCGAAATATCCGTCAGGGTCTTGGCATCCCATTTTAGCTCCGTAATAGGCAACTTCCGGTCCTCAGGATGGCTTGATCTACATGTATAATACCTCAAAACGTTTGTCAATGCCTCTGCTTGATAACTATTCCCCGTAGATCATTCCATAGGACCTGTGGAGCAAGTCAGAAGTAAAAAACCATGGTCGGGTAGGTCAAAATTGCCGGCTGTACAACCATTATGGCTCAATTTTCGTCCACTTCCGGTCTCCAGGATAGCTTGACATACATGTATTATACCTCAAAATGTTTGTACATGTCTCTGCTTTATAAATATATACAGTAAGACTGTCTATACGCCCCTTGATTGGAGTAAATAATGTAAAACCAATGTCCGACGGTAGGTTAAAATAAGACGATTTACCTATGTTTTCACCCGCTTCCGGTCCGCATGGCGGCCCGAATAACCAAATACCTTAATAAATATGTGCGCAGGTGTATCTGCTTAATACATATGTCTAGTTTTTATTTCTGGAGCCCTCCGTTAGCCAGAAAAATGCGAAAAACCAATATGCGGTACTACCCGAAATATCCGTCAGGGTCCTGGCATCCCATTTTAGCTCCGTAATAGGCAACTTCCGGTCCTCAGGATGGCTTGATCTACATGTATAATACCTCAAAACGTTTGTCAATGCCTCTGCTTGATAACTATTCCCCGTAGATCATTCCATAGGACCTGTGGAGCAAGTCAGAAGTAAAAAACCATGGTCGGGTAGGTCAAAATTGCCGGCTGTACAACCATTATGGCTCAATTTTCGTCCACTTCCGGTCTCCAGGATAGCTTGACATACATGTATTATACCTCAAAATGTTTGTACATGTCTCTGCTTTATAAATATATACAGTAAGACTGTCTATACGCCCCTTGATTGGAGTAAATAATGTAAAACCAATGTCCGACGGTAGGTTAAAATAAGACGATTTACCTATGTTTTCACCCCCTTCCGGTCCGCATGGCGGCCCGAATAACCAAATACCTTAATAAATATGTGCGCAGGTGTATCTGCTTAATACATATTGTCTAGTTTTTATTTCTGGAGCCCTCCGTTAGCCAGAAAAATGCGAAAAACCAATATGCGGTACTACCCGAAATATCCGTCAGGGTCTTGGCATCCCATTTTAGCTCCGTAATAGGCAACTTCCGGTCCTCAGGATGGCTTGATCTACATGTATAATACCTCAAAACGTTTGTCAATGCCTCTGCTTGATAACTATTCCCCGTAGATCATTCCATAGGACCTGTGGAGCAAGTCAGAAGTAAAAAACCATGGTCGGGTAGGTCAAAATTGCCGGCTGTACAACCATTATGGCTCAATTTTCGTCCACTTCCGGTCTCCAGGATAGCTTGACATACATGTATTATACCTCAAAATGTTTGTACATGTCTCTGCTTTATAAATATATACAGTAAGACTGTCTATACGCCCCTTGATTGGAGTAAATAATGTAAAACCAATGTCCGGCGGTAGGTTAAAATAAGACGATTTACCTATGTTTTCACCCCCTTCCGGTCCGCATGGCGGCCCGAATAACCAAATACCTTAATAAATATGTGCGCAGGTGTATCTGCTTAATACATATTGTCTAGTTTTTATTTCTGGAGCCCTCCGTTAGCCAGAAAAATGCGAAAAACCAATATGCGGTACTACCCGAAATATTCGTCAGGGTCTTGGCATCCCATTTTAGCTCCGTAATAGGCAACTTCCGGTCCTCAGGATGGCTTGATCTACATGTATAATACCTCAAAACGTTTGTCAATGCCTCTGCTTGATAACTATTCCCCGTAGATCATTCCATAGGACCTGTGGAGCAAGTCAGAAGTAAAAAACCATGGTCGGGTAGGTCAAAATTGCCGGCTGTACAACCATTATGGCTCAATTTTCGTCCACTTCCGGTCTCCAGGATAGCTTGACATACATGTATTATACCTCAAAATGTTTGTACATGTCTCTGCTTTATAAATATACACAGTAAGACTGTCTCTACGCCCCTTGATTGGAGTAAATAATGTAAAACCAATGTCCGGCGGTAGGTTAAAATAAGACGATTTACCTATGTTTTCACCCCCTTCCGGTCCGCATGGCGGCCCGAATAACCAAATACCTTAATAAATATGTGCGCAGGTGTATCTGCTTAATACATATGTCTAGTTTTTATTTCTGGAGCCCTCCGTTAGCCAGAAAAATGCGAAAAACCAATATGCGGTACTACCCGAAATATCCGTCAGGGTCCTGGCATCCCATTTTAGCTCCGTAATAGGCAACTTCCGGTCCTCAGGATGGCTTGATCTACATGTATAATACCTCAAAACGTTTGTCAATGCCTCTGCTTGATAACTATTCCCCGTAGATCATTCCATAGGACCTGTGGAGCAAGTCAGAAGTAAAAAACCATGGTCGGGTAGGTCAAAATTGCCGGCTGTACAACCATTATGGCTCAATGTTCGTCCACTTCCGGTCTCCAGGATAGCTTGACATACATGTATTATACCTCAAAATGTTTGTACATGTCTCTGCTTTATAAATATATACAGTAAGACTGTCTATACGCCCCTTGATTGGAGTAAATAATGTAAAACCAATGTCCGACGGTAGGTTAAAATAAGACGATTTACCTATGTTTTCACCCCCTTCCGGTCCCCATGGCGGCCCCAATAACCAAATACCTTAATAAATATGTGCGCAGGTGTATCTGCTTAATACATATGTCTAGTTTTTATTTCTGGAGCCCTCCGTTAGCCAGAAAAATGCGAAAAACCAATATGCGGTACTACCCGAAATATCCGTCAGGGTCTTGGCATCCCATTTTAGCTCCGTAATAGGCAACTTCCGGTCCTCAGGATGGCTTGATCTACATGTATAATACCTCAAAACGTTTGTCAATGCCTCTGCTTGATAACTATTCCCCGTAGATCATTCCATAGGACCTGTGGAGCAAGTCAGAAGTAAAAAACCATGGTCGGGTAGGTCAAAATTGCCGGCTGTACAACCATTATGGCTCAATTTTCGTCCACTTCCGGTCTCCAGGATAGCTTGACATACATGTATTATACCTCAAAATGTTTGTAGATGTCTCTGCTTTATAAATATACACAGTAAGACTGTCTATACGCCCCTTGATTGGAGTAAATAATGTAAAACCAATGTCCGGCGGTAGGTTAAAATAAGACGATTTACCTATGTTTTCACCCCCTTCCGGTCCGCATGGCGGCCCGAATAACCAAATACCTTAATAAATATGTGCGCAGGTGTATCTGCTTAATACATATGTCTAGTTTTTATTTCTGGAGCCCTCCGTTAGCCAGAAAAATGCGAAAAACCAATATGCGGTACTACCCGAAATATCCGTCAGGGTCCTGGCATCCCATTTTAGCTCCGTAATAGGCAACTTCCGGTCCTCAGGATGGCTTGATCTACATGTATAATACCTCAAAACGTTTGTCAATGCCTCTGCTTGATAACTATTCCCCGTAGATCATTCCATAGGACCTGTGGAGCAAGTCAGAAGTAAAAAACCATGGTCGGGTAGGTCAAAATTGCGGCTGTACAACCATTATGGCTCAATGTTCGTCCACTTCCGGTCTCCAGGATAGCTTGACATACATGTATTATACCTCAAAATGTTTGTACATGTCTCTGCTTTATAAATATATACAGTAAGACTGTCTATACGCCCCTTGATTGGAGTAAATAATGTAAAACCAATGTCCGACGGTAGGTTAAAATAAGACGATTTACCTATGTTTTCACCCCCTTCCGGTCCCCATGGCGGCCCGAATAACCAAATACCTTAATAAATATGTGCGCATGTGTATCTGCTTAATACATATGTCTAGTTTTTATTTCTGGAGCCCTCCGTTAGCCAGAAAAATGCGAAAAACCAATATGCGGTACTACCCGAAATATCCGTCAGGGTCTTGGCATCCCATTTTAGCTCCGTAATAGGCAACTTCCGGTCCTCAGGATGGCTTGATCTACATGTATAATACCTCAAAACGTTTGTCAATGCCTCTGCTTGATAACTATTCCCCGTAGATCATTCCATAGGACCTGTGGAGCAAGTCAGAAGTAAAAAACCATGGTCGGGTAGGTCAAAATTGCCGGCTGTACAACCATTATGGCTCAATTTTCGTCCACTTCCGGTCTCCAGGATAGCTTGACATACATGTATTATACCTCAAAATGTTTGTACATGTCTCTGCTTTATAAATATATACAGTAAGACTGTCTATACGCCCCTTGATTGGAGTAAATAATGTAAAACCAATGTCCGACGGTAGGTTAAAATAAGACGATTTACCTATGTTTTCACCCCCTTCCGGTCCGCATGGCGGCCCGAATAACCAAATACCTTAATAAATATGTGCGCAGGTGTATCTGCTTAATACATATGTCTAGTTTTTATTTCTGGAGCCCTCCGTTAGCCAGAAAAATGCGAAAAACCAATATGCGGTACTACCCGAAATATCCGTCAGGGTCTTGGCATCCCATTTTAGCTCCGTAATAGGCAACTTCCGGTCCTCAGGATGGCTTGATCTACATGTATAATACCTCAAAACGTTTGTCAATGCCTCTGCTTGATAACTATTCCCCGTAGATCATTCCATAGGACCTGTGGAGCAAGTCAGAAGTAAAAAACCATGGTCGGGTAGGTCAAAATTGCCGGCTGTACAACCATTATGGCTCAATTTTCGTCCACTTCCGGTCTCCAGGATAGCTTGACATACATGTATTATACCTCAAAATGTTTGTACATGTCTCTGCTTTATAAATATACACAGTAAGACTGTCTATACGCCCCTTGATCGGAGTAAATAATGTAAAACCAATGTCCGGCGGTAGGTTAAAATAAGACGATTTACCTATGTTTTCACCCCCTTCCGGTCCGCATGGCGGCCCGAATAACCAAATACCTTAATAAATATGTGCGCAGGTGTATCTGCTTAATACATATGTCTAGTTTTTATTTCTGGAGCCCTCCGTTAGCCAGAAAAATGCGAAAAACCAATATGCGGTACTACCCGAAATATCCGTCAGGGTCCTGGCATCCCATTTTAGCTCCGTAATAGGCAACTTCCGGTCCTCAGGATGGCTTGATCTACATGTATAATACCTCAAAACGTTTGTCAATGCCTCTGCTTGATAACTATTCCCCGTAGATCATTCCATAGGACCTGTGGAGCAAGTCAGAAGTAAAAAACCATGGTTGGGTAGGTCAAAATTGCCGGCTGTACAACCATTATGGCTCAATGTTCGTCCACTACCGGTCTCCAGGATAGCTTGACATACATGTATTATACCTCAAAATGTTTGTAGATGTCTCTGCTTTATAAATATATACAGTAAGACTGTCTATACGCCCCTTGATTGGAGTAAATAATGTAAAACCAATGTCCGGCGGTAGGTTAAAATAAGACGATTTACCTATGTTTTCACCCCCTTCCGGTCCCCATGGCGGCCCGAATAACCAAATACCTTAATAAATATGTGCGCAGGTGTATCTGCTTAATACATATGTCTAGTTTTTATTTCTGGAGCCCTCCGTTAGCCAGAAAAATGCGAAAAACCAATATGCGGTACTACCCGAAATATCCGTCAGGGTCTTGGCATCCCATTTTAGCTCCGTAATAGGCAACATCCGGTCCTCAGGATGGCTTGATCTACATGTATAATACCTCAAAACGTTTGTCAATGCCTCTGCTTGATAACTATTCCCCGTAGATCATTCCATAGGACCTGTGGAGCAAGTCAGAAGTAAAAAACCATGGTCGGGTAGGTCAAAATTGCCGGCTGTACAACCATTATGGCTCAATTTTCGTCCACTTCCGGTCTCCAGGATAGCTTGACATACATGTATTATACCTCAAAATGTTTGTACATGTCTCTGCTTTATAAATATACACAGTAAGACTGTCTATACGCCCCTTGATTGGAGTAAATAATGTAAAACCAATGTCCGACGGTAGGTTAAAATAAGACGATTTACCTATGTTTTCACCCCCTTCCGGTCCGCATGGCGGCCCGAATAACCAAATACCTTAATAAATATGTGCGCAGGTGTATCTGCTTAATACATATGTCTAGTTTTTATTTCTGGAGCCCTCCGTTAGCCAGAAAAATGCGAAAAACCAATATGCGGTACTACCCGAAATATCCGTCAGGGTCTTGGCATCCCATTTTAGCTCCGTAATAGGCAACTTCCGGTCCTCAGGATGGCTTGATCTACATGTATAATACCTCAAAACGTTTGTCAATGCCTCTGCTTGATAACTATTCCCCGTAGATCATTCCATAGGACCTGTGGAGCAAGTCAGAAGTAAAAAACCATGGTCGGGTAGGTCAAAATTGCCGGCTGTACAACCATTATGGCTCAATTTTCGTCCACTTCCGGTCTCCAGGATAGCTTGACATACATGTATTATACCTCAAAATGTTTGTACATGTCTCTGCTTTATAAATATACACAGTAAGACTGTCTATACGCCCCTTGATCGGAGTAAATAATGTAAAACCAATGTCCGGCGGTAGGTTAAAATAAGACGATTTACCTATGTTTTCACCCCCTTCCGGTCCGCATGGTGGCCCGAATAACCAAATACCTTAATAAATATGTGCGCAGGTGTATCTGCTTAATACATATGTCTAGTTTTTATTTCTGGAGCCCTCCGTTAGCCAGAAAAATGCGAAAAACCAATATGCGGTACTACCCGAAATATCCGTCAGGGTCCTGGCATCCCATTTTAGCTCCGTAATAGGCAACTTCCGGTCCTCAGGATGGCTTGATCTACATGTATAATACCTCAAAACGTTTGTCAATGCCTCTGCTTGATAACTATTCCCCGTAGATCATTCCATAGGACCTGTGGAGCAAGTCAGAAGTAAAAAACCATGGTCGGGTAGGTCAAAATTGCCGGCTGTACAACCATTATGGCTCAATTTTCGTCCACTTCCGGTCTCCAGGATAGCTTGACATACATGTATTATACCTCAAAATGTTTGTACATGTCTCTGCTTTATAAATATATACAGTAAGACTGTCTATACGCCCCTTGATTGGAGTAAATAATGTAAAACCAATGTCCGACGGTAGGTTAAAATAAGACGATTTACCTATGTTTTCACCCCCTTCCGGTCCGCATGGCGGCCCGAATAACCAAATACCTTAATAAATATGTGCGCAGGTGTATCTGCTTAATACATATGTCTAGTTTTTATTTCTGGAGCCCTCCGTTAGCCAGAAAAATGCGAAAAACCAATATGCGGTACTACCCGAAATATCCGTCAGGGTCTTGGCATCCCATTTTAGCTCCGTAATAGGCAACTTCCGGTCCTCAGGATGGCTTGATCTACATGTATAATACCTCAAAACGTTTGTCAATGCCTCTGCTTGATAACTATTCCCCGTAGATCATTCCATAGGACCTGTGGAGCAAGTCAGAAGTAAAAAACCATGGTCGGGTAGGTCAAAATTGCCGGCTGTACAACCATTATGGCTCAATTTTCGTCCACTTCCGGTCTCCAGGATAGCTTGACATACATGTATTATACCTCAAAATGTTTGTACATGTCTCTGCTTTATAAATATACACAGTAAGACTGTCTATACGCCCCTTGATCGGAGTAAATAATGTAAAACCAATGTCCGGCGGTAGGTTAAAATAAGACGATTTACCTATGTTTTCACCCCCTTCCGGTCCGCATGGCGGCCCGAATAACCAAATACCTTAATAAATATGTGCGCAGGTGTATCTGCTTAATACATATGTCTAGTTTTTATTTCTGGAGCCCTCCGTTAGCCAGAAAAATGCGAAAAACCAATATGCGGTACTACCCGAAATATCCGTCAGGGTCCTGGCATCCCATTTTAGCTCCGTAATAGGCAACTTCCGGTCCTCAGGATGGCTTGATCTACATGTATAATACCTCAAAACGTTTGTCAATGCCTCTGCTTGATAACTATTCCCCGTAGATCATTCCATAGGACCTGTGGAGCAAGTCAGAAGTAAAAAACCATGGTTGGGTAGGTCAAAATTGCCGGCTGTACAACCATTATGGCTCAATGTTCGTCCACTACCGGTCTCCAGGATAGCTTGACATACATGTATTATACCTCAAAATGTTTGTAGATGTCTCTGCTTTATAAATATATACAGTAAGACTGTCTATACGCCCCTTGATTGGAGTAAATAATGTAAAACCAATGTCCGGCGGTAGGTTAAAATAAGACGATTTACCTATGTTTTCACCCCCTTCCGGTCCCCATGGCGGCCCGAATAACCAAATACCTTAATAAATATGTGCGCAGGTGTATCTGCTTAATACATATGTCTAGTTTTTATTTCTGGAGCCCTCCGTTAGCCAGAAAAATGCGAAAAACCAATATGCGGTACTACCCGAAATATCCGTCAGGGTCTTGGCATCCCATTTTAGCTCCGTAATAGGCAACATCCGGTCCTCAGGATGGCTTGATCTACATGTATAATACCTCAAAACGTTTGTCAATGCCTCTGCTTGATAACTATTCCCCGTAGATCATTCCATAGGACCTGTGGAGCAAGTCAGAAGTAAAAAACCATGGTCGGGTAGGTCAAAATTGCCGGCTGTACAACCATTATGGCTCAATTTTCGTCCACTTCCGGTCTCCAGGATAGCTTGACATACATGTATTATACCTCAAAATGTTTGTACATGTCTCTGCTTTATAAATATACACAGTAAGACTGTCTATACGCCCCTTGATTGGAGTAAATAATGTAAAACCAATGTCCGACGGTAGGTTAAAATAAGACGATTTACCTATGTTTTCACCCCCTTCCGGTCCGCATGGCGGCCCGAATAACCAAATACCTTAATAAATATGTGCGCAGGTGTATCTGCTTAATACATATGTCTAGTTTTTATTTCTGGAGCCCTCCGTTAGCCAGAAAAATGCGAAAAACCAATATGCGGTACTACCCGAAATATCCGTCAGGGTCTTGGCATCCCATTTTAGCTCCGTAATAGGCAACTTCCGGTCCTCAGGATGGCTTGATCTACATGTATAATACCTCAAAACGTTTGTCAATGCCTCTGCTTGATAACTATTCCCCGTAGATCATTCCATAGGACCTGTGGAGCAAGTCAGAAGTAAAAAACCATGGTCGGGTAGGTCAAAATTGCCGGCTGTACAACCATTATGGCTCAATTTTCGTCCACTTCCGGTCTCCAGGATAGCTTGACATACATGTATTATACCTCAAAATGTTTGTACATGTCTCTGCTTTATAAATATACACAGTAAGACTGTCTATACGCCCCTTGATCGGAGTAAATAATGTAAAACCAATGTCCGGCGGTAGGTTAAAATAAGACGATTTACCTATGTTTTCACCCCCTTCCGGTCCGCATGGTGGCCCGAATAACCAAATACCTTAATAAATATGTGCGCAGGTGTATCTGCTTAATACATATGTCTAGTTTTTATTTCTGGAGCCCTCCGTTAGCCAGAAAAATGCGAAAAACCAATATGCGGTACTACCCGAAATATCCGTCAGGGTCATGGCATCCCATTTTAGCTCCGTAATAGGCAACTTCCGGTCCTCAGGATGGCTTGATCTACATGTATAATACCTCAAAACGTTTGTCAATGCCTCTGCTTGATAACTATTCCCCGTAGATCATTCCATAGGACCTGTGGAGCAAGTCAGAAGTAAAAAACCATGGTCGGGTAGGTCAAAATTGCCGGCTGTACAACCATTATGGCTCAATGTTCGTCCACTACCGGTCTCCAGGATAGCTTGACATACATGTATTATACCTCAAAATGTTTGTAGATGTCTCTGCTTTATAAATATATACAGTAAGACTGTCTATACGCCCCTTGATTGGAGTAAATAATGTAAAACCAATGTCCGGCGGTAGGTTAAAATAAGACGATTTACCTATGTTTTCACCCCCTTCCGGTCCCCATGGCGGCCCGAATAACCAAATACCTTAATAAATATGTGCGCAGGTGTATCTGCTTAATACATATGTCTAGTTTTTATTTCTGGAGCCCTCCGTTAGCCAGAAAAATGCGAAAAACCAATATGCGGTACTACCCGAAATATCCGTCAGGGTCTTGGCATCCCATTTTAGCTCCGTAATAGGCAACTTCCGGTCCTCAGGATGGCTTGATCTACATGTATAATACCTCAAAACGTTTGTCAATGCCTCTGCTTGATAACTATTCCCCGTAGATCATTCCATAGGACCTGTGGAGCAAGTCAGAAGTAAAAAACCATGGTCGGGTAGGTCAAAATTGCCGGCTGTACAACCATTATGGCTCAATTTTCGTCCACTTCCGGTCTCCAGGATAGCTTGACATACATGTATTATACCTCAAAATGTTTGTACATGTCTCTGCTTTATAAATATACACAGTAAGACTGTCTATACGCCCCTTGATTGGAGTAAATAATGTAAAACCAATGTCCGGCGGTAGGTTAAAATAAGACGATTTACCTATGTTTTCACCCCCTTCCGGTCCGCATGGCGGCCCGAATAACCAAATACCTTAATAAATATGTGCGCAGGTGTATCTGCTTAATACATATGTCTAGTTTTTATTTCTGGAGCCCTCCGTTAGCCAGAAAAATGCGAAAAACCAATATGCGGTACTACCCGAAATATCCGTCAGGGTCTTGGCATCCCATTTTAGCTCCGTAATAGGCAACTTCCGGTCCTCAGGATGGCTTGATCTACATGTATAATACCTCAAAACGTTTGTCAATGCCTCTGCTTGATAACTATTCCCCGTAGATCATTCCATAGGACCTGTGGAGCAAGTCAGAAGTAAAAAACCATGGTCGGGTAGGTCAAAATTGCCGGCTGTACAACCATTATGGCTCAATTTTCGTCCACTTCCGGTCTCCAGGATAGCTTGACATACATGTATTATACCTCAAAATGTTTGTACATGTCTCTGCTTTATAAATATACACAGTAAGACTGTCTATACGCCCCTTGATCGGAGTAAATAATGTAAAACCAATGTCCGGCGGTAGGTTAAAATAAGACGATTTACCTATGTTTTCACCCCCTTCCGGTCCGCATGGCGGCCCGAATAACCAAATACCTTAATAAATATGTGCGCAGGTGTATCTGCTTAATACATATGTCTAGTTTTTATTTCTGGAGCCCTCCGTTAGCCAGAAAAATGCGAAAAACCAATATGCGGTACTACCCGAAATATTCGTCAGGGTCCTGGCATCCCATTTTAGCTCCGTAATAGGCAACTTCCGGTCCTCAGGATGGCTTGATCTACATGTATAATACCTCAAAACGTTTGTCAATGCCTCTGCTTGATAACTATTCCCCGTAGATCATTCCATAGGACCTGTGGAGCAAGTCAGAAGTAAAAAACCATGGTCGGGTAGGTCAAAATTGCCGGCTGTACAACCATTATGGCTCAATTTTCGTCCACTTCCGGTCTCCAGGATAGCTTGACATACATGTATTATACCTCAAAATGTTTGTACATGTCTCTGCTTTATAAATATACACAGTAAGACTGTCTATACGCCCCTTGATTGGAGTAAATAATGTAAAACCAATGTCCGACGGTAGGTTAAAATAAGACGATTTACCTATGTTTTCACCCCCTTCCGGTCCGCATGGCGGCCCGAATAACCAAATACCTTAATAAATATGTGCGCAGGTGTATCTGCTTAATACATATGTCTAGTTTTTATTTCTGGAGCCCTCCGTTAGCCAGAAAAATGCGAAAAACCAATATGCGGTACTACCCGAAATATCCGTCAGGGTCTTGGCATCCCATTTTAGCTCCGTAATAGGCAACTTCCGGTCCTCAGGATGGCTTGATCTACATGTATAATACCTCAAAACGTTTGTCAATGCCTCTGCTTGATAACTATTCCCCGTAGATCATTCCATAGGACCTGTGGAGCAAGTCAGAAGTAAAAAACCATGGTCGGGTAGGTCAAAATTGCCGGCTGTACAACCATTATGGCTCAATTTTCGTCCACTTCCGGTCTCCAGGATAGCTTGACATACATGTATTATACCTCAAAATGTTTGTACATGTCTCTGCTTTATAAATATACACAGTAAGACTGTCTATACGCCCCTTGATCGGAGTAAATAATGTAAAACCAATGTCCGGCGGTAGGTTAAAATAAGACGATTTACCTATGTTTTCACCCCCTTCCGGTCCGCATGGTGGCCCGAATAACCAAATACCTTAATAAATATGTGCGCAGGTGTATCTGCTTAATACATATGTCTAGTTTTTATTTCTGGAGCCCTCCGTTAGCCAGAAAAATGCGAAAAACCAATATGCGGTACTACCCGAAATATCCGTCAGGGTCATGGCATCCCATTTTAGCTCCGTAATAGGCAACTTCCGGTCCTCAGGATGGCTTGATCTACATGTATAATACCTCAAAACGTTTGTCAATGCCTCTGCTTGATAACTATTCCCCGTAGATCATTCCATAGGACCTGTGGAGCAAGTCAGAAGTAAAAAACCATGGTCGGGTAGGTCAAAATTGCCGGCTGTACAACCATTATGGCTCAATGTTCGTCCACTACCGGTCTCCAGGATAGCTTGACATACATGTATTATACCTCAAAATGTTTGTAGATGTCTCTGCTTTATAAATATATACAGTAAGACTGTCTATACGCCCCTTGATTGGAGTAAATAATGTAAAACCAATGTCCGGCGGTAGGTTAAAATAAGACGATTTACCTATGTTTTCACCCCCTTCCGGTCCCCATGGCGGCCCGAATAACCAAATACCTTAATAAATATGTGCGCAGGTGTATCTGCTTAATACATATGTCTAGTTTTTATTTCTGGAGCCCTCCGTTAGCCAGAAAAATGCGAAAAACCAATATGCGGTACTACCCGAAATATCCGTCAGGGTCTTGGCATCCCATTTTAGCTCCGTAATAGGCAACTTCCGGTCCTCAGGATGGCTTGATCTACATGTATAATACCTCAAAACGTTTGTCAATGCCTCTGCTTGATAACTATTCCCCGTAGATCATTCCATAGGACCTGTGGAGCAAGTCAGAAGTAAAAAACCATGGTCGGGTAGGTCAAAATTGCCGGCTGTACAACCATTATGGCTCAATTTTCGTCCACTTCCGGTCTCCAGGATAGCTTGACATACATGTATTATACCTCAAAATGTTTGTACATGTCTCTGCTTTATAAATATACACAGTAAGACTGTCTATACGCCCCTTGATTGGAGTAAATAATGTAAAACCAATGTCCGGCGGTAGGTTAAAATAAGACGATTTACCTATGTTTTCACCCCCTTCCGGTCCGCATGGCGGCCCGAATAACCAAATACCTTAATAAATATGTGCGCAGGTGTATCTGCTTAATACATATGTCTAGTTTTTATTTCTGGAGCCCTCCGTTAGCCAGAAAAATGCGAAAAACCAATATGCGGTACTACCCGAAATATCCGTCAGGGTCTTGGCATCCCATTTTAGCTCCGTAATAGGCAACTTCCGGTCCTCAGGATGGCTTGATCTACATGTATAATACCTCAAAACGTTTGTCAATGCCTCTGCTTGATAACTATTCCCCGTAGATCATTCCATAGGACCTGTGGAGCAAGTCAGAAGTAAAAAACCATGGTCGGGTAGGTCAAAATTGCCGGCTGTACAACCATTATGGCTCAATTTTCGTCCACTTCCGGTCTCCAGGATAGCTTGACATACATGTATTATACCTCAAAATGTTTGTACATGTCTCTGCTTTATAAATATACACAGTAAGACTGTCTATACGCCCCTTGATCGGAGTAAATAATGTAAAACCAATGTCCGGCGGTAGGTTAAAATAAGACGATTTACCTATGTTTTCACCCCCTTCCGGTCCGCATGGCGGCCCGAATAACCAAATACCTTAATAAATATGTGCGCAGGTGTATCTGCTTAATACATATGTCTAGTTTTTATTTCTGGAGCCCTCCGTTAGCCAGAAAAATGCGAAAAACCAATATGCGGTACTACCCGAAATATTCGTCAGGGTCCTGGCATCCCATTTTAGCTCCGTAATAGGCAACTTCCGGTCCTCAGGATGGCTTGATCTACATGTATAATACCTCAAAACGTTTGTCAATGCCTCTGCTTGATAACTATTCCCCGTAGATCATTCCATAGGACCTGTGGAGCAAGTCAGAAGTAAAAAACCATGGTCGGGTAGGTCAAAATTGCCGGCTGTACAACCATTATGGCTCAATTTTCGTCCACTTCCGGTCTCCAGGATAGCTTGACATACATGTATTATACCTCAAAATGTTTGTACATGTCTCTGCTTTATAAATATACACAGTAAGACTGTCTATACGCCCCTTGATTGGAGTAAATAATGTAAAACCAATGTCCGGCGGTAGGTTAAAATAAGACGATTTACCTATGTTTTCACCCCCTTCCGGTCCGCATGGCGGCCCGAATAACCAAATACCTTAATAAATATGTGCGCAGGTGTATCTGCTTAATACATATGTCTAGTTTTTATTTCTGGAGCCCTCCGTTAGCCAGAAAAATGCGAAAAACCAATATGCGGTACTACCCGAAATATCCGTCAGGGTCCTGGCATCCCATTTTAGCTCCGTAATAGGCAACTTCCGGTCCTCAGGATGGCTTGATCTACATGTATAATACCTCAAAACGTTTGTCAATGCCTCTGCTTGATAACTATTCCCCGTAGATCATTCCATAGGACCTGTGGAGCAAGTCAGAAGTAAAAAACCATGGTCGGGTAGGTCAAAATTGCCGGCTGTACAACCATTATGGCTCAATGTTCGTCCACTTCCGGTCTCCAGGATAGCTTGACATACATGTATTATACCTCAAAATGTTTGTACATGTCTCTGCTTTATAAATATACACAGTAAGACTGTCTATACGCCCCTTGATTGGAGTAAATAATGTAAAACCAATGTCCGGCGGTAGGTTAAAATAAGACGATTTACCTATGTTTTCACCCCCTTCCGGTCCGCATGGCGGCCCGAATAACCAAATACCTTAATAAATATGTGCGCAGGTGTATCTGCTTAATACATATGTCTAGTTTTTATTTCTGGAGCCCTCCGTTAGCCAGAAAAATGCGAAAAACCAATATGCGGTACTACCCGAAATATCCGTCAGGGTCCTGGCATCCCATTTTAGCTCCGTAATAGGCAACTTCCGGTCCTCAGGATGGCTTGATCTACATGTATAATACCTCAAAACGTTTGTCAATGCCTCTGCTTGATAACTATTCCCCGTAGATCATTCCATAGGACCTGTGGAGCAAGTCAGAAGTAAAAAACCATGGTCGGGTAGGTCAAAATTGCCGGCTGTACAACCATTATGGCTCAATGTTCGTCCACTTCCGGTCTCCAGGATAGCTTGACATACATGTATTATACCTCAAAATGTTTGTACATGTCTCTGCTTTATAAATATATACAGTAAGACTGTCTATACGCCCCTTGATTGGAGTAAATAATGTAAAACCAATGTCCGACGGTAGGTTAAAATAAGACGATTTACCTATGTTTTCACCCCCTTCCGGTCCCCATGGCGGCCCCAATAACCAAATACCTTAATAAATATGTGCGCAGGTGTATCTGCTTAATACATATGTCTAGTTTTTATTTCTGGAGCCCTCCGTTAGCCAGAAAAATGCGAAAAACCAATATGCGGTACTACCCGAAATATCCGTCAGGGTCTTTGCATCCCATTTTAGCTCCGTAATAGGCAACTTCCGGTCCTCAGGATGGCTTGATCTACATGTATAATACCTCAAAACGTTTGTCAATGCCTCTGCTTGATAACTATTCCCCGTAGATCATTCCATAGGACCTGTGGAGCAAGTCAGAAGTAAAAAACCATGGTCGGGTAGGTCAAAATTGGCGGCTGTACAACCATTATGGCTCAATTTTCGTCCACTTCCGGTCTCCAGGATAGCTTGACATACATGTATTATACCTCAAAATGTTTGTACATGTCTCTGCTTTATAAATATACACAGTAAGACTGTCTATACGCCCCTTGATTGGAGTAAATAATGTAAAACCAATGTCCGGCGGTAGGTTAAAATAAGACGATTTACCTATGTTTTCACCCCCTTCCGGTCCGCATGGCGGCCCGAATAACCAAATACCTTAATAAATATGTGCGCAGGTGTATCTGCTTAATACATATGTCTAGTTTTTATTTCTGGAGCCCTCCGTTAGCCAGAAAAATGCGAAAAACCAATATGCGGTACTACCCGAAATATCCGTCAGGGTCCTGGCATCCCATTTTAGCTCCGTAATAGGCAACTTCCGGTCCTCAGGATGGCTTGATCTACATGTATAATACCTCAAAACGTTTGTCAATGCCTCTGCTTGATAACTATTCCCCGTAGATCATTCCATAGGACCTGTGGAGCAAGTCAGAAGTAAAAAACCATGGTCGGGTAGGTCAAAATTGCCGGCTGTACAACCATTATGGCTCAATTTTCGTCCACTTCCGGTCTCCAGGATAGCTTGACATACATGTATTATACCTCAAAATGTTTGTACATGTCTCTGCTTTATAAATATACACAGTAAGACTGTCTATACGCCCCTTGATCGGAGTAAATAATGTAAAACCAATGTCCGGCGGTAGGTTAAAATAAGACGATTTACCTATGTTTTCACCCCCTTCCGGTCCGCATGGCGGCCCGAATAACCAAATACCTTAATAAATATGTGCGCAGGTGTATCTGCTTAATACATATGTCTAGTTTTTATTTCTGGAGCCCTCCGTTAGCCAGAAAAATGCGAAAAACCAATATGCGGTACTACCCGAAATATTCGTCAGGGTCCTGGCATCCCATTTTAGCTCCGTAATAGGCAACTTCCGGTCCTCAGGATGGCTTGATCTACATGTATAATACCTCAAAACGTTTGTCAATGCCTCTGCTTGATAACTATTCCCCGTAGATCATTCCATAGGACCTGTGGAGCAAGTCAGAAGTAAAAAACCATGGTCGGGTAGGTCAAAATTGCCGGCTGTACAACCATTATGGCTCAATTTTCGTCCACTTCCGGTCTCCAGGATAGCTTGACATACATGTATTATACCTCAAAATGTTTGTACATGTCTCTGCTTTATAAATATACACAGTAAGACTGTCTATACGCCCCTTGATTGGAGTAAATAATGTAAAACCAATGTCCGGCGGTAGGTTAAAATAAGACGATTTACCTATGTTTTCACCCCCTTCCGGTCCGCATGGCGGCCCGAATAACCAAATACCTTAATAAATATGTGCGCAGGTGTATCTGCTTAATACATATGTCTAGTTTTTATTTCTGGAGCCCTCCGTTAGCCAGAAAAATGCGAAAAACCAATATGCGGTACTACCCGAAATATCCGTCAGGGTCCTGGCATCCCATTTTAGCTCCGTAATAGGCAACTTCCGGTCCTCAGGATGGCTTGATCTACATGTATAATACCTCAAAACGTTTGTCAATGCCTCTGCTTGATAACTATTCCCCGTAGATCATTCCATAGGACCTGTGGAGCAAGTCAGAAGTAAAAAACCATGGTCGGGTAGGTCAAAATTGCCGGCTGTACAACCATTATGGCTCAATGTTCGTCCACTTCCGGTCTCCAGGATAGCTTGACATACATGTATTATACCTCAAAATGTTTGTACATGTCTCTGCTTTATAAATATATACAGTAAGACTGTCTATACGCCCCTTGATTGGAGTAAATAATGTAAAACCAATGTCCGACGGTAGGTTAAAATAAGACGATTTACCTATGTTTTCACCCCCTTCCGGTCCCCATGGCGGCCCGAATAACCAAATACCTTAATAAATATGTGCGCAGGTGTATCTGCTTAATACATATGTCTAGTTTTTATTTCTGGAGCCCTCCGTTAGCCAGAAAAATGCGAAAAACCAATATGCGGTACTACCCGAAATATCCGTCAGGGTCTTTGCATCCCATTTTAGCTCCGTAATAGGCAACTTCCGGTCCTCAGGATGGCTTGATCTACATGTATAATACCTCAAAACGTTTGTCAATGCCTCTGCTTGATAACTATTCCCCGTAGATCATTCCATAGGACCTGTGGAGCAAGTCAGAAGTAAAAAACCATGGTCGGGTAGGTCAAAATTGCCGGCTGTACAACCATTATGGCTCAATTTTCGTCCACTTCCGGTCTCCAGGATAGCTTGACATACATGTATTATACCTCAAAATGTTTGTACATGTCTCTGCTTTATAAATATACACAGTAAGACTGTCTATACGCCCCTTGATCGGAGTAAATAATGTAAAACCAATGTCCGGCGGTAGGTTAAAATAAGACGATTTACCTATGTTTTCACCCCCTTCCGGTCCGCATGGCGGCCCGAATAACCAAATACCTTAATAAATATGTGCGCAGGTGTATCTGCTTAATACATATGTCTAGTTTTTATTTCTGGAGCCCTCCGTTAGCCAGAAAAATGCGAAAAACCAATATGCGGTACTACCCGAAATATCCGTCAGGGTCCTGGCATCCCATTTTAGCTCCGTAATAGGCAACTTCCGGTCCTCAGGATGGCTTGATCTACATGTATAATACCTCAAAACGTTTGTCAATGCCTCTGCTTGATAACTATTCCCCGTAGATCATTCCATAGGACCTGTGGAGCAAGTCAGAAGTAAAAAACCATGGTCGGGTAGGTCAAAATTGCCGGCTGTACAACCATTATGGCTCAATTTTCGTCCACTTCCGGTCTCCAGGATAGCTTGACATACATGTATTATACCTCAAAATGTTTGTACATGTCTCTGCTTTATAAATATACACAGTAAGACTGTCTATACGCCCCTTGATTGGAGTAAATAATGTAAAACCAATGTCCGGCGGTAGGTTAAAATAAGACGATTTACCTATGTTTTCACCCCCTTCCGGTCCGCATGGCGGCCCGAATAACCAAATACCTTAATAAATATGTGCGCAGGTGTATCTGCTTAATACATATGTCTAGTTTTTATTTCTGGAGCCCTCCGTTAGCCAGAAAAATGCGAAAAACCAATATGCGGTACTACCCGAAATATCCGTCAGGGTCCTGGCATCCCATTTTAGCTCCGTAATAGGCAACTTCCGGTCCTCAGGATGGCTTGATCTACATGTATAATACCTCAAAACGTTTGTCAATGCCTCTGCTTGATAACTATTCCCCGTAGATCATTCCATAGGACCTGTGGAGCAAGTCAGAAGTAAAAAACCATGGTCGGGTAGGTCAAAATTGCCGGCTGTACAACCATTATGGCTCAATGTTCGTCCACTTCCGGTCTCCAGGATAGCTTGACATACATGTATTATACCTCAAAATGTTTGTACATGTCTCTGCTTTATAAATATATACAGTAAGACTGTCTATACGCCCCTTGATTGGAGTAAATAATGTAAAACCAATGTCCGACGGTAGGTTAAAATAAGACGATTTACCTATGTTTTCACCCCCTTCCGGTCCCCATGGCGGCCCGAATAACCAAATACCTTAATAAATATGTGCGCAGGTGTATCTGCTTAATACATATGTCTAGTTTTTTATTTCTGGAGCCCTCCGTTAGCCAGAAAAATGCGAAAAACCAATATGCGGTACTACCCGAAATATCCGTCAGGGTCTTTGCATCCCATTTTAGCTCCGTAATAGGCAACTTCCGGTCCTCAGGATGGCTTGATCTACATGTATAATACCTCAAAACGTTTGTCAATGCCTCTGCTTGATAACTATTCCCCGTAGATCATTCCATAGGACCTGTGGAGCAAGTCAGAAGTAAAAAACCATGGTCGGGTAGGTCAAAATTGCCGGCTGTACAACCATTATGGCTCAATTTTCGTCCACTTCCGGTCTCCAGGATAGCTTGACATACATGTATTATACCTCAAAATGTTTGTACATGTCTCTGCTTTATAAATATACACAGTAAGACTGTCTATACGCCCCTTGATTGGAGTAAATAATGTAAAACCAATGTCCGGCGGTAGGTTAAAATAAGACGATTTACCTATGTTTTCACCCCCTTCCGGTCCGCATGGCGGCCCGAATAACCAAATACCTTAATAAATATGTGCGCAGGTGTATCTGCTTAATACATATGTCTAGTTTTTATTTCTGGAGCCCTCCGTTAGCCAGAAAAATGCGAAAAACCAATATGCGGTACTACCCGAAATATCCGTCAGGGTCCTGGCATCCCATTTTAGCTCCGTAATAGGCAACTTCCGGTCCTCAGGATGGCTTGATCTACATGTATAATACCTCAAAACGTTTGTCAATGCCTCTGCTTGATAACTATTCCCCGTAGATCATTCCATAGGACCTGTGGAGCAAGTCAGAAGTAAAAAACCATGGTCGGGTAGGTCAAAATTGCCGGCTGTACAACCATTATGGCTCAATGTTCGTCCACTTCCGGTCTCCAGGATAGCTTGACATACATGTATTATACCTCAAAATGTTTGTACATGTCTCTGCTTTATAAATATATACAGTAAGACTGTCTATACGCCCCTTGATTGGAGTAAATAATGTAAAACCAATGTCCGACGGTAGGTTAAAATAAGACGATTTACCTATGTTTTCACCCCCTTCCGGTCCCCATGGCGGCCCGAATAACCAAATACCTTAATAAATATGTGCGCAGGTGTATCTGCTTAATACATATGTCTAGTTTTTATTTCTGGAGCCCTCCGTTAGCCAGAAAAATGCGAAAAACCAATATGCGGTACTACCCGAAATATCCGTCAGGGTCTTTGCATCCCATTTTAGCTCCGTAATAGGCAACTTCCGGTCCTCAGGATGGCTTGATCTACATGTATAATACCTCAAAACGTTTGTCAATGCCTCTGCTTGATAACTATTCCCCGTAGATCATTCCATAGGACCTGTGGAGCAAGTCAGAAGTAAAAAACCATGGTCGGGTAGGTCAAAATTGCCGGCTGTACAACCATTATGGCTCTATTTTCGTCCACTTCCGGTCTCCAGGATAGCTTGACATACATGTATTATACCTCAAAATGTTTGTACATGTCTCTGCTTTATAAATATACACAGTAAGACTGTCTATACGCCCCTTGATCGGAGTAAATAATGTAAAACCAATGTCCGGCGGTAGGTTAAAATAAGACGATTTACCTATGTTTTCACCCCCTTCCGGTCCGCATGGCGGCCCGAATAACCAAATACCTTAATAAATATGTGCGCAGGTGTATCTGCTTAATACATATGTCTAGTTTTTATTTCTGGAGCCCTCCGTTAGCCAGAAAAATGCGAAAAACCAATATGCGGTACTACCCGAAATATCCGTCAGGGTCCTGGCATCCCATTTTAGCTCCGTAATAGGCAACTTCCGGTCCTCAGGATGGCTTGATCTACATGTATAATACCTCAAAACGTTTGTCAATGCCTCTGCTTGATAACTATTCCCCGTAGATCATTCCATAGGACCTGTGGAGCAAGTCAGAAGTAAAAAACCATGGTCGGGTAGGTCAAAATTGCCGGCTGTACAACCATTATGGCTCAATGTTCGTCCACTTCCGGTCTCCAGGATAGCTTGACATACATGTATTATACCTCAAAATGTTTGTACATGTCTCTGCTTTATAAATATACACAGTAAGACTGTCTATACGCCCCTTGATTGGAGTAAATAATGTAAAACCAATGTCCGGCGGTAGGTTAAAATAAGACGATTTACCTATGTTTTCACCCCCTTCCGGTCCGCATGGCGGCCCGAATAACCAAATACCTTAATAAATATGTGCGCAGGTGTATCTGCTTAATACATATGTCTAGTTTTTATTTCTGGAGCCCTCCGTTAGCCAGAAAAATGCGAAAAACCAATATGCGGTACTACCCGAAATATCCGTCAGGGTCCTGGCATCCCATTTTAGCTCCGTAATAGGCAACTTCCGGTCCTCAGGATGGCTTGATCTACATGTATAATACCTCAAAACGTTTGTCAATGCCTCTGCTTGATAACTATTCCCCGTAGATCATTCCATAGGACCTGTGGAGCAAGTCAGAAGTAAAAAACCATGGTCGGGTAGGTCAAAATTGCCGGCTGTACAACCATTATGGCTCAATGTTCGTCCACTTCCGGTCTCCAGGATAGCTTGACATACATGTATTATACCTCAAAATGTTTGTACATGTCTCTGCTTTATAAATATATACAGTAAGACTGTCTATACGCCCCTTGATTGGAGTAAATAATGTAAAACCAATGTCCGACGGTAGGTTAAAATAAGACGATTTACCTATGTTTTCACCCCCTTCCGGTCCCCATGGCGGCCCCAATAACCAAATACCTTAATAAATATGTGCGCAGGTGTATCTGCTTAATACATATGTCTAGTTTTTATTTCTGGAGCCCTCCGTTAGCCAGAAAAATGCGAAAAACCAATATGCGGTACTACCCGAAATATCCGTCAGGGTCTTTGCATCCCATTTTAGCTCCGTAATAGGCAACTTCCGGTCCTCAGGATGGCTTGATCTACATGTATAATACCTCAAAACGTTTGTCAATGCCTCTGCTTGATAACTATTCCCCGTAGATCATTCCATAGGACCTGTGGAGCAAGTCAGAAGTAAAAAACCATGGTCGGGTAGGTCAAAATTGGCGGCTGTACAACCATTATGGCTCAATTTTCGTCCACTTCCGGTCTCCAGGATAGCTTGACATACATGTATTATACCTCAAAATGTTTGTACATGTCTCTGCTTTATAAATATACACAGTAAGACTGTCTATACGCCCCTTGATTGGAGTAAATAATGTAAAACCAATGTCCGGCGGTAGGTTAAAATAAGACGATTTACCTATGTTTTCACCCCCTTCCGGTCCGCATGGCGGCCCGAATAACCAAATACCTTAATAAATATGTGCGCAGGTGTATCTGCTTAATACATATGTCTAGTTTTTATTTCTGGAGCCCTCCGTTAGCCAGAAAAATGCGAAAAACCAATATGCGGTACTACCCGAAATATTCGTCAGGGTCCTGGCATCCCATTTTAGCTCCGTAATAGGCAACTTCCGGTCCTCAGGATGGCTTGATCTACATGTATAATACCTCAAAACGTTTGTCAATGCCTCTGCTTGATAACTATTCCCCGTAGATCATTCCATAGGACCTGTGGAGCAAGTCAGAAGTAAAAAACCATGGTCGGGTAGGTCAAAATTGCCGGCTGTACAACCATTATGGCTCAATTTTCGTCCACTTCCGGTCTCCAGGATAGCTTGACATACATGTATTATACCTCAAAATGTTTGTACATGTCTCTGCTTTATAAATATACACAGTAAGACTGTCTATACGCCCCTTGATTGGAGTAAATAATGTAAAACCAATGTCCGGCGGTAGGTTAAAATAAGACGATTTACCTATGTTTTCACCCCCTTCCGGTCCGCATGGCGGCCCGAATAACCAAATACCTTAATAAATATGTGCGCAGGTGTATCTGCTTAATACATATGTCTAGTTTTTATTTCTGGAGCCCTCCGTTAGCCAGAAAAATGCGAAAAACCAATATGCGGTACTACCCGAAATATCCGTCAGGGTCCTGGCATCCCATTTTAGCTCCGTAATAGGCAACTTCCGGTCCTCAGGATGGCTTGATCTACATGTATAATACCTCAAAACGTTTGTCAATGCCTCTGCTTGATAACTATTCCCCGTAGATCATTCCATAGGACCTGTGGAGCAAGTCAGAAGTAAAAAACCATGGTCGGGTAGGTCAAAATTGCCGGCTGTACAACCATTATGGCTCAATGTTCGTCCACTTCCGGTCTCCAGGATAGCTTGACATACATGTATTATACCTCAAAATGTTTGTACATGTCTCTGCTTTATAAATATATACAGTAAGACTGTCTATACGCCCCTTGATTGGAGTAAATAATGTAAAACCAATGTCCGACGGTAGGTTAAAATAAGACGATTTACCTATGTTTTCACCCCCTTCCGGTCCCCATGGCGGCCCGAATAACCAAATACCTTAATAAATATGTGCGCAGGTGTATCTGCTTAATACATATGTCTAGTTTTTATTTCTGGAGCCCTCCGTTAGCCAGAAAAATGCGAAAAACCAATATGCGGTACTACCCGAAATATCCGTCAGGGTCTTTGCATCCCATTTTAGCTCCGTAATAGGCAACTTCCGGTCCTCAGGATGGCTTGATCTACATGTATAATACCTCAAAACGTTTGTCAATGCCTCTGCTTGATAACTATTCCCCGTAGATCATTCCATAGGACCTGTGGAGCAAGTCAGAAGTAAAAAACCATGGTCGGGTAGGTCAAAATTGGCGGCTGTACAACCATTATGGCTCAATTTTCGTCCACTTCCGGTCTCCAGGATAGCTTGACATACATGTATTATACCTCAAAATGTTTGTACATGTCTCTGCTTTATAAATATACACAGTAAGACTGTCTATACGCCCCTTGATCGGAGTAAATAATGTAAAACCAATGTCCGGCGGTAGGTTAAAATAAGACGATTTACCTATGTTTTCACCCCCTTCCGGTCCGCATGGCGGCCCGAATAACCAAATACCTTAATAAATATGTGCGCAGGTGTATCTGCTTAATACATATGTCTAGTTTTTATTTCTGGAGCCCTCCGTTAGCCAGAAAAATGCGAAAAACCAATATGCGGTACTACCCGAAATATCCGTCAGGGTCCTGGCATCCCATTTTAGCTCCGTAATAGGCAACTTCCGGTCCTCAGGATGGCTTGATCTACATGTATAATACCTCAAAACGTTTGTCAATGCCTCTGCTTGATAACTATTCCCCGTAGATCATTCCATAGGACCTGTGGAGCAAGTCAGAAGTAAAAAACCATGGTCGGGTAGGTCAAAATTGCCGGCTGTACAACCATTATGGCTCAATTTTCGTCCACTTCCGGTCTCCAGGATAGCTTGACATACATGTATTATACCTCAAAATGTTTGTACATGTCTCTGCTTTATAAATATACACAGTAAGACTGTCTATACGCCCCTTGATTGGAGTAAATAATGTAAAACCAATGTCCGGCGGTAGGTTAAAATAAGACGATTTACCTATGTTTTCACCCCCTTCCGGTCCCCATGGCGGCCCGAATAACCAAATACCTTAATAAATATGTGCGCAGGTGTATCTGCTTAATACATATGTCTAGTTTTTATTTCTGGAGCCCTCCGTTAGCCAGAAAAATGCGAAAAACCAATATGCGGTACTACCCGAAATATCCGTCAGGGTCTTGGCATCCCATTTTAGCTCCGTAATAGGCAACTTCCGGTCCTCAGGATGGCTTGATCTACATGTATAATACCTCAAAACGTTTGTCAATGCCTCTGCTTGATAACTATTCCCCGTAGATCATTCCATAGGACCTGTGGAGCAAGTCAGAAGTAAAAAACCATGGTCGGGTAGGTCAAAATTGCCGGCTGTACAACCATTATGGCTCAATGTTCGTCCACTTCCGGTCTCCAGGATAGCTTGACATACATGTATTATACCTCAAAATGTTTGTACATGTCTCTGCTTTATAAATATATACAGTAAGACTGTCTATACGCCCCTTGATTGGAGTAAATAATGTAAAACCAATGTCCGACGGTAGGTTAAAATAAGACGATTTACCTATGTTTTCACCCCCTTCCGGTCCCCATGGCGGCCCGAATAACCAAATACCTTAATAAATATGTGCGCAGGTGTATCTGCTTAATACATATGTCTAGTTTTTATTTCTGGAGCCCTCCGTTAGCCAGAAAAATGCGAAAAACCAATATGCGGTACTACCCGAAATATCCGTCAGGGTCTTTGCATCCCATTTTAGCTCCGTAATAGGCAACTTCCGGTCCTCAGGATGGCTTGATCTACATGTATAATACCTCAAAACGTTTGTCAATGCCTCTGCTTGATAACTATTCCCCGTAGATCATTCCATAGGACCTGTGGAGCAAGTCAGAAGTAAAAAACCATGGTCGGGTAGGTCAAAATTGCCGGCTGTACAACCATTATGGCTCAATGTTCGTCCACTTCCGGTCTCCAGGATAGCTTGACATACATGTATTATACCTCAAAATGTTTGTACATGTCTCTGCTTTATAAATATATACAGTAAGACTGTCTATACGCCCCTTGATTGGAGTAAATAATGTAAAACCAATGTCCGACGGTAGGTTAAAATAAGACGATTTACCTATGTTTTCACCCCCTTCCGGTCCCCATGGCGGCCCGAATAACCAAATACCTTAATAAATATGTGCGCAGGTGTATCTGCTTAATACATATGTCTAGTTTTTATTTCTGGAGCCCTCCGTTAGCCAGAAAAATGCGAAAAACCAATATGCGGTACTACCCGAAATATCCGTCAGGGTCTTTGCATCCCATTTTAGCTCCGTAATAGGCAACTTCCGGTCCTCAGGATGGCTTGATCTACATGTATAATACCTCAAAACGTTTGTCAATGCCTCTGCTTGATAACTATTCCCCGTAGATCATTCCATAGGACCTGTGGAGCAAGTCAGAAGTAAAAAACCATGGTCGGGTAGGTCAAAATTGCCGGCTGTACAACCATTATGGCTCAATGTTCGTCCACTTCCGGTCTCCAGGATAGCTTGACATACATGTATTATACCTCAAAATGTTTGTACATGTCTCTGCTTTATAAATATATACAGTAAGACTGTCTATACGCCCCTTGATTGGAGTAAATAATGTAAAACCAATGTCCGACGGTAGGTTAAAATAAGACGATTTACCTATGTTTTCACCCCCTTCCGGTCCCCATGGCGGCCCGAATAACCAAATACCTTAATAAATATGTGCGCAGGTGTATCTGCTTAATACATATGTCTAGTTTTTATTTCTGGAGCCCTCCGTTAGCCAGAAAAATGCGAAAAACCAATATGCGGTACTACCCGAAATATCCGTCAGGGTCTTTGCATCCCATTTTAGCTCCGTAATAGGCAACTTCCGGTCCTCAGGATGGCTTGATCTACATGTATAATACCTCAAAACGTTTGTCAATGCCTCTGCTTGATAACTATTCCCCGTAGATCATTCCATAGGACCTGTGGAGCAAGTCAGAAGTAAAAAACCATGGTCGGGTAGGTCAAAATTGCCGGCTGTACAACCATTATGGCTCAATTTTCGTCCACTTCCGGTCTCCAGGATAGCTTGACATACATGTATTATACCTCAAAATGTTTGTACATGTCTCTGCTTTATAAATATACACAGTAAGACTGTCTATACGCCCCTTGATCGGAGTAAATAATGTAAAACCAATGTCCGGCGGTAGGTTAAAATAAGACGATTTACCTATGTTTTCACCCCCTTCCGGTCCGCATGGCGGCCCGAATAACCAAATACCTTAATAAATATGTGCGCAGGTGCATCTGCTTAATACATATGTCTAGTTTTTATTTCTGGAGCCCTCCGTTAGCCAGAAAAATGCGAAAAACCAATATGCGGTACTACCCGAAATATCCGTCAGGGTCCTGGCATCCCATTTTAGCTCCGTAATAGGCAACTTCCGGTCCTCAGGATGGCTTGATCTACATGTATAATACCTCAAAACGTTTGTCAATGCCTCTGCTTGATAACTATTCCCCGTAGATCATTCCATAGGACCTGTGGAGCAAGTCAGAAGTAAAAAACCATGGTCGGGTAGGTCAAAATTGCCGGCTGTACAACCATTATGGCTCAATTTTCGTCCACTTCCGGTCTCCAGGATAGCTTGACATACATGTATTATACCTCAAAATGTTTGTACATGTCTCTGCTTTATAAATATACACAGTAAGACTGTCTATACGCCCCTTGATTGGAGTAAATAATGTAAAACCAATGTCCGGCGGTAGGTTAAAATAAGACGATTTACCTATGTTTTCACCCCCTTCCGGTCCGCATGGCGGCCCGAATAACCAAATACCTTAATAAATATGTGCGCAGGTGTATCTGCTTAATACATATGTCTAGTTTTTATTTCTGGAGCCCTCCGTTAGCCAGAAAAATGCGAAAAACCAATATGCGGTACTACCCGAAATATCCGTCAGGGTCTTTGCATCCCATTTTAGCTCCGTAATAGGCAACTTCCGGTCCTCAGGATGGCTTGATCTACATGTATAATACCTCAAAACGTTTGTCAATGCCTCTGCTTGATAACTATTCCCCGTAGATCATTCCATAGGACCTGTGGAGCAAGTCAGAAGTAAAAAACCATGGTCGGGTAGGTCAAAATTGCCGGCTGTACAACCATTATGGCTCAATTTTCGTCCACTTCCGGTCTCCAGGATAGCTTGACATACATGTATTATACCTCAAAATGTTTGTACATGTCTCTGCTTTATAAATATACACAGTAAGACTGTCTATACGCCCCTTGATTGGAGTAAATAATGTAAAACCAATGTCCGGCGGTAGGTTAAAATAAGACGATTTACCTATGTTTTCACCCCCTTCCGGTCCGCATGGCGGCCCGAATAACCAAATACCTTAATAAATATGTGCGCAGGTGTATCTGCTTAATACATATGTCTAGTTTTTATTTCTGGAGCCCTCCGTTAGCCAGAAAAATGCGAAAAACCAATATGCGGTACTACCCGAAATATCCGTCAGGGTCCTGGCATCCCATTTTAGCTCCGTAATAGGCAACTTCCGGTCCTCAGGATGGCTTGATCTACATGTATAATACCTCAAAACGTTTGTCAATGCCTCTGCTTGATAACTATTCCCCGTAGATCATTCCATAGGACCTGTGGAGCAAGTCAGAAGTAAAAAACCATGGTCGGGTAGGTCAAAATTGCCGGCTGTACAACCATTATGGCTCAATGTTCGTCCACTTCCGGTCTCCAGGATAGCTTGACATACATGTATTATACCTCAAAATGTTTGTACATGTCTCTGCTTTATAAATATATACAGTAAGACTGTCTATACGCCCCTTGATTGGAGTAAATAATGTAAAACCAATGTCCGACGGTAGGTTAAAATAAGACGATTTACCTGTTTTCACCCCCTTCCGGTCCCCATGGCGGCCCGAATAACCAAATACCTTAATAAATATGTGCGCAGGTGTATCTGCTTAATACATATGTCTAGTTTTTATTTCTGGAGCCCTCCGTTAGCCAGAAAAATGCGAAAAACCAATATGCGGTACTACCCGAAATATCCGTCAGGGTCTTTGCATCCCATTTTAGCTCCGTAATAGGCAACTTCCGGTCCTCAGGATGGCTTGATCTACATGTATAATACCTCAAAACGTTTGTCAATGCCTCTGCTTGATAACTATTCCCCGTAGATCATTCCATAGGACCTGTGGAGCAAGTCAGAAGTAAAAAACCATGGTCGGGTAGGTCAAAATTGCCGGCTGTACAACCATTATGGCTCTATTTTCGTCCACTTCCGGTCTCCAGGATAGCTTGACATACATGTATTATACCTCAAAATGTTTGTACATGTCTCTGCTTTATAAATATACACAGTAAGACTGTCTATACGCCCCTTGATCGGAGTAAATAATGTAAAACCAATGTCCGGCGGTAGGTTAAAATAAGACGATTTACCTATGTTTTCACCCCCTTCCGGTCCGCATGGCGGCCCGAATAACCAAATACCTTAATAAATATGTGCGCAGGTGTATCTGCTTAATACATATGTCTAGTTTTTATTTCTGGAGCCCTCCGTTAGCCAGAAAAATGCGAAAAACCAATATGCGGTACTACCCGAAATATCCGTCAGGGTCCTGGCATCCCATTTTAGCTCCGTAATAGGCAACTTCCGGTCCTCAGGATGGCTTGATCTACATGTATAATACCTCAAAACGTTTGTCAATGCCTCTGCTTGATAACTATTCCCCGTAGATCATTCCATAGGACCTGTGGAGCAAGTCAGAAGTAAAAAACCATGGTCGGGTAGGTCAAAATTGCCGGCTGTACAACCATTATGGCTCAATGTTCGTCCACTTCCGGTCTCCAGGATAGCTTGACATACATGTATTATACCTCAAAATGTTTGTACATGTCTCTGCTTTATAAATATATACAGTAAGACTGTCTATACGCCCCTTGATTGGAGTAAATAATGTAAAACCAATGTCCGACGGTAGGTTAAAATAAGACGATTTACCTATGTTTTCACCCCCTTCCGGTCCCCATGGCGGCCCGAATAACCAAATACCTTAATAAATATGTGCGCAGGTGTATCTGCTTAATACATATGTCTAGTTTTTATTTCTGGAGCCCTCCGTTAGCCAGAAAAATGCGAAAAACCAATATGCGGTACTACCCGAAATATCCGTCAGGGTCTTTGCATCCCATTTTAGCTCCGTAATAGGCAACTTCCGGTCCTCAGGATGGCTTGATCTACATGTATAATACCTCAAAACGTTTGTCAATGCCTCTGCTTGATAACTATTCCCCGTAGATCATTCCATAGGACCTGTGGAGCAAGTCAGAAGTAAAAAACCATGGTCGGGTAGGTCAAAATTGGCGGCTGTACAACCATTATGGCTCAATTTTCGTCCACTTCCGGTCTCCAGGATAGCTTGACATACATGTATTATACCTCAAAATGTTTGTACATGTCTCTGCTTTATAAATATACACAGTAAGACTGTCTATACGCCCCTTGATCGGAGTAAATAATGTAAAACCAATGTCCGGCGGTAGGTTAAAATAAGACGATTTACCTATGTTTTCACCCCCTTCCGGTCCGCATGGCGGCCCGAATAACCAAATACCTTAATAAATATGTGCGCAGGTGTATCTGCTTAATACATATGTCTAGTTTTTATTTCTGGAGCCCTCCGTTAGCCAGAAAAATGCGAAAAACCAATATGCGGTACTACCCGAAATATCCGTCAGGGTCCTGGCATCCCATTTTAGCTCCGTAATAGGCAACTTCCGGTCCTCAGGATGGCTTGATCTACATGTATAATACCTCAAAACGTTTGTCAATGCCTCTGCTTGATAACTATTCCCCGTAGATCATTCCATAGGACCTGTGGAGCAAGTCAGAAGTAAAAAACCATGGTCGGGTAGGTCAAAATTGCCGGCTGTACAACCATTATGGCTCAATTTTCGTCCACTTCCGGTCTCCAGGATAGCTTGACATACATGTATTATACCTCAAAATGTTTGTACATGTCTCTGCTTTATAAATATACACAGTAAGACTGTCTATACGCCCCTTGATTGGAGTAAATAATGTAAAACCAATGTCCGGCGGTAGGTTAAAATAAGACGATTTACCTATGTTTTCACCCCCTTCCGGTCCCCATGGCGGCCCGAATAACCAAATACCTTAATAAATATGTGCGCAGGTGTATCTGCTTAATACATATGTCTAGTTTTTATTTCTGGAGCCCTCCGTTAGCCAGAAAAATGCGAAAAACCAATATGCGGTACTACCCGAAATATCCGTCAGGGTCTTGGCATCCCATTTTAGCTCCGTAATAGGCAACTTCCGGTCCTCAGGATGGCTTGATCTACATGTATAATACCTCAAAACGTTTGTCAATGCCTCTGCTTGATAACTATTCCCCGTAGATCATTCCATAGGACCTGTGGAGCAAGTCAGAAGTAAAAAACCATGGTCGGGTAGGTCAAAATTGCCGGCTGTACAACCATTATGGCTCAATGTTCGTCCACTTCCGGTCTCCAGGATAGCTTGACATACATGTATTATACCTCAAAATGTTTGTACATGTCTCTGCTTTATAAATATATACAGTAAGACTGTCTATACGCCCCTTGATTGGAGTAAATAATGTAAAACCAATGTCCGACGGTAGGTTAAAATAAGACGATTTACCTATGTTTTCACCCCCTTCCGGTCCCCATGGCGGCCCGAATAACCAAATACCTTAATAAATATGTGCGCAGGTGTATCTGCTTAATACATATGTCTAGTTTTTATTTCTGGAGCCCTCCGTTAGCCAGAAAAATGCGAAAAACCAATATGCGGTACTACCCGAAATATCCGTCAGGGTCTTTGCATCCCATTTTAGCTCCGTAATAGGCAACTTCCGGTCCTCAGGATGGCTTGATCTACATGTATAATACCTCAAAACGTTTGTCAATGCCTCTGCTTGATAACTATTCCCCGTAGATCATTCCATAGGACCTGTGGAGCAAGTCAGAAGTAAAAAACCATGGTCGGGTAGGTCAAAATTGCCGGCTGTACAACCATTATGGCTCAATGTTCGTCCACTTCCGGTCTCCAGGATAGCTTGACATACATGTATTATACCTCAAAATGTTTGTACATGTCTCTGCTTTATAAATATATACAGTAAGACTGTCTATACGCCCCTTGATTGGAGTAAATAATGTAAAACCAATGTCCGACGGTAGGTTAAAATAAGACGATTTACCTATGTTTTCACCCCCTTCCGGTCCCCATGGCGGCCCGAATAACCAAATACCTTAATAAATATGTGCGCAGGTGTATCTGCTTAATACATATGTCTAGTTTTTATTTCTGGAGCCCTCCGTTAGCCAGAAAAATGCGAAAAACCAATATGCGGTACTACCCGAAATATCCGTCAGGGTCTTTGCATCCCATTTTAGCTCCGTAATAGGCAACTTCCGGTCCTCAGGATGGCTTGATCTACATGTATAATACCTCAAAACGTTTGTCAATGCCTCTGCTTGATAACTATTCCCCGTAGATCATTCCATAGGACCTGTGGAGCAAGTCAGAAGTAAAAAACCATGGTCGGGTAGGTCAAAATTGCCGGCTGTACAACCATTATGGCTCAATGTTCGTCCACTTCCGGTCTCCAGGATAGCTTGACATACATGTATTATACCTCAAAATGTTTGTACATGTCTCTGCTTTATAAATATATACAGTAAGACTGTCTATACGCCCCTTGATTGGAGTAAATAATGTAAAACCAATGTCCGACGGTAGGTTAAAATAAGACGATTTACCTATGTTTTCACCCCCTTCCGGTCCCCATGGCGGCCCGAATAACCAAATACCTTAATAAATATGTGCGCAGGTGTATCTGCTTAATACATATGTCTAGTTTTTATTTCTGGAGCCCTCCGTTAGCCAGAAAAATGCGAAAAACCAATATGCGGTACTACCCGAAATATCCGTCAGGGTCTTTGCATCCCATTTTAGCTCCGTAATAGGCAACTTCCGGTCCTCAGGATGGCTTGATCTACATGTATAATACCTCAAAACGTTTGTCAATGCCTCTGCTTGATAACTATTCCCCGTAGATCATTCCATAGGACCTGTGGAGCAAGTCAGAAGTAAAAAACCATGGTCGGGTAGGTCAAAATTGGCGGCTGTACAACCATTATGGCTCAATTTTCGTCCACTTCCGGTCTCCAGGATAGCTTGACATACATGTATTATACCTCAAAATGTTTGTACATGTCTCTGCTTTATAAATATACACAGTAAGACTGTCTATACGCCCCTTGATCGGAGTAAATAATGTAAAACCAATGTCCGGCGGTAGGTTAAAATAAGACGATTTACCTATGTTTTCACCCCCTTCCGGTCCGCATGGCGGCCCGAATAACCAAATACCTTAATAAATATGTGCGCAGGTGCATCTGCTTAATACATATGTCTAGTTTTTATTTCTGGAGCCCTCCGTTAGCCAGAAAAATGCGAAAAACCAATATGCGGTACTACCCGAAATATCCGTCAGGGTCTTTGCATCCCATTTTAGCTCCGTAATAGGCAACTTCCGGTCCTCAGGATGGCTTGATCTACATGTATAATACCTCAAAACGTTTGTCAATGCCTCTGCTTGATAACTATTCCCCGTAGATCATTCCATAGGACCTGTGGAGCAAGTCAGAAGTAAAAAACCATGGTCGGGTAGGTCAAAATTGCCGGCTGTACAACCATTATGGCTCAATTTTCGTCCACTTCCGGTCTCCAGGATAGCTTGACATACATGTATTATACCTCAAAATGTTTGTACATGTCTCTGCTTTATAAATATACACAGTAAGACTGTCTATACGCCCCTTGATTGGAGTAAATAATGTAAAACCAATGTCCGGCGGTAGGTTAAAATAAGACGATTTACCTATGTTTTCACCCCCTTCCGGTCCCCATGGCGGCCCGAATAACCAAATACCTTAATAAATATGTGCGCAGGTGTATCTGCTTAATACATATGTCTAGTTTTTATTTCTGGAGCCCTCCGTTAGCCAGAAAAATGCGAAAAACCAATATGCGGTACTACCCGAAATATCCGTCAGGGTCTTGGCATCCCATTTTAGCTCCGTAATAGGCAACTTCCGGTCCTCAGGATGGCTTGATCTACATGTATAATACCTCAAAACGTTTGTCAATGCCTCTGCTTGATAACTATTCCCCGTAGATCATTCCATAGGACCTGTGGAGCAAGTCAGAAGTAAAAAACCATGGTCGGGTAGGTCAAAATTGCCGGCTGTACAACCATTATGGCTCAATGTTCGTCCACTTCCGGTCTCCAGGATAGCTTGACATACATGTATTATACCTCAAAATGTTTGTACATGTCTCTGCTTTATAAATATATACAGTAAGACTGTCTATACGCCCCTTGATTGGAGTAAATAATGTAAAACCAATGTCCGACGGTAGGTTAAAATAAGACGATTTACCTATGTTTTCACCCCCTTCCGGTCCCCATGGCGGCCCGAATAACCAAATACCTTAATAAATATGTGCGCAGGTGTATCTGCTTAATACATATGTCTAGTTTTTATTTCTGGAGCCCTCCGTTAGCCAGAAAAATGCGAAAAACCAATATGCGGTACTACCCGAAATATCCGTCAGGGTCTTTGCATCCCATTTTAGCTCCGTAATAGGCAACTTCCGGTCCTCAGGATGGCTTGATCTACATGTATAATACCTCAAAACGTTTGTCAATGCCTCTGCTTGATAACTATTCCCCGTAGATCATTCCATAGGACCTGTGGAGCAAGTCAGAAGTAAAAAACCATGGTCGGGTAGGTCAAAATTGCCGGCTGTACAACCATTATGGCTCAATGTTCGTCCACTTCCGGTCTCCAGGATAGCTTGACATACATGTATTATACCTCAAAATGTTTGTACATGTCTCTGCTTTATAAATATATACAGTAAGACTGTCTATACGCCCCTTGATTGGAGTAAATAATGTAAAACCAATGTCCGACGGTAGGTTAAAATAAGACGATTTACCTATGTTTTCACCCCCTTCCGGTCCCCATGGCGGCCCGAATAACCAAATACCTTAATAAATATGTGCGCAGGTGTATCTGCTTAATACATATGTCTAGTTTTTATTTCTGGAGCCCTCCGTTAGCCAGAAAAATGCGAAAAACCAATATGCGGTACTACCCGAAATATCCGTCAGGGTCTTTGCATCCCATTTTAGCTCCGTAATAGGCAACTTCCGGTCCTCAGGATGGCTTGATCTACATGTATAATACCTCAAAACGTTTGTCAATGCCTCTGCTTGATAACTATTCCCCGTAGATCATTCCATAGGACCTGTGGAGCAAGTCAGAAGTAAAAAACCATGGTCGGGTAGGTCAAAATTGCCGGCTGTACAACCATTATGGCTCAATGTTCGTCCACTTCCGGTCTCCAGGATAGCTTGACATACATGTATTATACCTCAAAATGTTTGTACATGTCTCTGCTTTATAAATATATACAGTAAGACTGTCTATACGCCCCTTGATTGGAGTAAATAATGTAAAACCAATGTCCGACGGTAGGTTAAAATAAGACGATTTACCTATGTTTTCACCCCCTTCCGGTCCCCATGGCGGCCCGAATAACCAAATACCTTAATAAATATGTGCGCAGGTGTATCTGCTTAATACATATGTCTAGTTTTTATTTCTGGAGCCCTCCGTTAGCCAGAAAAATGCGAAAAACCAATATGCGGTACTACCCGAAATATCCGTCAGGGTCTTTGCATCCCATTTTAGCTCCGTAATAGGCAACTTCCGGTCCTCAGGATGGCTTGATCTACATGTATAATACCTCAAAACGTTTGTCAATGCCTCTGCTTGATAACTATTCCCCGTAGATCATTCCATAGGACCTGTGGAGCAAGTCAGAAGTAAAAAACCATGGTCGGGTAGGTCAAAATTGGCGGCTGTACAACCATTATGGCTCAATTTTCGTCCACTTCCGGTCTCCAGGATAGCTTGACATACATGTATTATACCTCAAAATGTTTGTACATGTCTCTGCTTTATAAATATACACAGTAAGACTGTCTATACGCCCCTTGATCGGAGTAAATAATGTAAAACCAATGTCCGGCGGTAGGTTAAAATAAGACGATTTACCTATGTTTTCACCCCCTTCCGGTCCGCATGGCGGCCCGAATAACCAAATACCTTAATAAATATGTGCGCAGGTGCATCTGCTTAATACATATGTCTAGTTTTTATTTCTGGAGCCCTCCGTTAGCCAGAAAAATGCGAAAAACCAATATGCGGTACTACCCGAAATATCCGTCAGGGTCCTGGCATCCCATTTTAGCTCCGTAATAGGCAACTTCCGGTCCTCAGGATGGCTTGATCTACATGTATAATACCTCAAAACGTTTGTCAATGCCTCTGCTTGATAACTATTCCCCGTAGATCATTCCATAGGACCTGTGGAGCAAGTCAGAAGTAAAAAACCATGGTCGGGTAGGTCAAAATTGCCGGCTGTACAACCATTATGGCTCAATTTTCGTCCACTTCCGGTCTCCAGGATAGCTTGACATACATGTATTATACCTCAAAATGTTTGTACATGTCTCTGCTTTATAAATATACACAGTAAGACTGTCTATACGCCCCTTGATTGGAGTAAATAATGTAAAACCAATGTCCGGCGGTAGGTTAAAATAAGACGATTTACCTATGTTTTCACCCCCTTCCGGTCCGCATGGCGGCCCGAATAACCAAATACCTTAATAAATATGTGCGCAGGTGTATCTGCTTAATACATATGTCTAGTTTTTATTTCTGGAGCCCTCCGTTAGCCAGAAAAATGCGAAAAACCAATATGCGGTACTACCCGAAATATCCGTCAGGGTCCTGGCATCCCATTTTAGCTCCGTAATAGGCAACTTCCGGTCCTCAGGATGGCTTGATCTACATGTATAATACCTCAAAACGTTTGTCAATGCCTCTGCTTGATAACTATTCCCCGTAGATCATTCCATAGGACCTGTGGAGCAAGTCAGAAGTAAAAAACCATGGTCGGGTAGGTCAAAATTGCCGGCTGTACAACCATTATGGCTCAATTTTCGTCCACTTCCGGTCTCCAGGATAGCTTGACATACATGTATTATACCTCAAAATGTTTGTACATGTCTCTGCTTTATAAATATACACAGTAAGACTGTCTATACGCCCCTTGATTGGAGTAAATAATGTAAAACCAATGTCCGGCGGTAGGTTAAAATAAGACGATTTACCTATGTTTTCACCCCCTTCCGGTCCGCATGGCGGCCCGAATAACCAAATACCTTAATAAATATGTGCGCAGGTGTATCTGCTTAATACATATGTCTAGTTTTTATTTCTGGAGCCCTCCGTTAGCCAGAAAAATGCGAAAAACCAATATGCGGTACTACCCGAAATATCCGTCAGGGTCCTGGCATCCCATTTTAGCTCCGTAATAGGCAACTTCCGGTCCTCAGGATGGCTTGATCTACATGTATAATACCTCAAAACGTTTGTCAATGCCTCTGCTTGATAACTATTCCCCGTAGATCATTCCATAGGACCTGTGGAGCAAGTCAGAAGTAAAAAACCATGGTCGGGTAGGTCAAAATTGCCGGCTGTACAACCATTATGGCTCAATTTTCGTCCACTTCCGGTCTCCAGGATAGCTTGACATACATGTATTATACCTCAAAATGTTTGTACATGTCTCTGCTTTATAAATATACACAGTAAGACTGTCTATACGCCCCTTGATCGGAGTAAATAATGTAAAACCAATGTCCGGCGGTAGGTTAAAATAAGACGATTTACCTATGTTTTCACCCCCTTCCGGTCCGCATGGCGGCCCGAATAACCAAATACCTTAATAAATATGTGCGCAGGTGCATCTGCTTAATACATATGTCTAGTTTTTATTTCTGGAGCCCTCCGTTAGCCAGAAAAATGCGAAAAACCAATATGCGGTACTACCCGAAATATCCGTCAGGGTCCTGGCATCCCATTTTAGCTCCGTAATAGGCAACTTCCGGTCCTCAGGATGGCTTGATCTACATGTATAATACCTCAAAACGTTTGTCAATGCCTCTGCTTGATAACTATTCCCCGTAGATCATTCCATAGGACCTGTGGAGCAAGTCAGAAGTAAAAAACCATGGTCGGGTAGGTCAAAATTGCCGGCTGTACAACCATTATGGCTCAATTTTCGTCCACTTCCGGTCTCCAGGATAGCTTGACATACATGTATTATACCTCAAAATGTTTGTACATGTCTCTGCTTTATAAATATACACAGTAAGACTGTCTATACGCCCCTTGATTGGAGTAAATAATGTAAAACCAATGTCCGGCGGTAGGTTAAAATAAGACGATTTACCTATGTTTTCACCCCCTTCCGGTCCGCATGGCGGCCCGAATAACCAAATACCTTAATAAATATGTGCGCAGGTGTATCTGCTTAATACATATGTCTAGTTTTTATTTCTGGAGCCCTCCGTTAGCCAGAAAAATGCGAAAAACCAATATGCGGTACTACCCGAAATATCCGTCAGGGTCCTGGCATCCCATTTTAGCTCCGTAATAGGCAACTTCCGGTCCTCAGGATGGCTTGATCTACATGTATAATACCTCAAAACGTTTGTCAATGCCTCTGCTTGATAACTATTCCCCGTAGATCATTCCATAGGACCTGTGGAGCAAGTCAGAAGTAAAAAACCATGGTCGGGTAGGTCAAAATTGCCGGCTGTACAACCATTATGGCTCAATTTTCGTCCACTTCCGGTCTCCAGGATAGCTTGACATACATGTATTATACCTCAAAATGTTTGTACATGTCTCTGCTTTATAAATATACACAGTAAGACTGTCTATACGCCCCTTGATTGGAGTAAATAATGTAAAACCAATGTCCGGCGGTAGGTTAAAATAAGACGATTTACCTATGTTTTCACCCCCTTCCGGTCCGCATGGCGGCCCGAATAACCAAATACCTTAATAAATATGTGCGCAGGTGTATCTGCTTAATACATATGTCTAGTTTTTATTTCTGGAGCCCTCCGTTAGCCAGAAAAATGCGAAAAACCAATATGCGGTACTACCCGAAATATCCGTCAGGGTCCTGGCATCCCATTTTAGCTCCGTAATAGGCAACTTCCGGTCCTCAGGATGGCTTGATCTACATGTATAATACCTCAAAACGTTTGTCAATGCCTCTGCTTGATAACTATTCCCCGTAGATCATTCCATAGGACCTGTGGAGCAAGTCAGAAGTAAAAAACCATGGTCGGGTAGGTCAAAATTGCCGGCTGTACAACCATTATGGCTCAATGTTCGTCCACTTCCGGTCTCCAGGATAGCTTGACATACATGTATTATACCTCAAAATGTTTGTACATGTCTCTGCTTTATAAATATATACAGTAAGACTGTCTATACGCCCCTTGATTGGAGTAAATAATGTAAAACCAATGTCCGACGGTAGGTTAAAATAAGACGATTTACCTATGTTTTCACCCCCTTCCGGTCCCCATGGCGGCCCGAATAACCAAATACCTTAATAAATATGTGCGCAGGTGTATCTGCTTAATACATATGTCTAGTTTTTATTTCTGGAGCCCTCCGTTAGCCAGAAAAATGCGAAAAACCAATATGCGGTACTACCCGAAATATCCGTCAGGGTCTTTGCATCCCATTTTAGCTCCGTAATAGGCAACTTCCGGTCCTCAGGATGGCTTGATCTACATGTATAATACCTCAAAACGTTTGTCAATGCCTCTGCTTGATAACTATTCCCCGTAGATCATTCCATAGGACCTGTGGAGCAAGTCAGAAGTAAAAAACCATGGTCGGGTAGGTCAAAATTGCCGGCTGTACAACCATTATGGCTCTATTTTCGTCCACTTCCGGTCTCCAGGATAGCTTGACATACATGTATTATACCTCAAAATGTTTGTACATGTCTCTGCTTTATAAATATACACAGTAAGACTGTCTATACGCCCCTTGATCGGAGTAAATAATGTAAAACCAATGTCCGGCGGTAGGTTAAAATAAGACGATTTACCTATGTTTTCACCCCCTTCCGGTCCGCATGGCGGCCCGAATAACCAAATACCTTAATAAATATGTGCGCAGGTGTATCTGCTTAATACATATGTCTAGTTTTTATTTCTGGAGCCCTCCGTTAGCCAGAAAAATGCGAAAAACCAATATGCGGTACTACCCGAAATATCCGTCAGGGTCCTGGCATCCCATTTTAGCTCCGTAATAGGCAACTTCCGGTCCTCAGGATGGCTTGATCTACATGTATAATACCTCAAAACGTTTGTCAATGCCTCTGCTTGATAACTATTCCCCGTAGATCATTCCATAGGACCTGTGGAGCAAGTCAGAAGTAAAAAACCATGGTCGGGTAGGTCAAAATTGCCGGCTGTACAACCATTATGGCTCAATGTTCGTCCACTTCCGGTCTCCAGGATAGCTTGACATACATGTATTATACCTCAAAATGTTTGTACATGTCTCTGCTTTATAAATATATACAGTAAGACTGTCTATACGCCCCTTGATTGGAGTAAATAATGTAAAACCAATGTCCGACGGTAGGTTAAAATAAGACGATTTACCTATGTTTTCACCCCCTTCCGGTCCCCATGGCGGCCCGAATAACCAAATACCTTAATAAATATGTGCGCAGGTGTATCTGCTTAATACATATGTCTAGTTTTTATTTCTGGAGCCCTCCGTTAGCCAGAAAAATGCGAAAAACCAATATGCGGTACTACCCGAAATATCCGTCAGGGTCTTTGCATCCCATTTTAGCTCCGTAATAGGCAACTTCCGGTCCTCAGGATGGCTTGATCTACATGTATAATACCTCAAAACGTTTGTCAATGCCTCTGCTTGATAACTATTCCCCGTAGATCATTCCATAGGACCTGTGGAGCAAGTCAGAAGTAAAAAACCATGGTCGGGTAGGTCAAAATTGGCGGCTGTACAACCATTATGGCTCAATTTTCGTCCACTTCCGGTCTCCAGGATAGCTTGACATACATGTATTATACCTCAAAATGTTTGTACATGTCTCTGCTTTATAAATATACACAGTAAGACTGTCTATACGCCCCTTGATCGGAGTAAATAATGTAAAACCAATGTCCGGCGGTAGGTTAAAATAAGACGATTTACCTATGTTTTCACCCCCTTCCGGTCCGCATGGCGGCCCGAATAACCAAATACCTTAATAAATATGTGCGCAGGTGTATCTGCTTAATACATATGTCTAGTTTTTATTTCTGGAGCCCTCCGTTAGCCAGAAAAATGCGAAAAACCAATATGCGGTACTACCCGAAATATCCGTCAGGGTCCTGGCATCCCATTTTAGCTCCGTAATAGGCAACTTCCGGTCCTCAGGATGGCTTGATCTACATGTATAATACCTCAAAACGTTTGTCAATGCCTCTGCTTGATAACTATTCCCCGTAGATCATTCCATAGGACCTGTGGAGCAAGTCAGAAGTAAAAAACCATGGTCGGGTAGGTCAAAATTGCCGGCTGTACAACCATTATGGCTCAATTTTCGTCCACTTCCGGTCTCCAGGATAGCTTGACATACATGTATTATACCTCAAAATGTTTGTACATGTCTCTGCTTTATAAATATACACAGTAAGACTGTCTATACGCCCCTTGATTGGAGTAAATAATGTAAAACCAATGTCCGGCGGTAGGTTAAAATAAGACGATTTACCTATGTTTTCACCCCCTTCCGGTCCCCATGGCGGCCCGAATAACCAAATACCTTAATAAATATGTGCGCAGGTGTATCTGCTTAATACATATGTCTAGTTTTTATTTCTGGAGCCCTCCGTTAGCCAGAAAAATGCGAAAAACCAATATGCGGTACTACCCGAAATATCCGTCAGGGTCTTGGCATCCCATTTTAGCTCCGTAATAGGCAACTTCCGGTCCTCAGGATGGCTTGATCTACATGTATAATACCTCAAAACGTTTGTCAATGCCTCTGCTTGATAACTATTCCCCGTAGATCATTCCATAGGACCTGTGGAGCAAGTCAGAAGTAAAAAACCATGGTCGGGTAGGTCAAAATTGCCGGCTGTACAACCATTATGGCTCAATGTTCGTCCACTTCCGGTCTCCAGGATAGCTTGACATACATGTATTATACCTCAAAATGTTTGTACATGTCTCTGCTTTATAAATATATACAGTAAGACTGTCTATACGCCCCTTGATTGGAGTAAATAATGTAAAACCAATGTCCGACGGTAGGTTAAAATAAGACGATTTACCTATGTTTTCACCCCCTTCCGGTCCCCATGGCGGCCCGAATAACCAAATACCTTAATAAATATGTGCGCAGGTGTATCTGCTTAATACATATGTCTAGTTTTTATTTCTGGAGCCCTCCGTTAGCCAGAAAAATGCGAAAAACCAATATGCGGTACTACCCGAAATATCCGTCAGGGTCTTTGCATCCCATTTTAGCTCCGTAATAGGCAACTTCCGGTCCTCAGGATGGCTTGATCTACATGTATAATACCTCAAAACGTTTGTCAATGCCTCTGCTTGATAACTATTCCCCGTAGATCATTCCATAGGACCTGTGGAGCAAGTCAGAAGTAAAAAACCATGGTCGGGTAGGTCAAAATTGCCGGCTGTACAACCATTATGGCTCAATGTTCGTCCACTTCCGGTCTCCAGGATAGCTTGACATACATGTATTATACCTCAAAATGTTTGTACATGTCTCTGCTTTATAAATATATACAGTAAGACTGTCTATACGCCCCTTGATTGGAGTAAATAATGTAAAACCAATGTCCGACGGTAGGTTAAAATAAGACGATTTACCTATGTTTTCACCCCCTTCCGGTCCCCATGGCGGCCCGAATAACCAAATACCTTAATAAATATGTGCGCAGGTGTATCTGCTTAATACATATGTCTAGTTTTTATTTCTGGAGCCCTCCGTTAGCCAGAAAAATGCGAAAAACCAATATGCGGTACTACCCGAAATATCCGTCAGGGTCTTTGCATCCCATTTTAGCTCCGTAATAGGCAACTTCCGGTCCTCAGGATGGCTTGATCTACATGTATAATACCTCAAAACGTTTGTCAATGCCTCTGCTTGATAACTATTCCCCGTAGATCATTCCATAGGACCTGTGGAGCAAGTCAGAAGTAAAAAACCATGGTCGGGTAGGTCAAAATTGCCGGCTGTACAACCATTATGGCTCAATGTTCGTCCACTTCCGGTCTCCAGGATAGCTTGACATACATGTATTATACCTCAAAATGTTTGTACATGTCTCTGCTTTATAAATATATACAGTAAGACTGTCTATACGCCCCTTGATTGGAGTAAATAATGTAAAACCAATGTCCGACGGTAGGTTAAAATAAGACGATTTACCTATGTTTTCACCCCCTTCCGGTCCCCATGGCGGCCCGAATAACCAAATACCTTAATAAATATGTGCGCAGGTGTATCTGCTTAATACATATGTCTAGTTTTTATTTCTGGAGCCCTCCGTTAGCCAGAAAAATGCGAAAAACCAATATGCGGTACTACCCGAAATATCCGTCAGGGTCTTTGCATCCCATTTTAGCTCCGTAATAGGCAACTTCCGGTCCTCAGGATGGCTTGATCTACATGTATAATACCTCAAAACGTTTGTCAATGCCTCTGCTTGATAACTATTCCCCGTAGATCATTCCATAGGACCTGTGGAGCAAGTCAGAAGTAAAAAACCATGGTCGGGTAGGTCAAAATTGCCGGCTGTACAACCATTATGGCTCAATTTTCGTCCACTTCCGGTCTCCAGGATAGCTTGACATACATGTATTATACCTCAAAATGTTTGTACATGTCTCTGCTTTATAAATATACACAGTAAGACTGTCTATACGCCCCTTGATCGGAGTAAATAATGTAAAACCAATGTCCGGCGGTAGGTTAAAATAAGACGATTTACCTATGTTTTCACCCCCTTCCGGTCCGCATGGCGGCCCGAATAACCAAATACCTTAATAAATATGTGCGCAGGTGCATCTGCTTAATACATATGTCTAGTTTTTATTTCTGGAGCCCTCCGTTAGCCAGAAAAATGCGAAAAACCAATATGCGGTACTACCCGAAATATCCGTCAGGGTCCTGGCATCCCATTTTAGCTCCGTAATAGGCAACTTCCGGTCCTCAGGATGGCTTGATCTACATGTATAATACCTCAAAACGTTTGTCAATGCCTCTGCTTGATAACTATTCCCCGTAGATCATTCCATAGGACCTGTGGAGCAAGTCAGAAGTAAAAAACCATGGTCGGGTAGGTCAAAATTGCCGGCTGTACAACCATTATGGCTCAATTTTCGTCCACTTCCGGTCTCCAGGATAGCTTGACATACATGTATTATACCTCAAAATGTTTGTACATGTCTCTGCTTTATAAATATACACAGTAAGACTGTCTATACGCCCCTTGATTGGAGTAAATAATGTAAAACCAATGTCCGGCGGTAGGTTAAAATAAGACGATTTACCTATGTTTTCACCCCCTTCCGGTCCGCATGGCGGCCCGAATAACCAAATACCTTAATAAATATGTGCGCAGGTGTATCTGCTTAATACATATGTCTAGTTTTTATTTCTGGAGCCCTCCGTTAGCCAGAAAAATGCGAAAAACCAATATGCGGTACTACCCGAAATATCCGTCAGGGTCCTGGCATCCCATTTTAGCTCCGTAATAGGCAACTTCCGGTCCTCAGGATGGCTTGATCTACATGTATAATACCTCAAAACGTTTGTCAATGCCTCTGCTTGATAACTATTCCCCGTAGATCATTCCATAGGACCTGTGGAGCAAGTCAGAAGTAAAAAACCATGGTCGGGTAGGTCAAAATTGCCGGCTGTACAACCATTATGGCTCAATTTTCGTCCACTTCCGGTCTCCAGGATAGCTTGACATACATGTATTATACCTCAAAATGTTTGTACATGTCTCTGCTTTATAAATATACACAGTAAGACTGTCTATACGCCCCTTGATTGGAGTAAATAATGTAAAACCAATGTCCGGCGGTAGGTTAAAATAAGACGATTTACCTATGTTTTCACCCCCTTCCGGTCCGCATGGCGGCCCGAATAACCAAATACCTTAATAAATATGTGCGCAGGTGTATCTGCTTAATACATATGTCTAGTTTTTATTTCTGGAGCCCTCCGTTAGCCAGAAAAATGCGAAAAACCAATATGCGGTACTACCCGAAATATCCGTCAGGGTCCTGGCATCCCATTTTAGCTCCGTAATAGGCAACTTCCGGTCCTCAGGATGGCTTGATCTACATGTATAATACCTCAAAACGTTTGTCAATGCCTCTGCTTGATAACTATTCCCCGTAGATCATTCCATAGGACCTGTGGAGCAAGTCAGAAGTAAAAAACCATGGTCGGGTAGGTCAAAATTGCCGGCTGTACAACCATTATGGCTCAATGTTCGTCCACTTCCGGTCTCCAGGATAGCTTGACATACATGTATTATACCTCAAAATGTTTGTACATGTCTCTGCTTTATAAATATATACAGTAAGACTGTCTATACGCCCCTTGATTGGAGTAAATAATGTAAAACCAATGTCCGACGGTAGGTTAAAATAAGACGATTTACCTATGTTTTCACCCCCTTCCGGTCCCCATGGCGGCCCGAATAACCAAATACCTTAATAAATATGTGCGCAGGTGTATCTGCTTAATACATATGTCTAGTTTTTATTTCTGGAGCCCTCCGTTAGCCAGAAAAATGCGAAAAACCAATATGCGGTACTACCCGAAATATCCGTCAGGGTCTTTGCATCCCATTTTAGCTCCGTAATAGGCAACTTCCGGTCCTCAGGATGGCTTGATCTACATGTATAATACCTCAAAACGTTTGTCAATGCCTCTGCTTGATAACTATTCCCCGTAGATCATTCCATAGGACCTGTGGAGCAAGTCAGAAGTAAAAAACCATGGTCGGGTAGGTCAAAATTGCCGGCTGTACAACCATTATGGCTCAATTTTCGTCCACTTCCGGTCTCCAGGATAGCTTGACATACATGTATTATACCTCAAAATGTTTGTACATGTCTCTGCTTTATAAATATACACAGTAAGACTGTCTATACGCCCCTTGATTGGAGTAAATAATGTAAAACCAATGTCCGGCGGTAGGTTAAAATAAGACGATTTACCTATGTTTTCACCCCCTTCCGGTCCGCATGGCGGCCCGAATAACCAAATACCTTAATAAATATGTGCGCAGGTGTATCTGCTTAATACATATGTCTAGTTTTTATTTCTGGAGCCCTCCGTTAGCCAGAAAAATGCGAAAAACCAATATGCGGTACTACCCGAAATATCCGTCAGGGTCCTGGCATCCCATTTTAGCTCCGTAATAGGCAACTTCCGGTCCTCAGGATGGCTTGATCTACATGTATAATACCTCAAAACGTTTGTCAATGCCTCTGCTTGATAACTATTCCCCGTAGATCATTCCATAGGACCTGTGGAGCAAGTCAGAAGTAAAAAACCATGGTCGGGTAGGTCAAAATTGCCGGCTGTACAACCATTATGGCTCAATTTTCGTCCACTTCCGGTCTCCAGGATAGCTTGACATACATGTATTATACCTCAAAATGTTTGTACATGTCTCTGCTTTATAAATATACACAGTAAGACTGTCTATACGCCCCTTGATTGGAGTAAATAATGTAAAACCAATGTCCGGCGGTAGGTTAAAATAAGACGATTTACCTATGTTTTCACCCCCTTCCGGTCCGCATGGCGGCCCGAATAACCAAATACCTTAATAAATATGTGCGCAGGTGTATCTGCTTAATACATATGTCTAGTTTTTATTTCTGGAGCCCTCCGTTAGCCAGAAAAATGCGAAAAACCAATATGCGGTACTACCCGAAATATCCGTCAGGGTCCTGGCATCCCATTTTAGCTCCGTAATAGGCAACTTCCGGTCCTCAGGATGGCTTGATCTACATGTATAATACCTCAAAACGTTTGTCAATGCCTCTGCTTGATAACTATTCCCCGTAGATCATTCCATAGGACCTGTGGAGCAAGTCAGAAGTAAAAAACCATGGTCGGGTAGGTCAAAATTGCCGGCTGTACAACCATTATGGCTCAATTTTCGTCCACTTCCGGTCTCCAGGATAGCTTGACATACATGTATTATACCTCAAAATGTTTGTACATGTCTCTGCTTTATAAATATACACAGTAAGACTGTCTATACGCCCCTTGATTGGAGTAAATAATGTAAAACCAATGTCCGGCGGTAGGTTAAAATAAGACGATTTACCTATGTTTTCACCCCCTTCCGGTCCGCATGGCGGCCCGAATAACCAAATACCTTAATAAATATGTGCGCAGGTGTATCTGCTTAATACATATGTCTAGTTTTTATTTCTGGAGCCCTCCGTTAGCCAGAAAAATGCGAAAAACCAATATGCGGTACTACCCGAAATATCCGTCAGGGTCCTGGCATCCCATTTTAGCTCCGTAATAGGCAACTTCCGGTCCTCAGGATGGCTTGATCTACATGTATAATACCTCAAAACGTTTGTCAATGCCTCTGCTTGATAACTATTCCCCGTAGATCATTCCATAGGACCTGTGGAGCAAGTCAGAAGTAAAAAACCATGGTCGGGTAGGTCAAAATTGCCGGCTGTACAACCATTATGGCTCAATGTTCGTCCACTTCCGGTCTCCAGGATAGCTTGACATACATGTATTATACCTCAAAATGTTTGTACATGTCTCTGCTTTATAAATATATACAGTAAGACTGTCTATACGCCCCTTGATTGGAGTAAATAATGTAAAACCAATGTCCGACGGTAGGTTAAAATAAGACGATTTACCTATGTTTTCACCCCCTTCCGGTCCCCATGGCGGCCCGAATAACCAAATACCTTAATAAATATGTGCGCAGGTGTATCTGCTTAATACATATGTCTAGTTTTTATTTCTGGAGCCCTCCGTTAGCCAGAAAAATGCGAAAAACCAATATGCGGTACTACCCGAAATATCCGTCAGGGTCTTTGCATCCCATTTTAGCTCCGTAATAGGCAACTTCCGGTCCTCAGGATGGCTTGATCTACATGTATAATACCTCAAAACGTTTGTCAATGCCTCTGCTTGATAACTATTCCCCGTAGATCATTCCATAGGACCTGTGGAGCAAGTCAGAAGTAAAAAACCATGGTCGGGTAGGTCAAAATTGCCGGCTGTACAACCATTATGGCTCTATTTTCGTCCACTTCCGGTCTCCAGGATAGCTTGACATACATGTATTATACCTCAAAATGTTTGTACATGTCTCTGCTTTATAAATATACACAGTAAGACTGTCTATACGCCCCTTGATCGGAGTAAATAATGTAAAACCAATGTCCGGCGGTAGGTTAAAATAAGACGATTTACCTATGTTTTCACCCCCTTCCGGTCCGCATGGCGGCCCGAATAACCAAATACCTTAATAAATATGTGCGCAGGTGTATCTGCTTAATACATATGTCTAGTTTTTATTTCTGGAGCCCTCCGTTAGCCAGAAAAATGCGAAAAACCAATATGCGGTACTACCCGAAATATCCGTCAGGGTCCTGGCATCCCATTTTAGCTCCGTAATAGGCAACTTCCGGTCCTCAGGATGGCTTGATCTACATGTATAATACCTCAAAACGTTTGTCAATGCCTCTTCTTGATAACTATTCCCCGTAGATCATTCCATAGGACCTGTGGAGCAAGTCAGAAGTAAAAAACCATGGTCGGGTAGGTCAAAATTGCCGGCTGTACAACCATTATGGCTCAATTTTCGTCCACTTCCGGTCTCCAGGATAGCTTGACATACATGTATTATACCTCAAAATGTTTGTACATGTCTCTGCTTTATAAATATACACAGTAAGACTGTCTATACGCCCCTTGATTGGAGTAAATAATGTAAAACCAATGTCCGGCGGTAGGTTAAAATAAGACGATTTACCTATGTTTTCACCCCCTTCCGGTCCGCATGGCGGCCCGAATAACCAAATACCTTAATAAATATGTGCGCAGGTGTATCTGCTTAATACATATGTCTAGTTTTTATTTCTGGAGCCCTCCGTTAGCCAGAAAAATGCGAAAAACCAATATGCGGTACTACCCGAAATATCCGTCAGGGTCCTGGCATCCCATTTTAGCTCCGTAATAGGCAACTTCCGGTCCTCAGGATGGCTTGATCTACATGTATAATACCTCAAAACGTTTGTCAATGCCTCTGCTTGATAACTATTCCCCGTAGATCATTCCATAGGACCTGTGGAGCAAGTCAGAAGTAAAAAACCATGGTCGGGTAGGTCAAAATTGCCGGCTGTACAACCATTATGGCTCAATGTTCGTCCACTTCCGGTCTCCAGGATAGCTTGACATACATGTATTATACCTCAAAATGTTTGTACATGTCTCTGCTTTATAAATATATACAGTAAGACTGTCTATACGCCCCTTGATTGGAGTAAATAATGTAAAACCAATGTCCGACGGTAGGTTAAAATAAGACGATTTACCTATGTTTTCACCCCCTTCCGGTCCCCATGGCGGCCCGAATAACCAAATACCTTAATAAATATGTGCGCAGGTGTATCTGCTTAATACATATGTCTAGTTTTTATTTCTGGAGCCCTCCGTTAGCCAGAAAAATGCGAAAAACCAATATGCGGTACTACCCGAAATATCCGTCAGGGTCTTTGCATCCCATTTTAGCTCCGTAATAGGCAACTTCCGGTCCTCAGGATGGCTTGATCTACATGTATAATACCTCAAAACGTTTGTCAATGCCTCTGCTTGATAACTATTCCCCGTAGATCATTCCATAGGACCTGTGGAGCAAGTCAGAAGTAAAAAACCATGGTCGGGTAGGTCAAAATTGCCGGCTGTACAACCATTATGGCTCAATTTTCGTCCACTTCCGGTCTCCAGGATAGCTTGACATACATGTATTATACCTCAAAATGTTTGTACATGTCTCTGCTTTATAAATATACACAGTAAGACTGTCTATACGCCCCTTGATTGGAGTAAATAATGTAAAACCAATGTCCGGCGGTAGGTTAAAATAAGACGATTTACCTATGTTTTCACCCCCTTCCGGTCCGCATGGCGGCCCGAATAACCAAATACCTTAATAAATATGTGCGCAGGTGTATCTGCTTAATACATATGTCTAGTTTTTATTTCTGGAGCCCTCCGTTAGCCAGAAAAATGCGAAAAACCAATATGCGGTACTACCCGAAATATCCGTCAGGGTCCTGGCATCCCATTTTAGCTCCGTAATAGGCAACTTCCGGTCCTCAGGATGGCTTGATCTACATGTATAATACCTCAAAACGTTTGTCAATGCCTCTGCTTGATAACTATTCCCCGTAGATCATTCCATAGGACCTGTGGAGCAAGTCAGAAGTAAAAAACCATGGTCGGGTAGGTCAAAATTGCCGGCTGTACAACCATTATGGCTCAATGTTCGTCCACTTCCGGTCTCCAGGATAGCTTGACATACATGTATTATACCTCAAAATGTTTGTACATGTCTCTGCTTTATAAATATACACAGTAAGACTGTCTATACGCCCCTTGATTGGAGTAAATAATGTAAAACCAATGTCCGGCGGTAGGTTAAAATAAGACGATTTACCTATGTTTTCACCCCCTTCCGGTCCGCATGGCGGCCCGAATAACCAAATACCTTAATAAATATGTGCGCAGGTGTATCTGCTTAATACATATGTCTAGTTTTTATTTCTGGAGCCCTCCGTTAGCCAGAAAAATGCGAAAAACCAATATGCGGTACTACCCGAAATATCCGTCAGGGTCCTGGCATCCCATTTTAGCTCCGTAATAGGCAACTTCCGGTCCTCAGGATGGCTTGATCTACATGTATAATACCTCAAAACGTTTGTCAATGCCTCTGCTTGATAACTATTCCCCGTAGATCATTCCATAGGACCTGTGGAGCAAGTCAGAAGTAAAAAACCATGGTCGGGTAGGTCAAAATTGCCGGCTGTACAACCATTATGGCTCAATGTTCGTCCACTTCCGGTCTCCAGGATAGCTTGACATACATGTATTATACCTCAAAATGTTTGTACATGTCTCTGCTTTATAAATATATACAGTAAGACTGTCTATACGCCCCTTGATTGGAGTAAATAATGTAAAACCAATGTCCGACGGTAGGTTAAAATAAGACGATTTACCTATGTTTTCACCCCCTTCCGGTCCCCATGGCGGCCCCAATAACCAAATACCTTAATAAATATGTGCGCAGGTGTATCTGCTTAATACATATGTCTAGTTTTTATTTCTGGAGCCCTCCGTTAGCCAGAAAAATGCGAAAAACCAATATGCGGTACTACCCGAAATATCCGTCAGGGTCTTTGCATCCCATTTTAGCTCCGTAATAGGCAACTTCCGGTCCTCAGGATGGCTTGATCTACATGTATAATACCTCAAAACGTTTGTCAATGCCTCTGCTTGATAACTATTCCCCGTAGATCATTCCATAGGACCTGTGGAGCAAGTCAGAAGTAAAAAACCATGGTCGGGTAGGTCAAAATTGCCGGCTGTACAACCATTATGGCTCAATTTTCGTCCACTTCCGGTCTCCAGGATAGCTTGACATACATGTATTATACCTCAAAATGTTTGTACATGTCTCTGCTTTATAAATATACACAGTAAGACTGTCTATACGCCCCTTGATTGGAGTAAATAATGTAAAACCAATGTCCGGCGGTAGGTTAAAATAAGACGATTTACCTATGTTTTCACCCCCTTCCGGTCCGCATGGCGGCCCGAATAACCAAATACCTTAATAAATATGTGCGCAGGTGTATCTGCTTAATACATATGTCTAGTTTTTATTTCTGGAGCCCTCCGTTAGCCAGAAAAATGCGAAAAACCAATATGCGGTACTACCCGAAATATCCGTCAGGGTCCTGGCATCCCATTTTAGCTCCGTAATAGGCAACTTCCGGTCCTCAGGATGGCTTGATCTACATGTATAATACCTCAAAACGTTTGTCAATGCCTCTGCTTGATAACTATTCCCCGTAGATCATTCCATAGGACCTGTGGAGCAAGTCAGAAGTAAAAAACCATGGTCGGGTAGGTCAAAATTGCCGGCTGTACAACCATTATGGCTCAATGTTCGTCCACTTCCGGTCTCCAGGATAGCTTGACATACATGTATTATACCTCAAAATGTTTGTACATGTCTCTGCTTTATAAATATATACAGTAAGACTGTCTATACGCCCCTTGATTGGAGTAAATAATGTAAAACCAATGTCCGACGGTAGGTTAAAATAAGACGATTTACCTATGTTTTCACCCCCTTCCGGTCCCCATGGCGGCCCCAATAACCAAATACCTTAATAAATATGTGCGCAGGTGTATCTGCTTAATACATATGTCTAGTTTTTATTTCTGGAGCCCTCCGTTAGCCAGAAAAATGCGAAAAACCAATATGCGGTACTACCCGAAATATCCGTCAGGGTCTTGGCATCCCATTTTAGCTCCGTAATAGGCAACTTCCGGTCCTCAGGATGGCTTGATCTACATGTATAATACCTCAAAACGTTTGTCAATGCCTCTGCTTGATAACTATTCCCCGTAGATCATTCCATAGGACCTGTGGAGCAAGTCAGAAGTAAAAAACCATGGTCGGGTAGGTCAAAATTGCCGGCTGTACAACCATTATGGCTCAATTTTCGTCCACTTCCGGTCTCCAGGATAGCTTGACATACATGTATTATACCTCAAAATGTTTGTAGATGTCTCTGCTTTATAAATATACACAGTAAGACTGTCTATACGCCCCTTGATTGGAGTAAATAATGTAAAACCAATGTCCGGCGGTAGGTTAAAATAAGACGATTTACCTATGTTTTCACCCCCTTCCGGTCCGCATGGCGGCCCGAATAACCAAATACCTTAATAAATATGTGCGCAGGTGTATCTGCTTAATACATATGTCTAGTTTTTATTTCTGGAGCCCTCCGTTAGCCAGAAAAATGCGAAAAACCAATATGCGGTACTACCCGAAATATCCGTCAGGGTCCTGGCATCCCATTTTAGCTCCGTAATAGGCAACTTCCGGTCCTCAGGATGGCTTGATCTACATGTATAATACCTCAAAACGTTTGTCAATGCCTCTGCTTGATAACTATTCCCCGTAGATCATTCCATAGGACCTGTGGAGCAAGTCAGAAGTAAAAAACCATGGTCGGGTAGGTCAAAATTGCCGGCTGTACAACCATTATGGCTCAATGTTCGTCCACTACCGGTCTCCAGGATAGCTTGACATACATGTATTATACCTCAAAATGTTTGTAGATGTCTCTGCTTTATAAATATATACAGTAAGACTGTCTATACGCCCCTTGATTGGAGTAAATAATGTAAAACCAATGTCCGACGGTAGGTTAAAATAAGACGATTTACCTATGTTTTCACCCCCTTCCGGTCCCCATGGCGGCCCGAATAACCAAATACCTTAATAAATATGTGCGCAGGTGTATCTGCTTAATACATATGTCTAGTTTTTATTTCTGGAGCCCTCCGTTAGCCAGAAAAATGCGAAAAACCAATATGCGGTACTACCCGAAATATCCGTCAGGGTCTTTGCATCCCATTTTAGCTCCGTAATAGGCAACTTCCGGTCCTCAGGATGGCTTGATCTACATGTATAATACCTCAAAACGTTTGTCAATGCCTCTGCTTGATAACTATTCCCCGTAGATCATTCCATAGGACCTGTGGAGCAAGTCAGAAGTAAAAAACCATGGTCGGGTAGGTCAAAATTGGCGGCTGTACAACCATTATGGCTCAATTTTCGTCCACTTCCGGTCTCCAGGATAGCTTGACATACATGTATTATACCTCAAAATGTTTGTACATGTCTCTGCTTTATAAATATACACAGTAAGACTGTCTATACGCCCCTTGATTGGAGTAAATAATGTAAAACCAATGTCCGGCGGTAGGTTAAAATAAGACGATTTACCTATGTTTTCACCCCCTTCCGGTCCGCATGGCGGCCCGAATAACCAAATACCTTAATAAATATGTGCGCAGGTGTATCTGCTTAATACATATGTCTAGTTTTTATTTCTGGAGCCCTCCGTTAGCCAGAAAAATGCGAAAAACCAATATGCGGTACTACCCGAAATATCCGTCAGGGTCTTTGCATCCCATTTTAGCTCCGTAATAGGCAACTTCCGGTCCTCAGGATGGCTTGATCTACATGTATAATACCTCAAAACGTTTGTCAATGCCTCTGCTTGATAACTATTCCCCGTAGATCATTCCATAGGACCTGTGGAGCAAGTCAGAAGTAAAAAACCATGGTCGGGTAGGTCAAAATTGCCGGCTGTACAACCATTATGGCTCAATTTTCGTCCACTTCCGGTCTCCAGGATAGCTTGACATACATGTATTATACCTCAAAATGTTTGTACATGTCTCTGCTTTATAAATATACACAGTAAGACTGTCTATACGCCCCTTGATTGGAGTAAATAATGTAAAACCAATGTCCGGCGGTAGGTTAAAATAAGACGATTTACCTATGTTTTCACCCCCTTCCGGTCCGCATGGCGGCCCGAATAACCAAATACCTTAATAAATATGTGCGCAGGTGTATCTGCTTAATACATATGTCTAGTTTTTATTTCTGGAGCCCTCCGTTAGCCAGAAAAATGCGAAAAACCAATATGCGGTACTACCCGAAATATCCGTCAGGGTCCTGGCATCCCATTTTAGCTCCGTAATAGGCAACTTCCGGTCCTCAGGATGGCTTGATCTACATGTATAATACCTCAAAACGTTTGTCAATGCCTCTGCTTGATAACTATTCCCCGTAGATCATTCCATAGGACCTGTGGAGCAAGTCAGAAGTAAAAAACCATGGTCGGGTAGGTCAAAATTGCCGGCTGTACAACCATTATGGCTCAATGTTCGTCCACTTCCGGTCTCCAGGATAGCTTGACATACATGTATTATACCTCAAAATGTTTGTACATGTCTCTGCTTTATAAATATATACAGTAAGACTGTCTATACGCCCCTTGATTGGAGTAAATAATGTAAAACCAATGTCCGACGGTAGGTTAAAATAAGACGATTTACCTATGTTTTCACCCCCTTCCGGTCCCCATGGCGGCCCCAATAACCAAATACCTTAATAAATATGTGCGCAGGTGTATCTGCTTAATACATATGTCTAGTTTTTATTTCTGGAGCCCTCCGTTAGCCAGAAAAATGCGAAAAACCAATATGCGGTACTACCCGAAATATCCGTCAGGGTCTTTGCATCCCATTTTAGCTCCGTAATAGGCAACTTCCGGTCCTCAGGATGGCTTGATCTACATGTATAATACCTCAAAACGTTTGTCAATGCCTCTGCTTGATAACTATTCCCCGTAGATCATTCCATAGGACCTGTGGAGCAAGTCAGAAGTAAAAAACCATGGTCGGGTAGGTCAAAATTGCCGGCTGTACAACCATTATGGCTCAATTTTCGTCCACTTCCGGTCTCCAGGATAGCTTGACATACATGTATTATACCTCAAAATGTTTGTACATGTCTCTGCTTTATAAATATACACAGTAAGACTGTCTATACGCCCCTTGATTGGAGTAAATAATGTAAAACCAATGTCCGGCGGTAGGTTAAAATAAGACGATTTACCTATGTTTTCACCCCCTTCCGGTCCGCATGGCGGCCCGAATAACCAAATACCTTAATAAATATGTGCGCAGGTGTATCTGCTTAATACATATGTCTAGTTTTTATTTCTGGAGCCCTCCGTTAGCCAGAAAAATGCGAAAAACCAATATGCGGTACTACCCGAAATATCCGTCAGGGTCCTGGCATCCCATTTTAGCTCCGTAATAGGCAACTTCCGGTCCTCAGGATGGCTTGATCTACATGTATAATACCTCAAAACGTTTGTCAATGCCTCTGCTTGATAACTATTCCCCGTAGATCATTCCATAGGACCTGTGGAGCAAGTCAGAAGTAAAAAACCATGGTCGGGTAGGTCAAAATTGCCGGCTGTACAACCATTATGGCTCAATGTTCGTCCACTTCCGGTCTCCAGGATAGCTTGACATACATGTATTATACCTCAAAATGTTTGTACATGTCTCTGCTTTATAAATATATACAGTAAGACTGTCTATACGCCCCTTGATTGGAGTAAATAATGTAAAACCAATGTCCGACGGTAGGTTAAAATAAGACGATTTACCTATGTTTTCACCCCCTTCCGGTCCCCATGGCGGCCCCAATAACCAAATACCTTAATAAATATGTGCGCAGGTGTATCTGCTTAATACATATGTCTAGTTTTTATTTCTGGAGCCCTCCGTTAGCCAGAAAAATGCGAAAAACCAATATGCGGTACTACCCGAAATATCCGTCAGGGTCTTGGCATCCCATTTTAGCTCCGTAATAGGCAACTTCCGGTCCTCAGGATGGCTTGATCTACATGTATAATACCTCAAAACGTTTGTCAATGCCTCTGCTTGATAACTATTCCCCGTAGATCATTCCATAGGACCTGTGGAGCAAGTCAGAAGTAAAAAACCATGGTCGGGTAGGTCAAAATTGCCGGCTGTACAACCATTATGGCTCAATTTTCGTCCACTTCCGGTCTCCAGGATAGCTTGACATACATGTATTATACCTCAAAATGTTTGTAGATGTCTCTGCTTTATAAATATACACAGTAAGACTGTCTATACGCCCCTTGATTGGAGTAAATAATGTAAAACCAATGTCCGGCGGTAGGTTAAAATAAGACGATTTACCTATGTTTTCACCCCCTTCCGGTCCGCATGGCGGCCCGAATAACCAAATACCTTAATAAATATGTGCGCAGGTGTATCTGCTTAATACATATGTCTAGTTTTTATTTCTGGAGCCCTCCGTTAGCCAGAAAAATGCGAAAAACCAATATGCGGTACTACCCGAAATATCCGTCAGGGTCCTGGCATCCCATTTTAGCTCCGTAATAGGCAACTTCCGGTCCTCAGGATGGCTTGATCTACATGTATAATACCTCAAAACGTTTGTCAATGCCTCTGCTTGATAACTATTCCCCGTAGATCATTCCATAGGACCTGTGGAGCAAGTCAGAAGTAAAAAACCATGGTCGGGTAGGTCAAAATTGCCGGCTGTACAACCATTATGGCTCAATGTTCGTCCACTACCGGTCTCCAGGATAGCTTGACATACATGTATTATACCTCAAAATGTTTGTAGATGTCTCTGCTTTATAAATATATACAGTAAGACTGTCTATACGCCCCTTGATTGGAGTAAATAATGTAAAACCAATGTCCGACGGTAGGTTAAAATAAGACGATTTACCTATGTTTTCACCCCCTTCCGGTCCCCATGGCGGCCCGAATAACCAAATACCTTAATAAATATGTGCGCAGGTGTATCTGCTTAATACATATGTCTAGTTTTTATTTCTGGAGCCCTCCGTTAGCCAGAAAAATGCGAAAAACCAATATGCGGTACTACCCGAAATATCCGTCAGGGTCTTTGCATCCCATTTTAGCTCCGTAATAGGCAACTTCCGGTCCTCAGGATGGCTTGATCTACATGTATAATACCTCAAAACGTTTGTCAATGCCTCTGCTTGATAACTATTCCCCGTAGATCATTCCATAGGACCTGTGGAGCAAGTCAGAAGTAAAAAACCATGGTCGGGTAGGTCAAAATTGGCGGCTGTACAACCATTATGGCTCAATTTTCGTCCACTTCCGGTCTCCAGGATAGCTTGACATACATGTATTATACCTCAAAATGTTTGTACATGTCTCTGCTTTATAAATATACACAGTAAGACTGTCTATACGCCCCTTGATTGGAGTAAATAATGTAAAACCAATGTCCGGCGGTAGGTTAAAATAAGACGATTTACCTATGTTTTCACCCCCTTCCGGTCCGCATGGCGGCCCGAATAACCAAATACCTTAATAAATATGTGCGCAGGTGTATCTGCTTAATACATATGTCTAGTTTTTATTTCTGGAGCCCTCCGTTAGCCAGAAAAATGCGAAAAACCAATATGCGGTACTACCCGAAATATCCGTCAGGGTCTTGGCATCCCATTTTAGCTCCGTAATAGGCAACTTCCGGTCCTCAGGATGGCTTGATCTACATGTATAATACCTCAAAACGTTTGTCAATGCCTCTGCTTGATAACTATTCCCCGTAGATCATTCCATAGGACCTGTGGAGCAAGTCAGAAGTAAAAAACCATGGTCGGGTAGGTCAAAATTGCCGGCTGTACAACCATTATGGCTCAATTTTCGTCCACTTCCGGTCTCCAGGATAGCTTGACATACATGTATTATACCTCAAAATGTTTGTAGATGTCTCTGCTTTATAAATATACACAGTAAGACTGTCTATACGCCCCTTGATTGGAGTAAATAATGTAAAACCAATGTCCGGCGGTAGGTTAAAATAAGACGATTTACCTATGTTTTCACCCCCTTCCGGTCCGCATGGCGGCCCGAATAACCAAATACCTTAATAAATATGTGCGCAGGTGTATCTGCTTAATACATATGTCTAGTTTTTATTTCTGGAGCCCTCCGTTAGCCAGAAAAATGCGAAAAACCAATATGCGGTACTACCCGAAATATCCGTCAGGGTCCTGGCATCCCATTTTAGCTCCGTAATAGGCAACTTCCGGTCCTCAGGATGGCTTGATCTACATGTATAATACCTCAAAACGTTTGTCAATGCCTCTGCTTGATAACTATTCCCCGTAGATCATTCCATAGGACCTGTGGAGCAAGTCAGAAGTAAAAAACCATGGTCGGGTAGGTCAAAATTGCCGGCTGTACAACCATTATGGCTCAATGTTCGTCCACTACCGGTCTCCAGGATAGCTTGACATACATGTATTATACCTCAAAATGTTTGTAGATGTCTCTGCTTTATAAATATATACAGTAAGACTGTCTATACGCCCCTTGATTGGAGTAAATAATGTAAAACCAATGTCCGACGGTAGGTTAAAATAAGACGATTTACCTATGTTTTCACCCCCTTCCGGTCCCCATGGCGGCCCGAATAACCAAATACCTTAATAAATATGTGCGCAGGTGTATCTGCTTAATACATATGTCTAGTTTTTATTTCTGGAGCCCTCCGTTAGCCAGAAAAATGCGAAAAACCAATATGCGGTACTACCCGAAATATCCGTCAGGGTCTTTGCATCCCATTTTAGCTCCGTAATAGGCAACTTCCGGTCCTCAGGATGGCTTGATCTACATGTATAATACCTCAAAACGTTTGTCAATGCCTCTGCTTGATAACTATTCCCCGTAGATCATTCCATAGGACCTGTGGAGCAAGTCAGAAGTAAAAAACCATGGTCGGGTAGGTCAAAATTGCCGGCTGTACAACCATTATGGCTCAATGTTCGTCCACTACCGGTCTCCAGGATAGCTTGACATACATGTATTATACCTCAAAATGTTTGTAGATGTCTCTGCTTTATAAATATATACAGTAAGACTGTCTATACGCCCCTTGATTGGAGTAAATAATGTAAAACCAATGTCCGACGGTAGGTTAAAATAAGACGATTTACCTATGTTTTCACCCCCTTCCGGTCCCCATGGCGGCCCGAATAACCAAATACCTTAATAAATATGTGCGCAGGTGTATCTGCTTAATACATATGTCTAGTTTTTATTTCTGGAGCCCTCCGTTAGCCAGAAAAATGCGAAAAACCAATATGCGGTACTACCCGAAATATCCGTCAGGGTCTTTGCATCCCATTTTAGCTCCGTAATAGGCAACTTCCGGTCCTCAGGATGGCTTGATCTACATGTATAATACCTCAAAACGTTTGTCAATGCCTCTGCTTGATAACTATTCCCCGTAGATCATTCCATAGGACCTGTGGAGCAAGTCAGAAGTAAAAAACCATGGTCGGGTAGGTCAAAATTGCCGGCTGTACAACCATTATGGCTCAATTTTCGTCCACTTCCGGTCTCCAGGATAGCTTGACATACATGTATTATACCTCAAAATGTTTGTACATGTCTCTGCTTTATAAATATACACAGTAAGACTGTCTATACGCCCCTTGATTGGAGTAAATAATGTAAAACCAATGTCCGGCGGTAGGTTAAAATAAGACGATTTACCTATGTTTTCACCCCCTTCCGGTCCGCATGGCGGCCCGAATAACCAAATACCTTAATAAATATGTGCGCAGGTGTATCTGCTTAATACATATGTCTAGTTTTTATTTCTGGAGCCCTCCGTTAGCCAGAAAAATGCGAAAAACCAATATGCGGTACTACCCGAAATATCCGTCAGGGTCCTGGCATCCCATTTTAGCTCCGTAATAGGCAACTTCCGGTCCTCAGGATGGCTTGATCTACATGTATAATACCTCAAAACGTTTGTCAATGCCTCTGCTTGATAACTATTCCCCGTAGATCATTCCATAGGACCTGTGGAGCAAGTCAGAAGTAAAAAACCATGGTCGGGTAGGTCAAAATTGCCGGCTGTACAACCATTATGGCTCAATGTTCGTCCACTTCCGGTCTCCAGGATAGCTTGACATACATGTATTATACCTCAAAATGTTTGTACATGTCTCTGCTTTATAAATATATACAGTAAGACTGTCTATACGCCCCTTGATTGGAGTAAATAATGTAAAACCAATGTCCGACGGTAGGTTAAAATAAGACGATTTACCTATGTTTTCACCCCCTTCCGGTCCCCATGGCGGCCCCAATAACCAAATACCTTAATAAATATGTGCGCAGGTGTATCTGCTTAATACATATGTCTAGTTTTTATTTCTGGAGCCCTCCGTTAGCCAGAAAAATGCGAAAAACCAATATGCGGTACTACCCGAAATATCCGTCAGGGTCTTGGCATCCCATTTTAGCTCCGTAATAGGCAACTTCCGGTCCTCAGGATGGCTTGATCTACATGTATAATACCTCAAAACGTTTGTCAATGCCTCTGCTTGATAACTATTCCCCGTAGATCATTCCATAGGACCTGTGGAGCAAGTCAGAAGTAAAAAACCATGGTCGGGTAGGTCAAAATTGCCGGCTGTACAACCATTATGGCTCAATTTTCGTCCACTTCCGGTCTCCAGGATAGCTTGACATACATGTATTATACCTCAAAATGTTTGTAGATGTCTCTGCTTTATAAATATACACAGTAAGACTGTCTATACGCCCCTTGATTGGAGTAAATAATGTAAAACCAATGTCCGGCGGTAGGTTAAAATAAGACGATTTACCTATGTTTTCACCCCCTTCCGGTCCGCATGGCGGCCCGAATAACCAAATACCTTAATAAATATGTGCGCAGGTGTATCTGCTTAATACATATGTCTAGTTTTTATTTCTGGAGCCCTCCGTTAGCCAGAAAAATGCGAAAAACCAATATGCGGTACTACCCGAAATATCCGTCAGGGTCCTGGCATCCCATTTTAGCTCCGTAATAGGCAACTTCCGGTCCTCAGGATGGCTTGATCTACATGTATAATACCTCAAAACGTTTGTCAATGCCTCTGCTTGATAACTATTCCCCGTAGATCATTCCATAGGACCTGTGGAGCAAGTCAGAAGTAAAAAACCATGGTCGGGTAGGTCAAAATTGCCGGCTGTACAACCATTATGGCTCAATGTTCGTCCACTACCGGTCTCCAGGATAGCTTGACATACATGTATTATACCTCAAAATGTTTGTAGATGTCTCTGCTTTATAAATATATACAGTAAGACTGTCTATACGCCCCTTGATTGGAGTAAATAATGTAAAACCAATGTCCGACGGTAGGTTAAAATAAGACGATTTACCTATGTTTTCACCCCCTTCCGGTCCCCATGGCGGCCCGAATAACCAAATACCTTAATAAATATGTGCGCAGGTGTATCTGCTTAATACATATGTCTAGTTTTTATTTCTGGAGCCCTCCGTTAGCCAGAAAAATGCGAAAAACCAATATGCGGTACTACCCGAAATATCCGTCAGGGTCTTTGCATCCCATTTTAGCTCCGTAATAGGCAACTTCCGGTCCTCAGGATGGCTTGATCTACATGTATAATACCTCAAAACGTTTGTCAATGCCTCTGCTTGATAACTATTCCCCGTAGATCATTCCATAGGACCTGTGGAGCAAGTCAGAAGTAAAAAACCATGGTCGGGTAGGTCAAAATTGGCGGCTGTACAACCATTATGGCTCAATTTTCGTCCACTTCCGGTCTCCAGGATAGCTTGACATACATGTATTATACCTCAAAATGTTTGTACATGTCTCTGCTTTATAAATATACACAGTAAGACTGTCTATACGCCCCTTGATTGGAGTAAATAATGTAAAACCAATGTCCGGCGGTAGGTTAAAATAAGACGATTTACCTATGTTTTCACCCCCTTCCGGTCCGCATGGCGGCCCGAATAACCAAATACCTTAATAAATATGTGCGCAGGTGTATCTGCTTAATACATATGTCTAGTTTTTATTTCTGGAGCCCTCCGTTAGCCAGAAAAATGCGAAAAACCAATATGCGGTACTACCCGAAATATCCGTCAGGGTCTTGGCATCCCATTTTAGCTCCGTAATAGGCAACTTCCGGTCCTCAGGATGGCTTGATCTACATGTATAATACCTCAAAACGTTTGTCAATGCCTCTGCTTGATAACTATTCCCCGTAGATCATTCCATAGGACCTGTGGAGCAAGTCAGAAGTAAAAAACCATGGTCGGGTAGGTCAAAATTGCCGGCTGTACAACCATTATGGCTCAATTTTCGTCCACTTCCGGTCTCCAGGATAGCTTGACATACATGTATTATACCTCAAAATGTTTGTAGATGTCTCTGCTTTATAAATATACACAGTAAGACTGTCTATACGCCCCTTGATTGGAGTAAATAATGTAAAACCAATGTCCGGCGGTAGGTTAAAATAAGACGATTTACCTATGTTTTCACCCCCTTCCGGTCCGCATGGCGGCCCGAATAACCAAATACCTTAATAAATATGTGCGCAGGTGTATCTGCTTAATACATATGTCTAGTTTTTATTTCTGGAGCCCTCCGTTAGCCAGAAAAATGCGAAAAACCAATATGCGGTACTACCCGAAATATCCGTCAGGGTCCTGGCATCCCATTTTAGCTCCGTAATAGGCAACTTCCGGTCCTCAGGATGGCTTGATCTACATGTATAATACCTCAAAACGTTTGTCAATGCCTCTGCTTGATAACTATTCCCCGTAGATCATTCCATAGGACCTGTGGAGCAAGTCAGAAGTAAAAAACCATGGTCGGGTAGGTCAAAATTGCCGGCTGTACAACCATTATGGCTCAATGTTCGTCCACTACCGGTCTCCAGGATAGCTTGACATACATGTATTATACCTCAAAATGTTTGTAGATGTCTCTGCTTTATAAATATATACAGTAAGACTGTCTATACGCCCCTTGATTGGAGTAAATAATGTAAAACCAATGTCCGACGGTAGGTTAAAATAAGACGATTTACCTATGTTTTCACCCCCTTCCGGTCCCCATGGCGGCCCGAATAACCAAATACCTTAATAAATATGTGCGCAGGTGTATCTGCTTAATACATATGTCTAGTTTTTATTTCTGGAGCCCTCCGTTAGCCAGAAAAATGCGAAAAACCAATATGCGGTACTACCCGAAATATCCGTCAGGGTCTTTGCATCCCATTTTAGCTCCGTAATAGGCAACTTCCGGTCCTCAGGATGGCTTGATCTACATGTATAATACCTCAAAACGTTTGTCAATGCCTCTGCTTGATAACTATTCCCCGTAGATCATTCCATAGGACCTGTGGAGCAAGTCAGAAGTAAAAAACCATGGTCGGGTAGGTCAAAATTGCCGGCTGTACAACCATTATGGCTCAATGTTCGTCCACTACCGGTCTCCAGGATAGCTTGACATACATGTATTATACCTCAAAATGTTTGTAGATGTCTCTGCTTTATAAATATATACAGTAAGACTGTCTATACGCCCCTTGATTGGAGTAAATAATGTAAAACCAATGTCCGACGGTAGGTTAAAATAAGACGATTTACCTATGTTTTCACCCCCTTCCGGTCCCCATGGCGGCCCGAATAACCAAATACCTTAATAAATATGTGCGCAGGTGTATCTGCTTAATACATATGTCTAGTTTTTATTTCTGGAGCCCTCCGTTAGCCAGAAAAATGCGAAAAACCAATATGCGGTACTACCCGAAATATCCGTCAGGGTCTTTGCATCCCATTTTAGCTCCGTAATAGGCAACTTCCGGTCCTCAGGATGGCTTGATCTACATGTATAATACCTCAAAACGTTTGTCAATGCCTCTGCTTGATAACTATTCCCCGTAGATCATTCCATAGGACCTGTGGAGCAAGTCAGAAGTAAAAAACCATGGTCGGGTAGGTCAAAATTGGCGGCTGTACAACCATTATGGCTCAATTTTCGTCCACTTCCGGTCTCCAGGATAGCTTGACATACATGTATTATACCTCAAAATGTTTGTACATGTCTCTGCTTTATAAATATACACAGTAAGACTGTCTATACGCCCCTTGATTGGAGTAAATAATGTAAAACCAATGTCCGGCGGTAGGTTAAAATAAGACGATTTACCTATGTTTTCACCCCCTTCCGGTCCGCATGGCGGCCCGAATAACCAAATACCTTAATAAATATGTGCGCAGGTGTATCTGCTTAATACATATGTCTAGTTTTTATTTCTGGAGCCCTCCGTTAGCCAGAAAAATGCGAAAAACCAATATGCGGTACTACCCGAAATATCCGTCAGGGTCCTGGCATCCCATTTTAGCTCCGTAATAGGCAACTTCCGGTCCTCAGGATGGCTTGATCTACATGTATAATACCTCAAAACGTTTGTCAATGCCTCTGCTTGATAACTATTCCCCGTAGATCATTCCATAGGACCTGTGGAGCAAGTCAGAAGTAAAAAACCATGGTCGGGTAGGTCAAAATTGCCGGCTGTACAACCATTATGGCTCAATGTTCGTCCACTTCCGGTCTCCAGGATAGCTTGACATACATGTATTATACCTCAAAATGTTTGTACATGTCTCTGCTTTATAAATATATACAGTAAGACTGTCTATACGCCCCTTGATTGGAGTAAATAATGTAAAACCAATGTCCGACGGTAGGTTAAAATAAGACGATTTACCTATGTTTTCACCCCCTTCCGGTCCCCATGGCGGCCCGAATAACCAAATACCTTAATAAATATGTGCGCAGGTGTATCTGCTTAATACATATGTCTAGTTTTTATTTCTGGAGCCCTCCGTTAGCCAGAAAAATGCGAAAAACCAATATGCGGTACTACCCGAAATATCCGTCAGGGTCTTGGCATCCCATTTTAGCTCCGTAATAGGCAACTTCCGGTCCTCAGGATGGCTTGATCTACATGTATAATACCTCAAAACGTTTGTCAATGCCTCTGCTTGATAACTATTCCCCGTAGATCATTCCATAGGACCTGTGGAGCAAGTCAGAAGTAAAAAACCATGGTCGGGTAGGTCAAAATTGCCGGCTGTACAACCATTATGGCTCAATTTTCGTCCACTTCCGGTCTCCAGGATAGCTTGACATACATGTATTATACCTCAAAATGTTTGTAGATGTCTCTGCTTTATAAATATACACAGTAAGACTGTCTATACGCCCCTTGATTGGAGTAAATAATGTAAAACCAATGTCCGGCGGTAGGTTAAAATAAGACGATTTACCTATGTTTTCACCCCCTTCCGGTCCGCATGGCGGCCCGAATAACCAAATACCTTAATAAATATGTGCGCAGGTGTATCTGCTTAATACATATGTCTAGTTTTTATTTCTGGAGCCCTCCGTTAGCCAGAAAAATGCGAAAAACCAATATGCGGTACTACCCGAAATATCCGTCAGGGTCCTGGCATCCCATTTTAGCTCCGTAATAGGCAACTTCCGGTCCTCAGGATGGCTTGATCTACATGTATAATACCTCAAAACGTTTGTCAATGCCTCTGCTTGATAACTATTCCCCGTAGATCATTCCATAGGACCTGTGGAGCAAGTCAGAAGTAAAAAACCATGGTCGGGTAGGTCACAATTGCCGGCTGTACAACCATTATGGCTCAATGTTCGTCCACTACCGGTCTCCAGGATAGCTTGACATACATGTATTATACCTCAAAATGTTTGTACATGTCTCTGCTTTATAAATATATACAGTAAGACTGTCTATACGCCCCTTGATTGGAGTAAATAATGTAAAACCAATGTCCGACGGTAGGTTAAAATAAGACGATTTACCTATGTTTTCACCCCCTTCCGGTCCCCATGGCGGCCCGAATAACCAAATACCTTAATAAATATGTGCGCAGGTGTATCTGCTTAATACATATGTCTAGTTTTTATTTCTGGAGCCCTCCGTTAGCCAGAAAAATGCGAAAAACCAATATGCGGTACTACCCGAAATATCCGTCAGGGTCTTGGCATCCCATTTTAGCTCCGTAATAGGCAACTTCCGGTCCTCAGGATGGCTTGATCTACATGTATAATACCTCAAAACGTTTGTCAATGCCTCTGCTTGATAACTATTCCCCGTAGATCATTCCATAGGACCTGTGGAGCAAGTCAGAAGTAAAAAACCATGGTCGGGTAGGTCAAAATTGCCGGCTGTACAACCATTATGGCTCAATTTTCGTCCACTTCCGGTCTCCAGGATAGCTTGACATACATGTATTATACCTCAAAATGTTTGTAGATGTCTCTGCTTTATAAATATACACAGTAAGACTGTCTATACGCCCCTTGATTGGAGTAAATAATGTAAAACCAATGTCCGGCGGTAGGTTAAAATAAGACGATTTACCTATGTTTTCACCCCCTTCCGGTCCGCATGGCGGCCCGAATAACCAAATACCTTAATAATTATGTGCGCAGGTGTATCTGCTTAATACATATGTCTAGTTTTTATTTCTGGAGCCCTCCGTTAGCCAGAAAAATGCGAAAAACCAATATGCGGTACTACCCGAAATATCCGTCAGGGTCCTGGCATCCCATTTTAGCTCCGTAATAGGCAACTTCCGGTCCTCAGGATGGCTTGATCTACATGTATAATACCTCAAAACGTTTGTCAATGCCTCTGCTTGATAACTATTCCCCGTAGATCATTCCATAGGACCTGTGGAGCAAGTCAGAAGTAAAAAACCATGGTCGGGTAGGTCAAAATTGCCGGCTGTACAACCATTATGGCTCAATGTTCGTCCACTACCGGTCTCCAGGATAGCTTGACATACATGTATTATACCTCAAAATGTTTGTAGATGTCTCTGCTTTATAAATATATACAGTAAGACTGTCTATACGCCCCTTGATTGGAGTAAATAATGTAAAACCAATGTCCGACGGTAGGTTAAAATAAGACGATTTACCTATGTTTTCACCCCCTTCCGGTCCCCATGGCGGCCCGAATAACCAAATACCTTAATAAATATGTGCGCAGGTGTATCTGCTTAATACATATGTCTAGTTTTTATTTCTGGAGCCCTCCGTTAGCCAGAAAAATGCGAAAAACCAATATGCGGTACTACCCGAAATATCCGTCAGGGTCTTTGCATCCCATTTTAGCTCCGTAATAGGCAACTTCCGGTCCTCAGGATGGCTTGATCTACATGTATAATACCTCAAAACGTTTGTCAATGCCTCTGCTTGATAACTATTCCCCGTAGATCATTCCATAGGACCTGTGGAGCAAGTCAGAAGTAAAAAACCATGGTCGGGTAGGTCAAAATTGGCGGCTGTACAACCATTATGGCTCAATTTTCGTCCACTTCCGGTCTCCAGGATAGCTTGACATACATGTATTATACCTCAAAATGTTTGTACATGTCTCTGCTTTATAAATATACACAGTAAGACTGTCTATACGCCCCTTGATTGGAGTAAATAATGTAAAACCAATGTCCGGCGGTAGGTTAAAATAAGACGATTTACCTATGTTTTCACCCCCTTCCGGTCCGCATGGCGGCCCGAATAACCAAATACCTTAATAAATATGTGCGCAGGTGTATCTGCTTAATACATATGTCTAGTTTTTATTTCTGGAGCCCTCCGTTAGCCAGAAAAATGCGAAAAACCAATATGCGGTACTACCCGAAATATCCGTCAGGGTCTTGGCATCCCATTTTAGCTCCGTAATAGGCAACTTCCGGTCCTCAGGATGGCTTGATCTACATGTATAATACCTCAAAACGTTTGTCAATGCCTCTGCTTGATAACTATTCCCCGTAGATCATTCCATAGGACCTGTGGAGCAAGTCAGAAGTAAAAAACCATGGTCGGGTAGGTCAAAATTGCCGGCTGTACAACCATTATGGCTCAATTTTCGTCCACTTCCGGTCTCCAGGATAGCTTGACATACATGTATTATACCTCAAAATGTTTGTAGATGTCTCTGCTTTATAAATATACACAGTAAGACTGTCTATACGCCCCTTGATTGGAGTAAATAATGTAAAACCAATGTCCGGCGGTAGGTTAAAATAAGACGATTTACCTATGTTTTCACCCCCTTCCGGTCCGCATGGCGGCCCGAATAACCAAATACCTTAATAAATATGTGCGCAGGTGTATCTGCTTAATACATATGTCTAGTTTTTATTTCTGGAGCCCTCCGTTAGCCAGAAAAATGCGAAAAACCAATATGCGGTACTACCCGAAATATCCGTCAGGGTCCTGGCATCCCATTTTAGCTCCGTAATAGGCAACTTCCGGTCCTCAGGATGGCTTGATCTACATGTATAATACCTCAAAACGTTTGTCAATGCCTCTGCTTGATAACTATTCCCCGTAGATCATTCCATAGGACCTGTGGAGCAAGTCAGAAGTAAAAAACCATGGTCGGGTAGGTCAAAATTGCCGGCTGTACAACCATTATGGCTCAATGTTCGTCCACTACCGGTCTCCAGGATAGCTTGACATACATGTATTATACCTCAAAATGTTTGTACATGTCTCTGCTTTATAAATATATACAGTAAGACTGTCTATACGCCCCTTGATTGGAGTAAATAATGTAAAACCAATGTCCGACGGTAGGTTAAAATAAGACGATTTACCTATGTTTTCACCCCCTTCCGGTCCCCATGGCGGCCCGAATAACCAAATACCTTAATAAATATGTGCGCAGGTGTATCTGCTTAATACATATGTCTAGTTTTTATTTCTGGAGCCCTCCGTTAGCCAGAAAAATGCGAAAAACCAATATGCGGTACTACCCGAAATATCCGTCAGGGTCTTGGCATCCCATTTTAGCTCCGTAATAGGCAACTTCCGGTCCTCAGGATGGCTTGATCTACATGTATAATACCTCAAAACGTTTGTCAATGCCTCTGCTTGATAACTATTCCCCGTAGATCATTCCATAGGACCTGTGGAGCAAGTCAGAAGTAAAAAACCATGGTCGGGTAGGTCAAAATTGCCGGCTGTACAACCATTATGGCTCAATTTTCGTCCACTTCCGGTCTCCAGGATAGCTTGACATACATGTATTATACCTCAAAATGTTTGTAGATGTCTCTGCTTTATAAATATACACAGTAAGACTGTCTATACGCCCCTTGATTGGAGTAAATAATGTAAAACCAATGTCCGGCGGTAGGTTAAAATAAGACGATTTACCTATGTTTTCACCCCCTTCCGGTCCGCATGGCGGCCCGAATAACCAAATACCTTAATAAATATGTGCGCAGGTGTATCTGCTTAATACATATGTCTAGTTTTTATTTCTGGAGCCCTCCGTTAGCCAGAAAAATGCGAAAAACCAATATGCGGTACTACCCGAAATATCCGTCAGGGTCCTGGCATCCCATTTTAGCTCCGTAATAGGCAACTTCCGGTCCTCAGGATGGCTTGATCTACATGTATAATACCTCAAAACGTTTGTCAATGCCTCTGCTTGATAACTATTCCCCGTAGATCATTCCATAGGACCTGTGGAGCAAGTCAGAAGTAAAAAACCATGGTCGGGTAGGTCAAAATTGCCGGCTGTACAACCATTATGGCTCAATGTTCGTCCACTACCGGTCTCCAGGATAGCTTGACATACATGTATTATACCTCAAAATGTTTGTAGATGTCTCTGCTTTATAAATATATACAGTAAGACTGTCTATACGCCCCTTGATTGGAGTAAATAATGTAAAACCAATGTCCGACGGTAGGTTAAAATAAGACGATTTACCTATGTTTTCACCCCCTTCCGGTCCCCATGGCGGCCCGAATAACCAAATACCTTAATAAATATGTGCGCAGGTGTATCTGCTTAATACATATGTCTAGTTTTTATTTCTGGAGCCCTCCGTTAGCCAGAAAAATGCGAAAAACCAATATGCGGTACTACCCGAAATATCCGTCAGGGTCTTTGCATCCCATTTTAGCTCCGTAATAGGCAACTTCCGGTCCTCAGGATGGCTTGATCTACATGTATAATACCTCAAAACGTTTGTCAATGCCTCTGCTTGATAACTATTCCCCGTAGATCATTCCATAGGACCTGTGGAGCAAGTCAGAAGTAAAAAACCATGGTCGGGTAGGTCAAAATTGGCGGCTGTACAACCATTATGGCTCAATTTTCGTCCACTTCCGGTCTCCAGGATAGCTTGACATACATGTATTATACCTCAAAATGTTTGTACATGTCTCTGCTTTATAAATATACACAGTAAGACTGTCTATACGCCCCTTGATTGGAGTAAATAATGTAAAACCAATGTCCGGCGGTAGGTTAAAATAAGACGATTTACCTATGTTTTCACCCCCTTCCGGTCCGCATGGCGGCCCGAATAACCAAATACCTTAATAAATATGTGCGCAGGTGTATCTGCTTAATACATATGTCTAGTTTTTATTTCTGGAGCCCTCCGTTAGCCAGAAAAATGCGAAAAACCAATATGCGGTACTACCCGAAATATCCGTCAGGGTCTTGGCATCCCATTTTAGCTCCGTAATAGGCAACTTCCGGTCCTCAGGATGGCTTGATCTACATGTATAATACCTCAAAACGTTTGTCAATGCCTCTGCTTGATAACTATTCCCCGTAGATCATTCCATAGGACCTGTGGAGCAAGTCAGAAGTAAAAAACCATGGTCGGGTAGGTCAAAATTGCCGGCTGTACAACCATTATGGCTCAATTTTCGTCCACTTCCGGTCTCCAGGATAGCTTGACAAACATGTATTATACCTCAAAATGTTTGTAGATGTCTCTGCTTTATAAATATACACAGTAAGACTGTCTATACGCCCCTTGATTGGAGTAAATAATGTAAAACCAATGTCCGGCGGTAGGTTAAAATAAGACGATTTACCTATGTTTTCACCCCCTTCCGGTCCGCATGGCGGCCCGAATAACCAAATACCTTAATAAATATGTGCGCAGGTGTATCTGCTTAATACATATGTCTAGTTTTTATTTCTGGAGCCCTCCGTTAGCCAGAAAAATGCGAAAAACCAATATGCGGTACTACCCGAAATATCCGTCAGGGTCCTGGCATCCCATTTTAGCTCCGTAATAGGCAACTTCCGGTCCTCAGGATGGCTTGATCTACATGTATAATACCTCAAAACGTTTGTCAATGCCTCTGCTTGATAACTATTCCCCGTAGATCATTCCATAGGACCTGTGGAGCAAGTCAGAAGTAAAAAACCATGGTCGGGTAGGTCAAAATTGCCGGCTGTACAACCATTATGGCTCAATGTTCGTCCACTACCGGTCTCCAGGATAGCTTGACATACATGTATTATACCTCAAAATGTTTGTAGATGTCTCTGCTTTATAAATATATACAGTAAGACTGTCTATACGCCCCTTGATTGGAGTAAATAATGTAAAACCAATGTCCGACGGTAGGTTAAAATAAGACGATTTACCTATGTTTTCACCCCCTTCCGGTCCCCATGGCGGCCCGAATAACCAAATACCTTAATAAATATGTGCGCAGGTGTATCTGCTTAATACATATGTCTAGTTTTTATTTCTGGAGCCCTCCGTTAGCCAGAAAAATGCGAAAAACCAATATGCGGTACTACCCGAAATATCCGTCAGGGTCTTTGCATCCCATTTTAGCTCCGTAATAGGCAACTTCCGGTCCTCAGGATGGCTTGATCTACATGTATAATACCTCAAAACGTTTGTCAATGCCTCTGCTTGATAACTATTCCCCGTAGATCATTCCATAGGACCTGTGGAGCAAGTCAGAAGTAAAAAACCATGGTCGGGTAGGTCAAAATTGGCGGCTGTACAACCATTATGGCTCAATTTTCGTCCACTTCCGGTCTCCAGGATAGCTTGACATACATGTATTATACCTCAAAATGTTTGTACATGTCTCTGCTTTATAAATATACACAGTAAGACTGTCTATACGCCCCTTGATTGGAGTAAATAATGTAAAACCAATGTCCGGCGGTAGGTTAAAATAAGACGATTTACCTATGTTTTCACCCCCTTCCGGTCCGCATGGCGGCCCGAATAACCAAATACCTTAATAAATATGTGCGCAGGTGTATCTGCTTAATACATATGTCTAGTTTTTATTTCTGGAGCCCTCCGTTAGCCAGAAAAATGCGAAAAACCAATATGCGGTACTACCCGAAATATCCGTCAGGGTCCTGGCATCCCATTTTAGCTCCGTAATAGGCAACTTCCGGTCCTCAGGATGGCTTGATCTACATGTATAATACCTCAAAACGTTTGTCAATGCCTCTGCTTGATAACTATTCCCCGTAGATCATTCCATAGGACCTGTGGAGCAAGTCAGAAGTAAAAAACCATGGTCGGGTAGGTCAAAATTGCCGGCTGTACAACCATTATGGCTCAATGTTCGTCCACTTCCGGTCTCCAGGATAGCTTGACATACATGTATTATACCTCAAAATGTTTGTACATGTCTCTGCTTTATAAATATACACAGTAAGACTGTCTATACGCCCCTTGATTGGAGTAAATAATGTAAAACCAATGTCCGGCGGTAGGTTAAAATAAGACGATTTACCTATGTTTTCACCCCCTTCCGGTCCGCATGGCGGCCCGAATAACCAAATACCTTAATAAATATGTGCGCAGGTGTATCTGCTTAATACATATGTCTAGTTTTTATTTCTGGAGCCCTCCGTTAGCCAGAAAAATGCGAAAAACCAATATGCGGTACTACCCGAAATATCCGTCAGGGTCCTGGCATCCCATTTTAGCTCCGTAATAGGCAACTTCCGGTCCTCAGGATGGCTTGATCTACATGTATAATACCTCAAAACGTTTGTCAATGCCTCTGCTTGATAACTATTCCCCGTAGATCATTCCATAGGACCTGTGGAGCAAGTCAGAAGTAAAAAACCATGGTCGGGTAGGTCAAAATTGCCGGCTGTACAACCATTATGGCTCAATGTTCGTCCACTACCGGTCTCCAGGATAGCTTGACATACATGTATTATACCTCAAAATGTTTGTAGATGTCTCTGCTTTATAAATATATACAGTAAGACTGTCTATACGCCCCTTGATTGGAGTAAATAATGTAAAACCAATGTCCGACGGTAGGTTAAAATAAGACGATTTACCTATGTTTTCACCCCCTTCCGGTCCCCATGGCGGCCCGAATAACCAAATACCTTAATAAATATGTGCGCAGGTGTATCTGCTTAATACATATGTCTAGTTTTTATTTCTGGAGCCCTCCGTTAGCCAGAAAAATGCGAAAAACCAATATGCGGTACTACCCGAAATATCCGTCAGGGTCTTTGCATCCCATTTTAGCTCCGTAATAGGCAACTTCCGGTCCTCAGGATGGCTTGATCTACATGTATAATACCTCAAAACGTTTGTCAATGCCTCTGCTTGATAACTATTCCCCGTAGATCATTCCATAGGACCTGTGGAGCAAGTCAGAAGTAAAAAACCATGGTCGGGTAGGTCAAAATTGGCGGCTGTACAACCATTATGGCTCAATTTTCGTCCACTTCCGGTCTCCAGGATAGCTTGACATACATGTATTATACCTCAAAATGTTTGTACATGTCTCTGCTTTATAAATATACACAGTAAGACTGTCTATACGCCCCTTGATTGGAGTAAATAATGTAAAACCAATGTCCGGCGGTAGGTTAAAATAAGACGATTTACCTATGTTTTCACCCCCTTCCGGTCCGCATGGCGGCCCGAATAACCAAATACCTTAATAAATATGTGCGCAGGTGTATCTGCTTAATACATATGTCTAGTTTTTATTTCTGGAGCCCTCCGTTAGCCAGAAAAATGCGAAAAACCAATATGCGGTACTACCCGAAATATCCGTCAGGGTCTTGGCATCCCATTTTAGCTCCGTAATAGGCAACTTCCGGTCCTCAGGATGGCTTGATCTACATGTATAATACCTCAAAACGTTTGTCAATGCCTCTGCTTGATAACTATTCCCCGTAGATCATTCCATAGGACCTGTGGAGCAAGTCAGAAGTAAAAAACCATGGTCGGGTAGGTCAAAATTGCCGGCTGTACAACCATTATGGCTCAATTTTCGTCCACTTCCGGTCTCCAGGATAGCTTGACAAACATGTATTATACCTCAAAATGTTTGTAGATGTCTCTGCTTTATAAATATACACAGTAAGACTGTCTATACGCCCCTTGATTGGAGTAAATAATGTAAAACCAATGTCCGGCGGTAGGTTAAAATAAGACGATTTACCTATGTTTTCACCCCCTTCCGGTCCGCATGGCGGCCCGAATAACCAAATACCTTAATAAATATGTGCGCAGGTGTATCTGCTTAATACATATGTCTAGTTTTTATTTCTGGAGCCCTCCGTTAGCCAGAAAAATGCGAAAAACCAATATGCGGTACTACCCGAAATATCCGTCAGGGTCCTGGCATCCCATTTTAGCTCCGTAATAGGCAACTTCCGGTCCTCAGGATGGCTTGATCTACATGTATAATACCTCAAAACGTTTGTCAATGCCTCTGCTTGATAACTATTCCCCGTAGATCATTCCATAGGACCTGTGGAGCAAGTCAGAAGTAAAAAACCATGGTCGGGTAGGTCAAAATTGCCGGCTGTACAACCATTATGGCTCAATGTTCGTCCACTACCGGTCTCCAGGATAGCTTGACATACATGTATTATACCTCAAAATGTTTGTAGATGTCTCTGCTTTATAAATATATACAGTAAGACTGTCTATACGCCCCTTGATTGGAGTAAATAATGTAAAACCAATGTCCGACGGTAGGTTAAAATAAGACGATTTACCTATGTTTTCACCCCCTTCCGGTCCCCATGGCGGCCCGAATAACCAAATACCTTAATAAATATGTGCGCAGGTGTATCTGCTTAATACATATGTCTAGTTTTTATTTCTGGAGCCCTCCGTTAGCCAGAAAAATGCGAAAAACCAATATGCGGTACTACCCGAAATATCCGTCAGGGTCTTTGCATCCCATTTTAGCTCCGTAATAGGCAACTTCCGGTCCTCAGGATGGCTTGATCTACATGTATAATACCTCAAAACGTTTGTCAATGCCTCTGCTTGATAACTATTCCCCGTAGATCATTCCATAGGACCTGTGGAGCAAGTCAGAAGTAAAAAACCATGGTCGGGTAGGTCAAAATTGGCGGCTGTACAACCATTATGGCTCAATTTTCGTCCACTTCCGGTCTCCAGGATAGCTTGACATACATGTATTATACCTCAAAATGTTTGTACATGTCTCTGCTTTATAAATATACACAGTAAGACTGTCTATACGCCCCTTGATTGGAGTAAATAATGTAAAACCAATGTCCGGCGGTAGGTTAAAATAAGACGATTTACCTATGTTTTCACCCCCTTCCGGTCCGCATGGCGGCCCGAATAACCAAATACCTTAATAAATATGTGCGCAGGTGTATCTGCTTAATACATATGTCTAGTTTTTATTTCTGGAGCCCTCCGTTAGCCAGAAAAATGCGAAAAACCAATATGCGGTACTACCCGAAATATCCGTCAGGGTCCTGGCATCCCATTTTAGCTCCGTAATAGGCAACTTCCGGTCCTCAGGATGGCTTGATCTACATGTATAATACCTCAAAACGTTTGTCAATGCCTCTGCTTGATAACTATTCCCCGTAGATCATTCCATAGGACCTGTGGAGCAAGTCAGAAGTAAAAAACCATGGTCGGGTAGGTCAAAATTGCCGGCTGTACAACCATTATGGCTCAATGTTCGTCCACTTCCGGTCTCCAGGATAGCTTGACATACATGTATTATACCTCAAAATGTTTGTACATGTCTCTGCTTTATAAATATACACAGTAAGACTGTCTATACGCCCCTTGATTGGAGTAAATAATGTAAAACCAATGTCCGGCGGTAGGTTAAAATAAGACGATTTACCTATGTTTTCACCCCCTTCCGGTCCGCATGGCGGCCCGAATAACCAAATACCTTAATAAATATGTGCGCAGGTGTATCTGCTTAATACATATGTCTAGTTTTTATTTCTGGAGCCCTCCGTTAGCCAGAAAAATGCGAAAAACCAATATGCGGTACTACCCGAAATATCCGTCAGGGTCCTGGCATCCCATTTTAGCTCCGTAATAGGCAACTTCCGGTCCTCAGGATGGCTTGATCTACATGTATAATACCTCAAAACGTTTGTCAATGCCTCTGCTTGATAACTATTCCCCGTAGATCATTCCATAGGACCTGTGGAGCAAGTCAGAAGTAAAAAACCATGGTCGGGTAGGTCAAAATTGCCGGCTGTACAACCATTATGGCTCAATGTTCGTCCACTTCCGGTCTCCAGGATAGCTTGACATACATGTATTATACCTCAAAATGTTTGTACATGTCTCTGCTTTATAAATATATACAGTAAGACTGTCTATACGCCCCTTGATTGGAGTAAATAATGTAAAACCAATGTCCGACGGTAGGTTAAAATAAGACGATTTACCTATGTTTTCACCCCCTTCCGGTCCCCATGGCGGCCCCAATAACCAAATACCTTAATAAATATGTGCGCAGGTGTATCTGCTTAATACATATGTCTAGTTTTTATTTCTGGAGCCCTCCGTTAGCCAGAAAAATGCGAAAAACCAATATGCGGTACTACCCGAAATATCCGTCAGGGTCTTTGCATCCCATTTTAGCTCCGTAATAGGCAACTTCCGGTCCTCAGGATGGCTTGATCTACATGTATAATACCTCAAAACGTTTGTCAATGCCTCTGCTTGATAACTATTCCCCGTAGATCATTCCATAGGACCTGTGGAGCAAGTCAGAAGTAAAAAACCATGGTCGGGTAGGTCAAAATTGCCGGCTGTACAACCATTATGGCTCAATGTTCGTCCACTTCCGGTCTCCAGGATAGCTTGACATACATGTATTATACCTCAAAATGTTTGTACATGTCTCTGCTTTATAAATATATACAGTAAGACTGTCTATACGCCCCTTGATTGGAGTAAATAATGTAAAACCAATGTCCGACGGTAGGTTAAAATAAGACGATTTACCTATGTTTTCACCCCCTTCCGGTCCGCATGGCGGCCCCAATAACCAAATACCTTAATAAATATGTGCGCAGGTGTATCTGCTTAATACATATGTCTAGTTTTTATTTCTGGAGCCCTCCGTTAGCCAGAAAAATGCGAAAAACCAATATGCGGTACTACCCGAAATATCCGTCAGGGTCTTTGCATCCCATTTTAGCTCCGTAATAGGCAACTTCCGGTCCTCAGGATGGCTTGATCTACATGTATAATACCTCAAAACGTTTGTCAATGCCTCTGCTTGATAACTATTCCCCGTAGATCATTCCATAGGACCTGTGGAGCAAGTCAGAATTAAAAAACCATGGTCGGGTAGGTCAAAATTGCCGGCTGTACAACCATTATGGCTCAATTTTCGTCCACTTCCGGTCTCCAGGATAGCTTGACATACATGTATTATACCTCAAAATGTTTGTACATGTCTCTGCTTTATAAATATACACAGTAAGACTGTCTATACGCCCCTTGATTGGAGTAAATAATGTAAAACCAATGTCCGGCGGTAGGTTAAAATAAGACGATTTACCTATGTTTTCACCCCCTTCCGGTCCGCATGGCGGCCCGAATAACCAAATACCTTAATAAATATGTGCGCAGGTGTATCTGCTTAATACATATGTCTAGTTTTTATTTCTGGAGCCCTCCGTTAGCCAGAAAAATGCGAAAAACCAATATGCGGTACTACCCGAAATATCCGTCAGGGTCCTGGCATCCCATTTTAGCTCCGTAATAGGCAACTTCCGGTCCTCAGGATGGCTTGATCTACATGTATAATACCTCAAAACGTTTGTCAATGCCTCTGCTTGATAACTATTCCCCGTAGATCATTCCATAGGACCTGTGGAGCAAGTCAGAAGTAAAAAACCATGGTCGGGTAGGTCAAAATTGCCGGCTGTACAACCATTATGGCTCAATTTTCGTCCACTTCCGGTCTCCAGGATAGCTTGACATACATGTATTATACCTCAAAATGTTTGTAGATGTCTCTGCTTTATAAATATACACAGTAAGACTGTCTATACGCCCCTTGATTGGAGTAAATAATGTAAAACCAATGTCCGGCGGTAGGTTAAAATAAGACGATTTACCTATGTTTTCACCCCCTTCCGGTCCGCATGGCGGCCCGAATAACCAAATACCTTAATAAATATGTGCGCAGGTGTATCTGCTTAATACATATGTCTAGTTTTTATTTCTGGAGCCCTCCGTTAGCCAGAAAAATGCGAAAAACCAATATGCGGTACTACCCGAAATATCCGTCAGGGTCCTGGCATCCCATTTTAGCTCCGTAATAGGCAACTTCCGGTCCTCAGGATGGCTTGATCTACATGTATAATACCTCAAAACGTTTGTCAATGCCTCTGCTTGATAACTATTCCCCGTAGATCATTCCATAGGACCTGTGGAGCAAGTCAGAAGTAAAAAACCATGGTCGGGTAGGTCAAAATTGCCGGCTGTACAACCATTATGGCTCAATGTTCGTCCACTACCGGTCTCCAGGATAGCTTGACATACATGTATTATACCTCAAAATGTTTGTAGATGTCTCTGCTTTATAAATATATACAGTAAGACTGTCTATACGCCCCTTGATTGGAGTAAATAATGTAAAACCAATGTCCGGCGGTAGGTTAAAATAAGACGATTTACCTATGTTTTCACCCCCTTCCGGTCCGCATGGCGGCCCGAATAACCAAATACCTTAATAAATATGTGCGCAGGTGTATCTGCTTAATACATATGTCTAGTTTTTATTTCTGGAGCCCTCCGTTAGCCAGAAAAATGCGAAAAACCAATATGCGGTACTACCCGAAATATCCGTCAGGGTCCTGGCATCCCATTTTAGCTCCGTAATAGGCAACTTCCGGTCCTCAGGATGGCTTGATCTACATGTATAATACCTCAAAACGTTTGTCAATGCCTCTGCTTGATAACTATTCCCCGTAGATCATTCCATAGGACCTGTGGAGCAAGTCAGAAGTAAAAAACCATGGTCGGGTAGGTCAAAATTGCCGGCTGTACAACCATTATGGCTCAATGTTCGTCCACTTCCGGTCTCCAGGATAGCTTGACATACATGTATTATACCTCAAAATGTTTGTACATGTCTCTGCTTTATAAATATATACAGTAAGACTGTCTATACGCCCCTTGATTGGAGTAAATAATGTAAAACCAATGTCCGACGGTTGGTTAAAATAAGACGATTTACCTATGTTTTCACCCCCTTCCGGTCCCCATGGCGGCCCCAATAACCAAATACCTTAATAAATATGTGCGCAGGTGTATCTGCTTAATACATATGTCTAGTTTTTATTTCTGGAGCCCTCCGTTAGCCAGAAAAATGCGAAAAACCAATATGCGGTACTACCCGAAATATCCGTCAGGGTCTTTGCATCCCATTTTAGCTCCGTAATAGGCAACTTCCGGTCCTCAGGATGGCTTGATCTACATGTATAATACCTCAAAACGTTTGTCAATGCCTCTGCTTGATAACTATTCCCCGTAGATCATTCCATAGGACCTGTGGAGCAAGTCAGAAGTAAAAAACCATGGTCGGGTAGGTCAAAATTGCCGGCTGTACAACCATTATGGCTCAATGTTCGTCCACTTCCGGTCTCCAGGATAGCTTGACATACATGTATTATACCTCAAAATGTTTGTACATGTCTCTGCTTTATAAATATATACAGTAAGACTGTCTATACGCCCCTTGATTGGAGTAAATAATGTAAAACCAATGTCCGACGGTAGGTTAAAATAAGACGATTTACCTATGTTTTCACCCCCTTCCGGTCCCCATGGCGGCCCCAATAACCAAATACCTTAATAAATATGTGCGCAGGTGTATCTGCTTAATACATATGTCTAGTTTTTATTTCTGGAGCCCTCCGTTAGCCAGAAAAATGCGAAAAACCAATATGCGGTACTACCCGAAATATCCGTCAGGGTCTTTGCATCCCATTTTAGCTCCGTAATAGGCAACTTCCGGTCCTCAGGATGGCTTGATCTACATGTATAATACCTCAAAACGTTTGTCAATGCCTCTGCTTGATAACTATTCCCCGTAGATCATTCCATAGGACCTGTGGAGCAAGTCAGAAGTAAAAAACCATGGTCGGGTAGGTCAAAATTGGCGGCTGTACAACCATTATGGCTCAATTTTCGTCCACTTCCGGTCTCCAGGATAGCTTGACATACATGTATTATACCTCAAAATGTTTGTACATGTCTCTGCTTTATAAATATACACAGTAAGACTGTCTATACGCCCCTTGATTGGAGTAAATAATGTAAAACCAATGTCCGGCGGTAGGTTAAAATAAGACGATTTACCTATGTTTTCACCCCCTTCCGGTCCGCATGGCGGCCCGAATAACCAAATACCTTAATAAATATGTGCGCAGGTGTATCTGCTTAATACATATGTCTAGTTTTTATTTCTGGAGCCCTCCGTTAGCCAGAAAAATGCGAAAAACCAATATGCGGTACTACCCGAAATATCCGTCAGGGTCCTGGCATCCCATTTTAGCTCCGTAATAGGCAACTTCCGGTCCTCAGGATGGCTTGATCTACATGTATAATACCTCAAAACGTTTGTCAATGCCTCTGCTTGATAACTATTCCCCGTAGATCATTCCATAGGACCTGTGGAGCAAGTCAGAAGTAAAAAACCATGGTCGGGTAGGTCAAAATTGCCGGCTGTACAACCATTATGGCTCAATGTTCGTCCACTTCCGGTCTCCAGGATAGCTTGACATACATGTATTATACCTCAAAATGTTTGTACATGTCTCTGCTTTATAAATATATACAGTAAGACTGTCTATACGCCCCTTGATTGGAGTAAATAATGTAAAACCAATGTCCGACGGTAGGTTAAAATAAGACGATTTACCTATGTTTTCACCCCCTTCCGGTCCCCATGGCGGCCCCAATAACCAAATACCTTAATAAATATGTGCGCAGGTGTATCTGCTTAATACATATGTCTAGTTTTTATTTCTGGAGCCCTCCGTTAGCCAGAAAAATGCGAAAAACCAATATGCGGTACTACCCGAAATATCCGTCAGGGTCTTTGCATCCCATTTTAGCTCCGTAATAGGCAACTTCCGGTCCTCAGGATGGCTTGATCTACATGTATAATACCTCAAAACGTTTGTCAATGCCTCTGCTTGATAACTATTCCCCGTAGATCATTCCATAGGACCTGTGGAGCAAGTCAGAAGTAAAAAACCATGGTCGGGTAGGTCAAAATTGCCGGCTGTACAACCATTATGGCTCAATGTTCGTCCACTTCCGGTCTCCAGGATAGCTTGACATACATGTATTATACCTCAAAATGTTTGTACATGTCTCTGCTTTATAAATATATACAGTAAGACTGTCTATACGCCCCTTGATTGGAGTAAATAATGTAAAACCAATGTCCGACGGTAGGTTAAAATAAGACGATTTACCTATGTTTTCACCCCCTTCCGGTCCCCATGGCGGCCCCAATAACCAAATACCTTAATAAATATGTGCGCAGGTGTATCTGCTTAATACATATGTCTAGTTTTTATTTCTGGAGCCCTCCGTTAGCCAGAAAAATGCGAAAAACCAATATGCGGTACTACCCGAAATATCCGTCAGGGTCTTTGCATCCCATTTTAGCTCCGTAATAGGCAACTTCCGGTCCTCAGGATGGCTTGATCTACATGTATAATACCTCAAAACGTTTGTCAATGCCTCTGCTTGATAACTATTCCCCGTAGATCATTCCATAGGACCTGTGGAGCAAGTCAGAAGTAAAAAACCATGGTCGGGTAGGTCAAAATTGCCGGCTGTACAACCATTATGGCTCAATTTTCGTCCACTTCCGGTCTCCAGGATAGCTTGACATACATGTATTATACCTCAAAATGTTTGTACATGTCTCTGCTTTATAAATATACACAGTAAGACTGTCTATACGCCCCTTGATTGGAGTAAATAATGTAAAACCAATGTCCGGCGGTAGGTTAAAATAAGACGATTTACCTATGTTTTCACCCCCTTCCGGTCCGCATGGCGGCCCGAATAACCAAATACCTTAATAAATATGTGCGCAGGTGTATCTGCTTAATACATATGTCTAGTTTTTATTTCTGGAGCCCTCCGTTAGCCAGAAAAATGCGAAAAACCAATATGCGGTACTACCCGAAATATCCGTCAGGGTCCTGGCATCCCATTTTAGCTCCGTAATAGGCAACTTCCGGTCCTCAGGATGGCTTGATCTACATGTATAATACCTCAAAACGTTTGTCAATGCCTCTGTTTGATAACTATTCCCCGTAGATCATTCCATAGGACCTGTGGAGCAAGTCAGAAGTAAAAAACCATGGTCGGGTAGGTCAAAATTGCCGGCTGTACAACCATTATGGCTCAATGTTCGTCCACTTCCGGTCTCCAGGATAGCTTGACATACATGTATTATACCTCAAAATGTTTGTACATGTCTCTGCTTTATAAATATACACAGTAAGACTGTCTATACGCCCCTTGATTGGAGTAAATAATGTAAAACCAATGTCCGGCGGTAGGTTAAAATAAGACGATTTACCTATGTTTTCACCCCCTTCCGGTCCGCATGGCGGCCCGAATAACCAAATACCTTAATAAATATGTGCGCAGGTGTATCTGCTTAATACATATGTCTAGTTTTTATTTCTGGAGCCCTCCGTTAGCCAGAAAAATGCGAAAAACCAATATGCGGTACTACCCGAAATATCCGTCAGGGTCCTGGCATCCCATTTTAGCTCCGTAATAGGCAACTTCCGGTCCTCAGGATGGCTTGATCTACATGTATAATACCTCAAAACGTTTGTCAATGCCTCTGCTTGATAACTATTCCCCGTAGATCATTCCATAGGACCTGTGGAGCAAGTCAGAAGTAAAAAACCATGGTCGGGTAGGTCAAAATTGCCGGCTGTACAACCATTATGGCTCAATGTTCGTCCACTTCCGGTCTCCAGGATAGCTTGACATACATGTATTATACCTCAAAATGTTTGTACATGTCTCTGCTTTATAAATATATACAGTAAGACTGTCTATACGCCCCTTGATTGGAGTAAATAATGTAAAACCAATGTCCGACGGTAGGTTAAAATAAGACGATTTACCTATGTTTTCACCCCCTTCCGGTCCCCATGGCGGCCCCAATAACCAAATACCTTAATAAATATGTGCGCAGGTGTATCTGCTTAATACATATGTCTAGTTTTTATTTCTGGAGCCCTCCGTTAGCCAGAAAAATGCGAAAAACCAATATGCGGTACTACCCGAAATATCCGTCAGGGTCTTTGCATCCCATTTTAGCTCCGTAATAGGCAACTTCCGGTCCTCAGGATGGCTTGATCTACATGTATAATACCTCAAAACGTTTGTCAATGCCTCTGCTTGATAACTATTCCCCGTAGATCATTCCATAGGACCTGTGGAGCAAGTCAGAAGTAAAAAACCATGGTCGGGTAGGTCAAAATTGCCGGCTGTACAACCATTATGGCTCAATGTTCGTCCACTTCCGGTCAAAATTATTATAACGACCGAGAATATATATATAGCATATCATTGGAAGCGAGAGTGAAGCCCCGCCCGGCTCGCACTGCTTTACACGGCGCAAAACAACTGATTCGTGGTTCGTATGGGGTTTGCGTAACGATTTAAAGGGGGAATCATTCATGCGTAACGAGTGATTAAATAGCCAGAAACGACGGCGAGATGCTTAAATGACCGATAATCTTTTGTTGAACGTGGAATATTGAAAGTGCAGATAATTCCTACCAAAACGGTATATTTTTTCCAAATTTATTGTTAAATATCCATACAAAAACTTTAAACTTCTTGCAAAAAGGTAGAAACGTATATCATTGTTCGTGGAAAAAAAATGCTACTTTCCTTATTAATAAATGATAGCTTTCAGTAACATCGCTTTTAGAAACTGCGAGAGTTTTTTTCTTAAATGTCTTGATATTGTGTTGTTTTGTTGTCAACTTTTATTACAATCTGAAATACCCTCTCTTTGCATGATCTAAATTTTGTTACCTTTTCATTCTCCGCTGACTTTGGAATGTGTACTTGTCCGCTATCTGGTACAAAATCTCCAATAGGTATAACAATATCCCTACTGTGTGGTGGTCATACACACACCACTATTGTACAGTGTCATAGATCTAGTTCAGCGGCACGGTCAATGTACGTTCTAGTATTTCAGCTATCTATCTGAGCCTGATATTTTCCCATTATTTGGCTGTGAGGAGCCACATTCCATCAGACAATGGTTTTATTGTTGTAAAACAATCGAAATTAGGTAAAGGTTGGGCCAGGATTGGTAGTTTACCACTAGTACTCATGCTTAAAGCATATATGTCAAGGTTGTGAGGGACGGGATGTTTGACATTCCTGGGAACAATAGGAAAACAATAGAATGTGTGACGTCAGCTGTGTTCAAAACATCAAAATACCCCTACTTACAATACGTCATATGCCATTGAGTTATGGATGTTTAACGCCAGTTCAAACAACAAGTCAGTTACGTCGTTGTGGTGAATTTCATGGTTGGAGGACATTGGAGTACCAAGAGAAAACTACAAATCTGCTGTATGTTACTGACAAACGTTTACACATAAAGTTATACGTAGTACGTCATGCTATGAACGCAAATTTGTGGTGTGATGGGATTGTTGTTGAACGCCAATTGAGCCATGTTTTAACTATACATCATGACGATAACAAGTTACATTTCGATGAGGATTTTGTTCACTTTGTACTTGTTGGTGAGGCTTAGTTTGATTTTCAGGTTTTAGGCTAGCTCTCGCTCACTGAAGCACTGTCAGTTTGTGGGTAGACATGTCGCTTCATTCGAACACATTATCATGATTCAAAACCAAGCACTCTAAGTTGATTGTATTCCTTGTGCTGCATGTTTAGCGGAAAAACAGCAAATTACAATGTTATTGTCTTTGGTTTGACCCGACTTTGACCCGACCGAAATAGAACCCACGATCTACCGCACTGAAGACTTTGGTTTGACCCAACCGACATAGAACCCACGATCTACCGCACTGAAGACTTTGGTTTGACCCAACCGACATAGAACCCACGATCTACCGCACTGAAAACTTTGGTTTGACCCGACCGACATATAACCCACGATCTACCGCACTCGAGACGAGAACGCACTAATCATTTCACTTTCGATGTGGTCGCTGGTCGATCTTTGTAAATGTAAATATAACTCCCGCACGATCGTGATTTTCTCCGTGTATCGGTTTCCTCCACCTGTACAAATGACATTCACAATATAAATGAAATATTGTTGAAAAAGGCGAAAGAACAATAACCTTAACTAAGTAGTCGTACGATCGTGGTTATGTCACATGGTAATAGTCATGAAATCAAGATATATACACCGCAGCTTTAGATATTCTTTGAATTTAACTTAATTTTTTTAAATCGAGGAATTGAAAAGGTTATTTAATTATTTTTTGCAAGGTACATTGTGCATATGATTCGACCAGGAAATAAAACATTTGACAGTGATTATTTTTTTCCCTATTGAAGATCAAGAGCTTTAAATACACCTGGATAGACCGAGTAGGTGCACGTGTGTGCCTCTCAAAACAGGTTTGACTATATATTTATTTTATTACTTGTATACTTATTTTTAATTATATGCATAATGCGTCAATGGACAAATTTGTCATTTCAATTAAGCATAGTATGTGAAAATGTTTCTCATTAATTAAACGAGCATTTGTTGTCGATCGTATGGCAGCGGCGTAGAAGTGGAAGGGATAGTGTGTGGGTCATTCTCTGACAACCTTTACAATAGTGATGGTAAAGACTGCAATTGTGTCCCATTAATATTACAGAAAAACTACAAACTTAAATTACAATAAAAGTTGATATGTCGTTTGTTCGTGTTAAAGTATATTTATTTCATTAAAAGATTTATAGAATACATTAAGGGCACAGGCACTTGTTTCATTCAAAAAATATGCCGTTTTCTCCTTCCCTGCTTCGCTTCAATATTTTTCGCTTATTTGTGATCCTTTCGCTGACCCAATTATATTGTTACACTCCCGAGATGTTTCTCTTTTCGACTGCCACATTTAAATATACCTACCGGGCCGCCCTCAGACGAATTGGACAACAATATTCAGCGAAAGTAGGTACATTTAAATGTGGCAGTCGAAAAGAGAAATATCTCGGGAGTGTAACGATATAATTGGGTCAGCGAAAGGATCACAAATAAGCGAAATATATTGAAACGAAGTGGGGAAGGGGAAAAGGGCAGATGTTTACCTTGAAGTAAGGAAGAGGAGGGAGCATATATTTTTTGAATGGAACAAGTGCCTGTGATTAAGGGATACGTCAAATAACGGATTTACAAATTCTCTTTTTTACTGTCACATATAGAATAATACACGTGACGGTATTGTCCCACGGCAGGTATGATTATAGAAAAAAAGAATTAAAACTTCAAAAATGATGTTTATTTATGTTTTAAAGGTTTAATCATTACAGTAAACATTAAATAATAATATGCTTAAAGATTTATATATTTTTTATTTAAAATATTTCCTTTATTTACTCTGAAATGTGTGTCCCATGAATTTCTATCTTTATATTCACGAAAATTTAACGTTGCAGAACGTCTAATTTACATGTGACTCTGAGATCGTAGTCACGTTGCTGCTTTCCTATTTAGTTCATCTATGTACAGAAACGTTATCGTGGATCGACTGTCAGCAGGAATCAAAGAAACAAGCCAGTATCTCCTTTAAAATACATTAAAGTAATAATTTTTTTATTAGAATAACGAAAATTTCAAATATCTTTTAAACTGTAGATTTTAAATTAGAAATGTAAACGAGAGTTTTGTAGAGAATCAAGGGTACTAATTTAATTTGGAAGTTTGCAGACCAAAATGTGAACGGATTTGGCCCTTGTGATATAGAAAAATCGCATATTAAAGGAATTGTTGGGTGTATATTTAAGCAAAGTTTGATGAAATACGAAGGGAATAAGTCTATAAAAGAGAACATCCTGCGGCCGTGGGTTTTACACATATAACAATATGTGTAAGTGTGATAATATTATATGGTCATGTCCAAAACGTTCAAGAAATATGATAGACAAAACCATGTGTGAAGTTTTATGACGAAATATCTACGATTTCTATGTAAATTTACGAGTTGAAGTTGTGGCTGTATCGAGAAACAGATAGGGTGTTGAAAAAAACTGTTGATACTCATAAAATATTGACAAATGCAATACATTTTATGCTTGTCTTCAAGAAATATGATAGACAAAACCATGTGTGAAGTTTTATGACGAAATATCTCCGATTTCTATGTAAATTTACGAGTTAAATTTTATGTTCGATTTCTAAAAATCTTCTACTCTGAAACCACAGTTAAATTTACTTTAGCGATGCATTTTTATCTTGGACAAGAATAATGAGCGTCCTGATTGGATGACCGATTTAAAACACGCTGACTGTGCATGGTAAAAAGATGCATGTAAAAGAAATCTGTTATATTTATTAATTTGTTTGATTCTGGAATATTGTTGATCACTGATTTAAACAAGGAAAAAGGGAAAAAAGGGGGGGGGGGGAATTTGATTTGTGAATTTTACAGTTCAATAAATGTTATGTTTCGACAGTTTAAAGAGAAAAATAAAAATATTGTTGCGACTAAAGCTTAAATCAGCGTTAAAAATTGAACAAATATCAGTGGTTTTGTAAATGAGATTTATTTTAAATAGAAAATCTGAATTTATTATTTATCAGTTTATTATTAATGATACAATTGTATATCCCTTGGGGAGGGGAGGGGAGCTATGATGAAAATTTGAAATAAAAACACAGGACCGGATTTTAAGCAAAAATAATAATCCAGGATTAGTTTTTTATTAAAAAAAATCCAGGACCCTGTGTTCATGAATTTTTAATTTCTTAAAGTTAATAATATGAAATATTGACATCCACACTTGCCTTTTAGACAGCACATTTCTGTGTCCACACTTGTATAAATGTAAAAAAAAAAAAAAAAAATTATTTATTTTTTCAGGATTTAAAAGGATGGTCTTGGAAAGGCGAACACCAATAACGATGACGACAGTTTCTATACTGTGCCTTCAATTGTTGCTCCTCTCCGCTGCAGTCATGACATCAACTACTACTGAAACTCCAACTACAACTACTGAAGCTCCAACTACCACTACTGACGCTCCAACAACCAGTACTGAAGCTCCAACTATGAGCACTGAAGCTCCAACTATGAGCACTGACGTTCTAACCACATCTACGGAAACTTTAACTACTGAAGCTCCAACTACCACTACTGACGCTCCAACAACCAGTACTGAAGCTCCAACTATGAGCACTGAAGCTCCAACTATGAACACTGAAGTTCTAACCACATCTACTGAAACTTTAACTATTGAAGATTCAACTACAACCACGGAAACTCCAACTACAACTACAACTACTGAAACTCCAACTACTGCAGCTCCTCTGCCATCGGGTGAGTTTTTGTTTTTCATTGTCGAATTATTCTGTAGGGGGATTTTAGTTTTAAAAGGAGAGAAGGGTGTAACAGACTTGTTTTTGTTGCACTATTACTCCAGTCAATCTATGCAACCATCGGTTAAGTAATCAAAAGTTGAATTGTTTATATTCGATATGGTATCAACTACATTTGTACCTAGATCCTAAAGTTATTCACAATTTATAGCATTCCTTTCTTTTATTAATACTGACTTTAAGGTACTGTGAATTAATTATTATTTGTAGTTTACCAATTGTCTACGATTTCGTGTATTCGATCAATTTAAAGAGCGGAATAATTCAACGACTATTTGTCAATTTGCATTTATTTATATATGAATTTTTTATTTACAACAGACTTTGGGTACGACGTAATTTACATTTAAAAACAGATATCCCATTGTCGGTAGCTAGCCTAACCCACGGCTGACAACACTCCGATACTCTCAACTCATCGTGAATAGATCCACAGGGGCTTGTTATTAGACGGTTGTCAGTCGAGGGATTAAACAAATTGTAACAAGCCGCTGTGTTAGATCTAGATAGTATCGAAGCATAACAAACATTGCCCGTGTGTTACGTACCAATGCGGTGTCGGCCCAATAGTCCGAAGGCCCGATAGTCCGAAGTCCCAATAGTCCGAAGTTCCGATAGTCCGAAAGCCCAATAGTTACAAATTAATTTATTTAGAATGATTTTGAATCTGCCATCTTTCTTGTAATTAAAGGTAACACAGACAAATATGACGACCACGGGGTTTATCTAACGATTGGATACTATTTAAAAAATGTCTTCAGATTGCTATATTGATAAAAAAAAACACAATGACCACATAAAGTATACACCCCCATTTAGCAAGGAAATACTTACTGCCAATGGTATACTTCCTTTTTACTAGCAGAACGAGTTTTAGTTTCCATACCCCGAATATTGGCATTTAAGATATAGGAATATAGCCATTACTTGGAGTCCTTCGTATGTCCGGCAATTTCCACCTTTCAAACTTCTTGAGAACCAATGAATAGATTTTTAAGAGATAATCTGAACATAACAAAGATACTGTCTAGGAGTTTCTGTACATATGATGGTATTTTGTTTGTTTGTGCCATGATTGGTCAACAAACATGAACCATGAAAGAGTTTCTCTTGGGGGCGGGGGATTTACTCTATTGAGAGATTGAAATGAAACTTGGTATTTATGTTCATATCAATGTTGGCACTTTGATGTCGATCGGAAATGACCGACAGTAGAAACTCTATGGGAAAACATGTTCATCTTCCTTAGAACCACAGAACAGACTTTAACCATATTTGGCAGAAATTTTCCCAACGAAGTCTGGCACAACAGTCACATGACTTCGGATATTTTGATGGTCAATATTTGAAGAATGTTTTCTCAACAATATCCTAAGGGTTTTGAATGAATTTTGTAATACATGTATCTATTAATCAGGGGGTCCCAGTTAATGTTCTACGGAAGCAAACGCGGAGGTGTGAAAATATATTTGGTTAATTATATATCTGGAAAAAATTAAGAAACAAAGTAATACCAAAGTATTTTGGGTAACAAAGTCGTGCGCACAAGTCAATAGCTATAGTTTATTGCGGGGGTGGGGGGTATGGTATTTAACGCCACTTTCAACAATATTTCAGTTATATCGTGGCGGTCAGTTTTATTGGTGGAGGTAACCACCGACCTGTCGCAAGTCACTGACAAACTTTATCGCATAATGTTGTATCTAGTACGTCTCGCCTGAGCGGGATTCGAACGTACTTGGTGATAGGCACTGGTTGCATAGGTACTTATATTTCCAACTACCATACGATGACGACGGCCCCAATAATAGATTCGGTGAAGATCAGAAGATTAAAATGGCCATCGGCCATGGTCAAAGTTTACATTGCAGCTTTATGGGAAATTCATTATCATCTCTCGCAGAGGCACTATAGAGAATGAATTAAATTAAATTTGGCAGAGATGTTACTTGTCAGATTATGCGCAAATGATACAACTTAGTTACAAATGTGTACACAGATATGGCAGCAAATGCATCAATTGAAATTTCTGATAATTTCTCATGAACTCAACCCAGGTGAACAATTCGGGAGCCTCTCGGTGACTTTTCCCATCTATGTTATAATTATTAATGTATGTGTTTCAACTTACATATCAAGTGGCGAACCATGGCAACATTGGATGCTTTCTATTGCAAAAATGATTCCGATTTTAAATTACTTTAAATAAAATAAAATTAACGGTAGAAATATATGTATGCAACTGTATGCTTAATAAAATTGTAGTTAGAGCCGATATACATTTGTAACTGTCGCCACCTTGGTCCAAAATTTTTCGCTATTGTTGCTAAACTGTGGTGTTTTAATCTACTGTACTACCGTGAAGCTAGATATCCAATTTCTAACAAAGGGAATCCATCTTTTATCAACCTTGATATCCAAAGACGATTCACTGAAAATGCTTAAAAACGGGGTGTAAACCGTTTATCGAGCTACTGTCGGAATAAAAATTAAATTAAAAAAAATCATCTTTAAAAGAGAATTGTAAAATTGATATTCGTTCAGTTCAAACTGAACACCCCTTGATTATCTAAGTCAAAGAATCATTTTCGATAACTTTCTAATCGTCATGGCAGAAGTTCATTGTAGTTTATGTTGACAAACATTGTGATGAGGACACTGAGGGTGTTCATTGTAGGTTGTGATAAATGGCATCATAATTATATCTAACATTCTGTACTGTTCTTTTTTAAATACACTGTAATTCATGAAATGATTCTGCTTCAATTTTTAATTTATCATATAACTTCTACCATTGGCATCATATCATCACCAATGTTATTTCCAATAAAAAATTATATCTCAAACATACGAACAATGTACAGAATAATAGTCTAACATGAGCATTTTTTTCTTCATATTTTTTAAATTATATCCTAAATCCTTTCTTAATGCCCTTATATAAAATAAAATTCATACAACAGTATTGCAGTGATACATTTGTTTATTCAAGTGTCACATTATGCCTGCCATAAAATATCCAAGTCATACCTTCTTCTTTTGTATTGATCTCCACTGTCCGGAGCACCACTTTTATAAGTGTTTCCGAAGCAACTGTTTTGCCATATTCACTAGCCAAGGGTTACGATCCGCTCTACTCATCTCCACCCTTGTCATCGTTAGACGGATTTTCGAGGTCACACGGTGACGGTTTATATGTAATGCAGCTAGTGGTAGCTGCAACCAATCAGAACGGGCTTTACCAAAAGCACATGTTCTGTAGGAAAAATGTCAACAAAATAAAAATGCGAAAAATCGTTAGTCCGGCACGATTTTGATAGTATAAAAAAGTTTGTACGATTAGCCGCTACACTATTCGTATAAAAAGTTTGTACGAGGAGACACTGCCTATTATAATCTTGAGTCAATTTTCAGTGCATTCAAACGAAAGGAAATGAAAGCCTCGCGTCGATTGGCTGAAAATGACATCATTCTTTCTTCTTTCTTCAGGTATGACCCGCTGTTCTTTTATGTCGGCGCACTCCTACGTATTACGGCAGGATAGTGGTAAAAACATTATATACACCCGCACCCATTAAAAATCGTGCTGCATTAAAAAATGTGTGCATCCACCAATGCGTGCAACAATGTGTTTATATGTACGTTGTGAGAACTCGATTCTATGCAAAGTTTTACATAGTAAGTAAAAGAAAACAGAATGATCAGTTCAGCTTATAAGTTCTTAAAAAAATTCAGTGTAAAAAAATGTTCGCTTCAGATTTAATAAAAATTGTAAAAATGTTCATTTAAAATTGGTATTCAATCCAGGCACACTAAAACACTATTTCGGTTAAAAGCACTATTATTCTAATGATGAGAGTAATATTCTTTGCATTTATGCGTAAAAGTCAAAATAGAATAAGGCTCACTATATTTCGATATAAAAAGGATCTTGGAGGCAAGCGTTAGTAAAACATCTTACACTTTAAGCACTAATCGGATAAAATAGTCTATAATATGCTTAAAAGGTAAAAGAATGATATAGCACTGCGTAATCATTGCTGTTCGATTAAAATGGTAAAAATAGCACTGTTTGTCACTATTACTTGTCAACCCGCTACTCCTTACCCGCCATCTGCCGCAGTCTTCTGACATGCATATCATAGCAGAAGATCATACTCAGGCTTTCCATTTCCATTTCCATATACTGTTTTTGTTTAATACGAATTCCATAGTTTATTTCTTGACTTGCACAATCCATCAAGAGCTGGACCAGCATATCTGCATCCTGTATATCCTGATATAATCCATTTCTTAAACTATCATTACAAGGGGCGCAACTGTCAAAATCCAGCAGGTGGCAGTGCGCGGGAATTACGAAAATCCGTCTAATGATGCCAAGGGTGAAGATGAGTAGAGCGGATCGTAACCCTTGGCTAGCGAAGATGCTGTTTTGCATGAGCGGGTATAAGGTCCGGATATAGTTATGCAGATAATATATTGAATATATATAGTTATATGTCAGCAGGCAATAAGCAAGCACACACTTAAAAGATATGGATAAAATCAATACCGCGACCCACCACCGCACATTTACTACTGATATATACACACATATGGAGAAGCAATGGGTATATACTAGTACACTAAAACTAGATAGCTATGATTAAAACTACTATCCACCATGCAACGCGTAACTAGCGCTATATATATATATATATATATACGACCAAATATAAACAAAATTAATGTTCTAATGTTCTCACAACAAAATGTTCGACACAATCACTGTTTATTTCCTGTTCATATATTTTTTCGACGAGATGCCGCTATTTGAGTAGACACTATCAATAAAATACAAAAGAGAAATAACAAACTATATATTATGGAAGAAAGTTCCCATACTTGGCTAAAATATGCATGTAGAATGTGCAAGGTTTGCTTGTTCATTAGTTTTTTGGCCCAATATGTCCAATATGGCAAAAACGTCACACTTTTTTTTTATATCATTGCCATTTGCATAACGTCAGCAAGTTAACTTGTTACGCGGCACGACGCAATATCGTGCAAAATGTCATATATATAAGCACACCAGTAGTATAGAGGCATCATCCACTTATCATTTAAGGTGGAGCAGTGTGGAGCAGTGACGTCACCGGATGTTGCATCACCGGATATGACGTCACCGGAAGTTGCATCACCGGAAGTCGTGAACCGGAAATGAAAGGGAGAAAAATTTTCCGCGTTTTACCCGTATTTCCCGCGTTTTTCCCGGTATTTCCCGAACTCCTCTAGATTCTAGGTACGAACAATGGAATTATATTCGAACAAAGGTAAGCATCTCAATCCTACTATAATATTTTAATCAAATTAATTCATGTAGTTGATTTTTAATTTGTAAGATCGCTTTCTTCTTTTTGAGAGAAACCGACTTTTTCGCCAGTGCTCTCAATCCGGCCTTATTTCTCGCGAGTTTTTCCTTCTGCGGTTTAGTTATCGGGACGTTTCCTCTTAAAATGTTATCGACACACTCACACAGACAGTCGACGAGACTGCGATCGGCTTTGGTCATGAGGTGTTTACTAATACACGGTCTTGCTTTTTGTAAATACACTAACTCGTTGGTGTGTTTCTTTAAGCGCTGAGAGACCATGTTACTGCTTCCGCATCTCTCGTAAAACTGAATTAATCTTGGATAGACTGGGATATATAACTAGATATCGGCGTACGCTTTCTGTTCCTCACCGGGAAAGATACGACTTCTTAGTGTCAAGATGTCCGGTGTCTCTTGTTTCATATCAATGACTAAATAGCCGTGGGGTTGAGTAGTGGCTGCAGTGTAGGCTTCCAAAAAGTATTTCGTCCTTTGGGGATACATTTGATGCGCCAAGGCCATGATCTGCGATACGTCTCTCGGGTTTTTGAAGACGACCATGTAATGGGCATTGAGACTTATGGTTCTATGGTGTTTTCCTCGATGAAACAGATTCTGAACGATGTACATGACACTGATGTTTCTGTGTTGACTCTTCGTCGTAAACAGAGAAGCTACTCTTTGATCCGTTTCGTCCATGAGATCGTCTAGGATGATTAAAAGTTTTTCTCTGGGGTCGAGGGTGTCCAAGTCCGGCAATCCTTGTTGAAAGTCTACCCCATCTACGGTTCCGTATAAAGTGTGGTATTCTCCATAACACCACAATATGCGATCTGGTATTGGGGTCATCATGTGTTTGATATTGTGTACGAATCTCCTGACAAAGACGGATGGACCCACGGCATGAAATGATCGGGATCGTATCCGTCTGGAACGTAAAATGTGTAAGGATTGTTGGTTTTCAAAATATAATAAGGTTCTTCTCCATTACTCTGTGAGTATGGCTGCTGCTCTGGGGCGGCGGCGGCTGCTGCTGCTCTGGGGTAAACGTGTATGGCTGCTGCTGTGGGATAAGTGTGTATGGCTGTTGCTGCTTAAGTGTAGACTTTTGTTGACCGTGCTTGCTTTTTAAGTGGCGTTTTAAATCGGCAGGCCACACATAGGTCCTATTGCATAAACCACAAGTATTACTCATGTTGTCGTTTCGGGTGTCGGGATACGACTGACTGAATTAGGGTAGATGGGGGCATATTTATAACAAACAAATAATACATTTCTAACTTTTATTTTACAAGTCTGTTCTATACAAGGGAACTAACTGTCTCAGTTCTGGCTCTCTTTCTTCCAACAATGGGATGATCTGTTTCAGTTCTTTCCATTCTCCAAAGTGTAAAGCCACACCTCTCTTGGTAGGACGGTAGGTCCATTCATCGGCGGGAATAAAGTGCTTTCTGATGTGAACGAAGGGAAACGGTGCCTTGATCGTCACGAAATCGTCGTTTCCGATATGGTATCGCCACTCTACTGGGCTGCCATCTGCAAGATGTCTTCTATGTGTGCGGTATCAGGCGTCTGTGAGCCGTTTTGTGTCGGTGGACTCTGTACGATATCTTGGGTTGCTGGTATCTGTACGATATCTGGAGTTGGTGGCATCTCTACAATATCAATTATCTGCGGGGTTTTAGGCTGCTGTTCTGTCATCTGAACGGCTTTGGCTCTTTTACCTTTTTGACTTGGCATGTTGCGGGTTCCAGCCAGTAAATGACGCAGAGTTCTAGTTACATCATCTTATATCCAAGATGAATTATAATAACGACGTATCTGATTGGTCGATTTCTTTCGTAACGTCGTATCTGATTGGACAGTCATTCTGTGTTTCGATTGGTCAGTTGTTTATGAAATGGAGCTTCCTGATTGGTTCCTTTTCCTCTATTCTGATTGGTGGATGAGCGATCGATTGAAGTATTCGTATTCTGTCCCTTTAAGAACGACATGGTAAATGTCCCAAAACTTCCATGCATCGGTGGGGTACTGTTGCCCCATTTGACTCGTGAATGCAAATAACACTAGCACTCGACCCATGTTGATAACACCGTCATTGAACATGGTAGACAAAATCCTTTATAAATACAAATATATACAACAATGTACAATTAATTTTTTAAGGAAAATCAATTTAAAAGAAAATCAACGAGGTATATTGACCTCAATTTAACTATTGTTTTCTTCTTTATATTCAACTAGAACTTTACAGGTAAACATTTTTTTAAATTCACGGGGAAAAAAGAAAACTATTTACACAATTTAAAATCTTTTTTTCTTTTTTTTTTTTAACAATATATTTTTATTCAAAATGCTTGTTACATTCTTACTTCAAAAGCCCAAGCTACTTGTGAAGTATTTCATATTAATATTTTCTTATATAATTAAAATACTTTCAAATAATATAATATAACTGATGAGTATCAGACTTTAATTAAATATACCTATACATACGCACCTACATCTACACACATACATCTATGCATATACACACATACATATGCATGCATACATATACATATACATATATACAATGCATACATATTTACATTTCAATATTTTCCCTTATTTTTGCTAACAGTTTACTATTTTGGAGTTTTTGCACCTGGCTTATTCTCGTAATATATTCTCTCACAAATAAAGAATATATGTTTACTTGTTTGGTCGTTTGTTCAGATACATAATATGCTTTGTATATAGAAAATCCTAAAATTGTTAAAAAATAGTTGAAATAAAAATAATCTTTATCAAATATCTTATACCCAAAAACAATATGTTTTAATGTGACAAAATTTTCTATATTAGATTTTTTCAATATTTGTTGTATTTTCACCCAAAATTCTTTCAGATAGGGACAAGACACAAAGTAATGTAGATAGTCTTCATCTTGACCACAGAAATTACATTGGCTATTAATAGCAATTCTCCATTTCATTAATAGTTTCTTTGTAGGAATTATATATTGCAATAATTTCCATCTGAATATTTTTAGCTTATTTTCTTCTAAATAATGAAAAATGAAAGAGTAAAGCTGACTCATGTTTGGTTTTTCATTTATAGACAAGTACCTTAACCATGTATTTAGACCTATTGGTTTCACAAATTTTACATTAATACATTCATTATAAAATATTTGTTGGACAGTTGTGACGGGTCTATACATTTTCCATTTACTATGAACTTATCTTTTTGAAAATTTACAACACGCTTATTAGAGTTTTGAGCCTGTAATGTATGATACCATTCATTAGGTATCGCTTTTTTTAGGCAGATAAATTCAGATATCCAATTATTCTTGTATTTTAATTTATCTAAAATTAAATTCTGACTTATTTCCCCTTTTCATTTAAAATATCATTGATATAAATTAAATCACTATGTATCCAATTATCAAACATTAAACTTTTATTTTTAAACATTATAAATTTATTTCCCCATATAAGCTGTTTTCTAATCTCTGCAAAATGTGATAGCGTTTTTGTTTGACCCCCACCCATTTTTATCCAGGTTTGCAATATTTCTTTATAAAAATCAGGAATATATCTTAAATAATCTTTAATTTTTTTGTATTCGATATTCATTGGAAATATCAACCAATTCTTACCAAATTGTCTAAAGTATTTATATGGTATCAATTTCCAATTGTCCATTTCTCCACTAACAAATCTACTTACCCATGATGCTCTCAGTGATGCAAAGTAACTTCCTATGTCTATCATATTTAAACCCCCCATTTCAAAATTACCTATCATAGTGTTTCTTTTAACTTTGTCTGGTTTACCATCCCATATGAATTTGAAACATTTACTTTCAATTTCTTTTCTATATTTGTCTGGCACGACACATGCACTAGCAACAAAAGTAAATATAGGTATGACTAACGCTTTAATAATCATAATATTCCCAAGAATAGTTAAATATACACCCAATGTTTTAATAGGTTTTTCTACCCAAATTCCCCCAGTTTTATTTTTGTTCATTAATAATCCAGAAAAAGACCCGAAAGTTTCTATTTCATTAAATACTATATATATTTCTTCTTTAGACGTACAAAATAAAGTTGTGTCATCAGCGAGTTGCGATATCTTAATGCTATGAGTTTTTTCGTCTATTTTTATTTGAAATCCCTTAATATCTTTATTGTTTCTAAGTCTTGAAGCCATGATTTCCACTGACAAGACAAACAACAAAGCTGATAAAGGACACCCTTGACGAATTCCTCTTGTATTCTTAAGCATTTCTGAGACCCACCCATTGTTCATTACACACGTTTGTATATCTGTATATAAAGTTTTTACCCAGTTAATGAACGATTCATTGAATCCAAAATGCTTAAGAGTATTTAGCATGAAATTCCATTCCAAAGAATCAAAAGCCTTTGTAAAGTCAACGAACATTATAGCCCCTTCTATTTTATATATGTCTGCATAGTCTATGATATCCTGTATTTGTCTAAGATTAAAACCAATAAATCTATTTTTTACATACCCTGTTTGATCTACGTTAATTATTTTTGGTGAAACTTTTTTCAAACGTTGTGCTAAAACATGTGAAATCAGTTTAAGATCTACATTCAAAAGAGAAATCGGACGATAGTTATCAAGACATAAAGGATCCCCCTTTTTAAATAGTAACGATAAAATACTTGACCGTTGTGAATAAGACATTAAAGCTTCATTGTAACTCTTATTATAGATATCCGCAAGAACAATTTTTAATTTCCCCCAAAATGCTCTGTAAAATTCTACGATTAACCCATCTAACCCTGGAGATTTATTCAATTTCATGTTTCCTATAGCCTCAGAACATTCGGTATCAGTTACCTCCCCATCACAATCTAATTTTTCTCTGTCGTTTAAAATTTTATCTAATTTTGTATCAAAAATATATTCTTTTGATGAAATTTCATCTGTTTTTTTCGACGTATAAAGTTTTTCATAGTAGTCCTTAATTGTATTAAGTATTTCCCCTTGTTCTTTAATAACTTTATTGTTTTCATGTAGTAACTTACTTATAGATTTGTTAACCTGTCTTTGCTTTTCTAAACCCTAAAAGTATGAATTATTGTTTTCACCCAATTCTACCCATTTTTCTCCCGACCTAATTTGCGCCCCTTTGGCCTTTTGGTTATAAAATTGTTCTAGTTCTTTCTCAATATCATTAATTCGTTTATCTAAACTTTCGTCTGTGATATCTAAAGAGTCCCGATGTGATGATAAATCTTGTAGTTCTTTTTCTAAAGATTTCTAGCTTCTCTTTTAAATTTTGATTTACTTTTACAATATATAATAGTTGCTTCTCTAATTTCTATTTTTAGAACGTCCCATAAAAGCCGACAATCTACGTTATTGTTTACCTTATCGTAAATATATTTATCAATCAGATTATTAATCAATAGTTGGTACTCTACTTCCTGTAGTATTGAATTATTGATTTTCCAATAACCCCCTACCCTTTTCTGAAACCCCTGGTATAAAATTTATATATACACTTTGGAGAACAAAAATCTGTCCCAATAAATATCATATCTATACGACTGGCCTGTGCTTTATCCTTCCGTCGCCAAGTAAATTGTTGTTTATCTTGATTAAATTTTCTCCAAATATCTGTTAAATTATTTGTTTTTATAAACGTTTTTAAACTTGCTACTGGTTGTATAAATGTACCATTTTTACATTTACTTTTCCTATCAATTGTCATAAGAGTTTCGTTAAAATCACCCCCAACTATTGGTATTCCAGTCCCATGTTCCTTTAAGAATCGACTTACATTTAAAAAAAACACATTTCTCAATGTTCTGCGGTTAGGTGCATATATACTTACCATTGAAAACACGGTGTTTTCAATTTGTATGTTTATAAGTATCATTCTACCATCTTCGTCCGTAAACTTATCCATAATTTCGTAATTCAATGATTTATTGATAACTATACCTAACCCCCTACTTGCGGATGTACCGTTACTACAATACATAGCGAAATTTGTTTTGTTTTTTATTTCATTTTCAATATTTTCATCTAAATGAGTTTCCTGTAAAAAAGCTATTGAACACTTTTGTGTTTTTATCCACTCAACTACCCTATTTCGTTTTTCTCTCCCGTGAATACCATTAACATTCAAACTACACAAATTTATCATATCTTTAGAAATCATATTGTTTATGAGTCACATCAATCGTAATATAAATAGTATACATAACTATAATTTAACACCGTCATTAAAAAAATACATCGAATGTTTAACAATACATGACAATACTTTTTCGAATATTTACATAGTTTATCTACATATATTTTCATCAATGTTTTATAACCCGTAATTTTGACATGTTTTATACCGTTAAAGGGTTTTAATAGTTTACATGTACATGAATCTTGACCTTCGACAATTTCGTGCCAGCTGACCAACACGACAATTGCGTATAGTTGTCTGTTTGAAACTGTGCACGTGTGATATAATATACATAACGTACTTTTAAGTTCGATATAGTGATGGGATATAATTTGTGTAAGAGTATAGATTCCAATAACGACCATAGTTATGTTATTTATACTTTGGAATATATCTGAAAAATTGCGCACGTGTTCAAAATATGAAAATTTCGGATTTGACTGAGCCTGTACAGGTAAGTACATGTATATATTTAAAAAAAATATTATGTATTTAAACTGGTACTGTATTTTCATGTTAACCTATAGTTTCTCTTGTTCACTAACATCTCTCAGCAGTGCACATTTGTTTGTAATTGTACATGTTCTATATAAACACAAGTAATTATTATTGTATTCATAATTGTATCGATTGGCGTAAATCTCATCGGTCTGTTGACATTGTTTGATAAACTTAATCAAGTTTATCAAATTCTATGACGGTTTTAAAAGCTCTTCAGAGCTTATGTTGTATGTTTTTATACTCCGACTTTAAATATAATTTGTATCTGTATCTAGGTCGTTACTATTAATAGTCTGGGGAAAAACCAAGGTCGTTCGTGTTTATAATGATATATGTAAACAGTAATCAGCTGAGAAATTTTTCCATATTTGAATGGAGAATTTTTACACGGATGTTTGTTTACATTAAAAATCATAGAAGCTTTCACATGTTTATAAACTGAATTATTATTATACTGTCTCATCAACATTACACTTGACACTGAATTATGACAAATTGATAATATATTACACATCGATTTTGTACATGTATTTATTATACACACATCATCATTTATACTCATATCTATATTCATACATATATTTTCTGACATACTATCAGTTTGTTTATCATCTACTACGTTCACAAATAATTTTACTCTATGTTTGAGCTGAAAAATTGTTTTATTTTTTATTTTTTTTAAATGTTTTCGTAACATAAGATAAAAAAGAATAACAATAAATATTAAGATATATACATGGTATAACTTGTTTACAAGGAATAGCATGAATAGGTAATTATTTAGATTTTTATTCATCAAAATTAATTTTACTCTATTATTGAGCTTAGGACATTTATAATAATGCATTTTTTTTTTGTATATATCAATATATTTTTTTTTTTTTTTGTAAAGACAATTGTCAACATAAATATTACAGTTACAAAGATTTAATTTGACTTTCCATCTGCAGTTTTGGCTTTCTTTGGTCCATTACTATCACTATTTCTACCATAGAGTCTCTCTGTAGGTGTTGGTGGGGTATGGTTTCTCACATTCTGTTTGTTTGTGTTGCCTGGTGTTTTCAGAAAATTTAAACAGTCTATTATTTACACAATTTATATCACAGATTTTAAATGTCTGACGGGGTTGTAGACACTCTACACAAAGTAGTATTGAACTGCCGATCCTTTGTTTGTACTGTTAATCTAATATGTGACATTTCTAGCGTCCTTTCCATAATATTGCGTTTTGTCCTTTATGATATGTTCCCCAAATACTAATGTCACTTTTGTCGGAATGTGCCAGAGATACGCCTAGTCGAAATCGGGTCCGTTGGGATTACATTCACCACACTATATAGCTCCCTCTACGTTTTGGTGGGACATGTAACAAGGAAGGGTCGTATTCAGATCGGGAATGAGATCCAGTAATACCCTGGCTACGTCCTTCAGTTTATCGAATTGTTCGAATGTTAGAGACAGTCCCTGGGTGTGGGGTACATCTTATGGTCGATGGGAGAGCACCAGCGATATCTTATATCTACACAACAGTCAGTTTTATCGTTATTATCCACAGTCAGGTACACGTTTCCACCCAAATGTTCTATCACGCTAGAATATCTGTTGTTTCTTATTTGTTCAACCGCTTCGTCCACGTCTTCCAAATACGTTTCAAACATTTTCCAACGAATCAAGGGGAAACACATTTCTATTACTCCTTGTTTAAGAGTGATTTCTTCTTTTTCTACCCTCAGATACACTTCTCCACCCAGATGAAAACTGGAATGTTCTGGGAAGCACACTGCCACGTCTTCTTTTTCTGGGCCGGTTAGCACCGAAACCAACTCGTTCTTGTGACGGGCCAACAGAGCAATAGCAGAAAGCGTGAAACGCCTTCGGTCCCCTTCTGGGCAATAATTCTAAGAGAGCCCTAGTCCTTCCTTTTTGGGTGGGTTGTCGAGCAATGAATTCTCGCTGCCCCTCGTTTACTAGCTGTTGTTGACGGAGTTCGTCCAATATGTCATCAACCGGACTTGAATTCTTTTAAATTCTGAAAAATTCATACTAAAAGTAAAAAAAAAACACGTTACAATCTTACATAAAATAAGTTTACCATTTAGCAATATGTAAATTTTCCTCGTTTTCTTCAATCTATTCTTTGTATTCTGAAAAGGAACGGGTTAAGATACTTTAAAGTAAATTGATTAAAACGTGTAAACGGGAAACATGTCACACCACGATCAGCATACTATTGATTTTTTCATAAACTGTTTTCTGAATTAAAAATCAACTACATGAATTAATTTGATTAAAATATTATAGTAGGATTGAGATGCTTACCTTTGTTCGAATATAAATATAAATTCTCCACAAGATAAACACGTCCTGTCAACATCAAAGCTGGAGTAGAAATGATTTTTTCAAAAAGGCGAGCGTGCAACGTAAGGTTGACGATTGGTCGTTCAAAGAAGGCTTACCATTGGTGGGATTCAAATATCGAAAGGCCGACGATTGGTTGGATTTGAATTCGAAGCAAGAAGGGGTACGATTGGTGGGATTCAAATATCAGAAGGGCTACGATTGGTTGGATTTGAATTCGAAGCAAGAAGGGGTACGATTGGTTGGGTTCAAATATCAGAAGGGCTACGATTGGTTGGATTTGAATTCGAAGCAAGAAGGGGTACGATTGGTGGGATTCAAATATCAGAAGGGCTACGATTGGTTGGATTCATAATTCCTTTGTTCGCACCTAGAATATAGAGGAGTTCCGGGGAAAATGCGGGAAATACCGGGAAAAACACGGGAAATTATCTCCCTTTCATTTCCGGTTTCCGGTTCACGACTTTCGGTTCCGGTGACGTCACTGCTCCACACTGCTCCACCTCAAATGATAACTGGATGGTGCCTCTATACTACTCACACCTCTATACTTTGGCTGATATTAATATGAAACAGGCACTGCCTGGAAAGCTCGCGAAGCTAATCACTAAAGTAATAATTTTTTTATTAGAAAACGGAAAATTTGAGTTTTCTCGAAAACAATACATTTTTTTAAAACACAGTAAACGAGAGTTTTGTGCCGAATTTTACTACCATTTTTAAAATATGCATTTCATCTAACAATAACCTTTCATTATTGCTGCACTCATCTGAAATTTGACATGGTGGGAGTAAACTAACTAGAGGTAGCAGCCAGGTAAATCTTACCTTGATAGAGACAGAGACACGTGTACAGGCATATTTTGACACTCCATTTTTAAACTTTAAAATCTTTCTAAAAGTTCACATAAAATTTCTTCATAAACCTATTTTTTGACATCTTAACATATATATAAACATCGCAAGAATGGGTAAAACAAAGGACTTGTCAAAAGATTGTAAAAACATTGTGTTAAATCTATTCAAGTTTTTTCAGCTTGAGAAGGCCAGGGGAAGACCATTTTATTCCCCAGATAATTTGATTAAAAGAACATGCAAGGCTGCTGGCATATCTTACAGTTCTGTGTATAGAGTTGTAAACGGTAAAAGTCCTCCTGAATCCAACAGACCGAAAGAAAGAAAGAAAACTCTTGATGATTTTGACCGTTGCGTTATTAAACGGACCGTTCATAGCATGTACAACAGGAAAATTGCCCCAACAGTCTCAAAAATTAAGAAAGAAATTGAAGATACAATTAAAATCTCGAAATCAACGCTTACTTTAACTTTATTAGATCTTGGTTATAAGTACAAAAAATCAGGCGATAATAGGAGGCTTTTATATGATCAGAGGTCAGTAATAAATGATCGGTGTAATTACCTCCGAAAAATCAGGAAGTTTCGAGAGGATGGGTATGAAATTGTATATTTGGATGAGACCTGGGTTAATCAGAATCATGCCACTGACTACATGTGGTTACCAGTTGATGGTTCTGATGCCCCAAAGATCCCTTCAGGAAAAGGTAAAAGGTTGATAGTTTTGCACGCTGGTAATCGTGAGGAGGGTTTGATTGATAGGTGTGATTTGGTTTTTCTTGCCAAAGCTAAAGATGGGGATTATCACCAAGAAATGAACGGGCCCATCTTTCTAAACTGGTTCGAAAATCAGCTTATGCTAGCATTAAAAAGCCCAAGTGTTATCGTTTTAGATAATGCCAGTTATCACAACATCAAGACTGAAGAAACTGTTGTGCCAAACTTTAATCAGAGAAAAGCTGTCTTACAAGATTATCTTTCAAAACACAACATTCCTTTTCAGCCCTTTGAAACTAAAAAACAACTTTATGAAAAAATCAAATTTAAGAAACTCCTTTCCGTTTTTAAAACTGATAAAATTGCCAATCTACACGGTCACGAAGTTCTAAGAACCCCTGTTCGCCATTGCGAATTGAACCCCATAGAACTTATTTGGGCACAGGTTAAAGGGTTTGTTGCAGAAAACAATACAACTTTTCGTTTGAAGGATGTGATAGAACTTGTTTATGGGGGGTTTGGCAGAATTACAAAGGAAGTTTGGGCGAAGGCAGAAGACCATGTATTAAAAATAGAAAAGGAGTATGGGAAAGAGAATTGCATTGATAGGAGTGAGATTCCCCCAATAATAATTGATTTTGATGACGACGAGTCCAGCGACGAGGAAAGCTGAATCCAGTCCAACATGATTACATATTGAACGGGTATACCGGTTGTAAATGACAGATTGTACATAACGTTTTTACCTATAAAATTTTATTCATATCCAATAATTGTGTACTCTATGTCTAACTTCAGTGAATTTATTAGCAGAAAAGACCGTTCTTTTTCGAATTATTTCAGAAAGATTGAAATAGCTTGGTCAAATTAAAAATCAGTAATTATGGAAATTTATGATTTCAAGTTTTTTTCAAAATTTTAGAGGTAAATCTCAGGTAAGCATGTGTATAAATGTCACGTAGTCAAATGCATTAACCATGAAGGGAACAATAGCCTTCTCCGGCACTTCGACGAGAGACAATAGACCAGCTGCGGGACCACCGTCGTTCCTATTGTTATATGGGATTACGTCCACGGTGAGTTGGCTGTCACATTTAACGAGCAAACTTGGCCTATTTTGAAAAACTTAGCCTGAAATAAAGACCATAATAACGCCAAAAATTGGTAATTTTTCAGATGAGCAGGGCCTTCAGAATAATTTCAACCGTAAATATTTATACAATTCCAAAATGGTAGTAAAATTCCTGACAAAATTCTCGTTGGATGCGTTAAAAAAAATCTACGCTTTACGAAATATTTAGATTTTTCCGTTTTCTAATAAAAAAATTATTACTTTAATTAAATATCCTTGGTCTTGGATGAGCAAACATATGCAAAACTTTATCCTTATGTAGTACATATAATTATTTACCAACCTTGCCTGAAAATAGAAATTTGGTTTACTAGTGACCACCAGTAGACAGTAGACATAATAGAGTATGTAAATGTTGCACATAGTATAGGGTCTGAGAGTGAGACACTCTTCAAGATCACAGGTACTTGCGGACAGGACCATACAGGCCTCTACATTAACATATTTTTCAACTTGTCCCTTCGGACAACTAACTAAAAAAAGTACTTGTCCGACTCAATCTTTTAGTTGTCCGAAAAAATTAATAAAAATTACAAAAACTAGAGAATAATTATTCAGGGCTCTCACTACTTTCAAATTAGAGGGAGAAGTGACTTCTCTTTCAGAGAGCTCACAGGGAGAAGTGGGAGACAACAGAAAGAAGTAGGGAGACTTATGAGAGAAGTCAATTGCGATTAATCAAAACATTGTTTCGCGACCCTTCTGACGCTACCCTGCCCAAATTAAGTAAATAATTAAAGCTGCCTGAACTGATTTGTTCTGGGTTTTTTTTATTCATAACTACCTTAAGGACATATATTCAATGTCACATTTTTATTTCTGTCTATCTTGATTGGAGTCTTGCATACCAGTGAATTATATGTGTACCCCCCCCCCCCCCCCCCCCCTCCCCTTTTCCTTTTAAAATATTACTGTGTTGTGATTCAATACCACACAAATTGTAATAACTCATATTTGTGTTATATAAATCCTTGTTTCTGGTAATAAAATATATACTTAGATACTATATATACCAGTATCTATGTATATTTTTTTTACCAGAAACAAGTGCCTGTGATATAAATAAAGCAAAGTATTTTATTTAATTTCACAGAGAAATAAGAATTTTAGTGGATCTTTTAAACCAGATAAGGAAAAAGCTTGTAATATTTGTCCATTTCAAAGGTTTCAATATTTCCCAAAAGCCTAAATCAAGTCCTGTATCGTATTTTGCACAAAAGACAAGTTTAAATTTGGTGCCAAATTGATATCCGATAATTTTTACGTGTCCGTTCCGGAGTGATTCTTGTTCTTATATTTCAAATATTGATATTTCCGTTCATTAAAGCGTTTCTAAGATTGCGATTTTAATTTTGTCAATGTCCTTGAACTTCATCACAGCATGGAGAACGATAAACGATACAATAAACAGAGTTTTGATCTGGCGTTTCACTTTAGTTTTAATCAAAATAAATTATGGACAAGTTGGAGATCAAAACAGGGCTCTTTTATACAACAAACCCAGTATTTTATACCAGTGGAAATAGATTTGTCCGTCGTACCGGCACGTTTGGGAATCTGACTTTTTCACTTGTCCCGTCGGACAACCGTAATACAAGATCTACTTGTCCGACGTCAGTTTTCACTGGTACCGGACAATCGGACAAACGTTAATGTCGAGGCTTGCCCTATGGTGCCTCTGATTTCCCATCCCTCCTTTTTTTTAACATCAATTTTTTTTCATGTACACAACATTTTGCAACTTTCTATGTATCACTATATACAAAAAAAAACAATCAAACAGCAGTTTCTATCCATACTGGGTTTCTGACATATGCATAAGGTTTTGAAAGTGTTTTTCTTTGAGACATTTTGGGCAATTGTGTATTTTATCAATACCTGATGCAATGTAAGCGAATATAAATATAAGCTTGAGTTTGCTCTAGGAATAATCCAGAGCAGACGATCGGGTTGCGCAATCGTGTTATTTTTAGCGACTCGTTACTTTCCGTGTAGGATTCGATAATTATCGGTTACCAATTTCGCGTTACCGCCGCCATTATGGTTCAAACGTCAATCGGATTAAAAAAAACGTAAACAAGACGTCATTGCATTTGTAAACACGGTGATGCAGTTTATTCATCGTGGCAGTTATGCACATATCGTCACAGTAAGGAAGTTTTCGTGAATTTGTTGGTTGGGGAAATAATTTATGACTACATGTATCCCGTAGATCTTGAAAATAATGAGAGATCGTGTGAATATTCAGCTATAGTAGAATACATGTAGTAGTTCCAACTTCCAAGGATATTGTGACACAACCTCGCAAATAGTACTGTTTACAAAACTTCCTAGACCTGCAAGAATAAATAAAATATATCATCCTAGCGGGTACTTATCGATTAACTTGAAGAAAATTAATCTAAATCTTGTATATTTTGTTGTCCAACTATCCTATAAAAGGGGGGGGGGGGGTTCTTATAAAAATGGGAAATCAAAAGAAATCTTTTTCCCCCTAAGCGACTGGCAGGTATTCATACAAAAACCAGCTTTGTAATGTTAATGCTTTAAAGTTGGCATTATGTTAGACTTCTGCATGGTTTTATAGTTTATCATATTTATATCACATTAAACATGCAATTTGTAAATTATCATATTATGGAGCATCAAATAAAACTTTTTAAAAGGCCCAACTTAAAACTGGTGTGCCCCTTTTGTTAGAGAATGTATAAAGTCTGTGTGTGTAAGACACTTTAGATGTACTAACTTAAAAATGACTTAGTTCAACTATATATCATTTTGTGATTTTTTAGAAGTCAAATTCCTGTAAGAATGCACACCTTTAGTATTTGTACATTAAACACACTACAAAATATTACAAAAACTCTAACTCAAAACTATAGGGAGGGACAGACAGGGGTTAAATAGTATGCCCTGATACAGGGCTATACATTAACAGTCATGTTCCATTCTTACATGTATGTCAAGCACATTATTATGGTGTGGTTTCTGTTACTGAGGCACTCCATCCTTTCTTGTTTATGCCAGTGTCAGGAGACCAATAATAACATATAAGGATTAGTATGGAAAAAGTGCTAAATTCAGGAACAAGTCAGTCTTGTTTGGGCAAAATATGTACATGCACATGTACTTTGTAAATGATTCAAATCGATAACTTTTGTAAATTATATAGAGCACAAAAATTAAACAAATATTCATTAACAAGAAAATATGTATTGCAAAAACAAAACATTATTAAAAGGTCAGTTACATGTATAATAACAATGTTGTAAAATAACAAAACTGAACTGGAACATTGAAGAATGGGTAATAAAACACATTCCCCTCATCCTGATTAAGTCTTAAGTTAATGATTGAATGAAAATTATATTCCTTTCACATCAGAAAGTTAATATTGAGGGACACTATGCAATTTTCTCTATCCTTTAGTTATTGAATTGAGAAGTTAAAAAATCTGACAAAAGTTCCACCCCCCCCTCCCAAAAAAAACCCATACTACATATAATAAGGTTCAAAACGCCTTTAATTTCAAAATATTTGTCTATGATTTTCTCAGATAAATGAACAAAGCCCAAAATATTCAATAATGTTACATGAAAAACAACACTCATATGGGGGATAAAAACATTCTATTCATAGAATTTTTAAACAAGAAACATAAACTATAACATGTGATGTGTAAACTATTTAAACATGAACAACAGGAAACACATTTAGATACACAAATTGAAAAGACCAACACCCTTAGTTGGATTTTTAGAGTGCTACAAAAATGTAGTTCATTGAAACAACAGTCTGTGGGTAGATATGTCGTTCCACTCTTAAACATTATTCTGACTCGACCAGTTTTTGTTCTTACTCCTTAATGCTGCATTCTTACCAATATTATAATCTTTGGTTTGACTAGACAGGGGCTAGAACCCATGTATCTACCACATTCTAGGTGAGCATGCTAACTATTACACAACATTTTTGCGGTCGCATTGAAAAAGGAGTAGTTCTTCAAAACTTTCATTAAGCTAGGGACTTGTGTCCAAGTTAGTTAATGCAGTCAACATGATCAAGCATATATTAAAATAAACCCATAGATTAGCTTCCAGTCAGATTTGAACTGACATCTTTTCAACATTATTAAAACGTACTACCTTGTACTATAGAAGCTACATTGTATATACATGTATTGTAATTGTTAGTAGTTGACAAACCTAATATGTATGCAGATCATTAGCTTCCAGAGAGACATGAACTGACATCTCTCAAACATTATTGAAATGTACTGATTCATTGACACCATAGTAACTACAACATTTTGTCATGAATTTGTTAGGAACATTTCAGCCAAGATTGGTTGCAATCCCTTCTGTTATTATCTAATGGTCCTGAATTGACACTGCATAGACACGATATAGAGAATAAAGAAAAACATGCATAAATTTCATACCCTGCAGTGCAAGAACAATAAGCTCCTTCTGTCAAACCATCATCTTCTTTGGTGCAATATCTATACATTGTGGGGGTCGTCATCCAGTGTCTGTGATGGTGAACACGTTGTTCTTAAAATACATAAGTTGTTGTTCGACTTCGTCTTTAGGAAATATGCCTCCTGCAACCACCCACTTAAAAATATTCAGACCTGGGCAACCTTATAGGCTTTCGGCATGTCATTTGTCAATGCAACATAACCATGGGCTAACAAGAACTGTTTTATGTCTGTATAAAAAAATTGGTGTCCAAAATTGCATACCATCAATCATGTTCATCAAGCCTACCAGAATACATTTGAAGCCCAATGAAGGGAGTCTGAAATTCCAGTCACTCAAAATTTTGTCGTAGCACCTCTTGTTATCTTATAAAACATAATCTTGTGATGGCACCAAAGGCAAGTTTAACTTACCTGCCGACAACCGTGACAAGCCTGAAGGCCGTTGGCATCAGTTCCCCCTGAATCCGGGTCGTTTCGCCCCGTGAGTCGTTTTTCCCCTATTCCCGTTCGCCCCTGGTCGTTTCGCCCTCATTTATTAATAGTGCTTTAAAAAATGAAATATTTAAAATACCATTGTAATAGTGCTTTAAAAAATGAAATATGGAAAATACCATTGTAATAGTGCTTTAAGAAATGAAATATGGAAAATACCATTGCAAATATTCGTATTTTGGATGTTGTAAGGCTTGTTCATGGTTACTTTATTTTTGTCTTCCTCATAATTAACATGCTTTCTTGACGTGTTTAATATTATGTATGGCTTCACTTTCATTGTTTGACAATTCAGGCTGTCCAAATTCCGGTGGCTTCATTTTACAATATTGGCGATAGGAAAACTAACATAATACATACTAAGCTAAGACATAAATGTAGTGGCCTTAATGCCGATTTATATAGAGTAAATTTGAAGAATGATCCACGTTGTGTATGTGGTCATTTATTTGAGGATGCTATTAATTTTTTTCTTGAATGTCCACTTTATCAACACGATAGAACTTCTCTGTTTAACTATGTTAATAACATTGTTCCCATCTCTATAGAATATATACTCTTTGGATGTAATGAAATTAGTGAAGAATTGAATACTTTATTGTTCAAATCAGTGCAAAAATTTATTCGACAAACTTGTAAAGAGGGAGAGGCGTTAAGGTGCAAAATTGGCCCCACATTATATTAAAAAATAATGCTCGACATAGAATAAAAACAATTTACTAATTTAATTGTTAGATAAACAAATTTTCAAAAAATATAACTTTCCGTGAAATTGGGTGCGCTATGACGTCATAATGACATCATAATTAGACGGATAATGCTAAAAATGGACTACAAACGACATATTTAATGTACATTTTAGCTATTTTATATACCTCCACAGTCTTCCACCAACACCAAATTGAGCAGCTGTTTTGAGTATAGATGGTTAATGATTATATCAAAATATTTTGTTGGTGGAGGATTGTGGAGGTTGTTAAATATTAATTTATTTATAACCGCAGCCAGACCCTTAAAATCAATAGTTTCACTCTTCTGATTGTATATATGAGACCATTATGTACACAATCTGTACATTTCATGATTCATTTCAAGTAATGAAATTCATCAGTAAATAACTTATGTTTCTGTAAATAATTGTATTTATTCTAAATACAGTGTATGTACATTGAAACCAAGAGAAAAACTCAGTGCATGCAATCCGGCGTCAATGCCATAAAAAGAACTGGGGACTATAAGTGCCATATATGGCCCCATATTTAATTAATCATTATCTTAGAAAATACTTGATTCAAATTTGATGTATTATAGACGAGATCATACTTTTGATGTTAAAACTTGCTTCCAACAAACTCGATACGTATTTGACGTCATTTTGACGTCATGAGCGTTATTTGTTTTCTGTATTTCGTGGAATTTTGCCCGCGATATTTGGACGGTTTTCGAAGAAATTAAGCACCAGTCGTGGACCAGAAAAATATTTTACCAGATTATTAAAATAAATAAAACACAAATACTTTTAAAGTATTTTTTTGGTTTCACGAGGTGTTAAATTTCTTGAAAAACGACGGAAAAATGTTCAAATATTGCAAGCGCTTAGATGACGTTTTGATATTTGAGAAGCAATCTTTGCCGTAAAAAACGATGGTATGTCGGCACGTAACAGTTATATACAAATGTAAGATAAAAATAAAATAAACACCACTTCATCCAAAATAGTTTTTTTCATAAGCCCCCGATGATTGATTATATATTTTCTTCCGGGATACTGAAATAGTTATTACTACAGGGATACGGAGGTAGCCGTTTAATGGTCTATCGATGCTACTTCTAAAATGAAGTAAAATAGCTTGATCCAAAAGGAGTAGATATGGGCACAATCCAACAGATAGCTCTCACATTATGACCCAAAGGTGTTTTATGTTATGCACTACATACACAAACGTTTGATCCATCATTTGTCCATTGGAGGTTAGGTGTTTAACACCACTTTCAAAAATATTTCATTTACTACTTTTGTGGTGGAAATTGGAATACCCAGAGAAATCCACAAACCTGTCGCAAGTCACTGACAAACTTTATCACATAATGTTTTATCGAGTACACCTCGCCATGAATGGGGTTCAAACTCTCAACTTAAGTGGTGATAGGCAATGATTGCACAGGTAGTTGTAAATTCAACTACCATACGACCACGACGGCTCAAGTTCAGTTAAGATGAAAGGTAATTGTTTTATTGATATTGATGGAATTGATGATTATCACTGTTTATAAACTTTCTTTTCATATCAATCAATGAAAAGAATTGGTTTGCTGAAAGTATGTTTTTGTTGGGGTTCATTGGATGGAATTTGTATCTCATGTGAAGTTCCGTCGATTGCAGACACAACGTTAGGCATATCAGAACAATAACTTTTCTTTTGCCATCAGACTGGGATGGTTGGCCACTGAATTCACATAACATTTTCATAAATTATATAAAGTTTCCCATTTTGCGTCCAAATTAAACTTTTAACTTCTATCAGTTCCATTCTCTTAAATCAACCTCCAATGGACAAATGATGGATCATAAGTTGGTGTATGTAGTGCATTGAAAATGCGTTCTGTCATGTGCATAAGTTATTGTTTGCATGATTGACAGACAATATTCATCATATTGTTTTCTAGCTTCTGAACTGTCGATCGAGAAAAAAAAATATTCTAGACAGGCAGCAAATAGCATTTCGTATGCACAATAGCGACCCCACACCACAAGGCGTGGAAAATAGAAATATTCTTCTGTGGTTTAAATGCGTATTAACTGCATTACATGTAAACTGTATGATTCTGTTTGATAAAGTCCTTTAACTAGAACAGGAACAAAATGTTCACTTGAATGAAATAGTATTGTAATAAAAGATCGTGAACGTGATGTACAAGTATTAAAGAATGTCCAGGTATATTTTAAATGAGGTTGAAACAAGTCACCATTTGATAATAATTCGGTTGTATTTCATTTTGACGATTCTAATTACGGAAGACGACCACAACCATATTGTTTTTGATTGGATTAAAATTATAGCTGTATAATAATGTGTAATATCCTATTATTATTAGAATCGTAACATGACTGCGAATTTGACATAAATAAAATAACAAATGGCTTTCACTAGGAAAACGCCGACTTTGTGTGAAAGGGACACCAGACAACTATGAGGAACGAATTTAATACATCCCTTAGCGCGGGATGTAAAGGACACACTCCTTACACGTGAAAGACAACTTCCAGCAGATTCTGATAGCAACAGTTTATTAGGAGTGTTGTTGTTGGTTTGTCACAAAGCAAAATAATATCAACCATCTCCTCTTTTTCTAGTGACAATCAAAGCAATCATACATAGACTCATGGCAGCGACAAACATTTTACCTACACGATTAATCATATGGTTGTAAACTTGTTCTCGTCATAAATATATATGAAATACTTGATTGTAAAACAATTATATATCGACAACCACTTTCTATGGGATATCTGATTCCAAGGCTTGTTATCAGTTTATCAAAAAAACAAAAATAATTCTCACAGGGTCCTTGCTAAAATCGTTACACATTAAACATTTTGCTTCACACCATTTCCCAAAATATTTCCATATTATAAAAAAAAGCGGTCTTTAAATATTGGACATTTTTTTTATAGATTTGTGATGGTTGTCCGTAAAAATGTACTGGAATATATCATCGCATTGGTTGTCGTTAAGAATAAAGTACGGTTAAAAAAGTGTTTAAACAAATTTCAAATATGACAAAGTTCTATTGTCCAAATAAATCTATCTATTACTTCGTTAAGATTAATACCAAAATTTCGACCAGTTTTCGACGATTAATGTTAATAAGTTTCTGAATACCCCAGGGACGGATCCAGGGGGTCCCACCCGGCGCCCCCCCCCCGTAAAATCGTGATTTTTCACACGAAATACCCCAAAAATTTTCGCGCCTCCCTCCGCTCGGCGCAATTTTTTTAAGTCCGCCCCTAGCTTGAAATCCTGGACACGCCCCTGATATTAACCTCAATATGTACATTATCAATGTCATAGCAGACGATGAATCCAAAATTGGTCTGTATGAGATTTAAGGTGACGAAAAAATGAATTACGAAAAACTACAATTTGAACGTGAAATAATAGATGTGGTACGTAGTTCTTATATTTAAAGATGACATTTTTAGATCAGATTTCATGAGATCATTCATGCAATTTCAGCATCAAAATATAACCTCTGACAAATTAAGCGATCAAAATAATGAGAAATTTTATTACGTGAATCAATCAACCAATCAATCAATCAATCAATCAATCAATCAATCAATCAATCGATCAATCAATCAATCAATCAATCAATCATATTTATTTATTGATTATATTAAAACTTTTTTCAGAGTGTGGTTCTAACAAATGGGGCCCAAGCTGTGCTCAGACTTGTCTATGTGATATGGCTAAAACTTCTGATTGTAATAACGTAGACGGAAACTGTACATGTAAAACAGGGTGGCAGGGTGATATGTGTGTAGAGGATGTAAACGAATGTACTGACAATCTTACTATCTGTAACACCATTCCTAATTCTCAGTGTAACAACATGAATGGCAGTTACGAATGTAATTGTGTTACTGGGTACGAGAAACTTACAAATGGAAGCTGTCAAGGTAGGTTGCTATTACGTTTGTTTGTTTGATGGTGTTTTACGACACGTTTGTTTACATATGTATTGACTTTGGAGATCCAATTATTAAGAAGGGAGAGTTGGGATTCCATTAACTGGTTTAACCCCACCGTATTGTTGTACCTGTCCCAAGTCTGAAGTAAACCTGTAGATGTACATGAATTTTACTATTGTTAGATTAAAAAAAAATGTAAAGAGTGGTGATCAGCCATCCTACTCCTCTGACACAAAAAGAGGACAATGCCACAAGCTGACATAAATTAAGGTTAAACTGGCTTATGGAATCACCGTTAGCAATATCCTACCAGAATTAATCTGGAGGAAAGCCGAAACAGATATATAATAAACTGACCACTTAAACGACCAGAGAACTTGTATAGGTAAGAATAGTCATTACCATCATTGGCTTCATATACTACACAACTTTTCAATGTCCTAACAACAATTTATACTAATTGAACTTTATCATCTTTTTGTTTATGGTGTATAATACTGCCCTAGGCTGGTCACATGATTTTCTAAGCAAAAATAGAACCTTTATGTACTATTTTATACCTGTCCCAAGTCTGAAGTAAACCTATCAGTAATATTGAATTTTTCTGTGATAAAACGTACTCTACTGTTGCATAATATTTTACTTTACACAGTTTTCTCTTCTATAAATTAAAAGCAAATGGTTTGAAAATGAAAAATAAACAGTTATAGGGGGTCCTAAAGGAGGGATACCAATCACGCAATCACGCTTAAAATTTGGCAAAATCACACTTCACGCTTAGATATTTGGATATTTCACGTTTCACGCTTAGATATTTGGATATTTCACGTTTCACGCTTATCTGCAATGCAAATAAAATAAGTTTAATCTAAATCTAGTGATCTGCTGAGCCCTTTCTTAAAAGCCAGGCACATTTGAACAGTAACAATGGTTACGACAAAATCAAAGTTGCAAATGGAATTCAACAAAGAAGTTACGTCAGCTTCTTCTGGTCTGGTGTATGTCTGTTTTGGTAGTTTTGTAAAGTGCTCAAGGGTTTGAGCAACAGCAGGGAAAAAATCTAATTTAAGTCTATTTCATTTCTAATTAATTTTAAATATTTTAGATGCATTTATATTTTCATTTAGAGTTTAAAATATGCTGTATTCATATATTTTCAAAACGGAAACTCGTGTATTTTTTGTTTTTGTTTTGTTTTGTAATACAGCAACATTTGAAAGAGCCCCAATTTACAGGTGTTGGTGGTTATACATATATGAAATTGTGACACTAGACATGTTTACATAACGGTTTAGACAATACCTGATTAATTGGTATTTTGACAACTTACATTCATAAAAACTTCAAATAAACTTGAAAATTTGATTTAGCATAAATACTTATAATTACCTCTTTGAAGATTAATTCAATAGAAAGAAATTAACACAGATCGAAACCATTCGATTAAAAGCCATATCGTGACGTTAACTAACCTTGAAAAGCGTATAATGACGTCGCGTACGGTATTGGTGCTATAAAGCGTAACGTCAAAAACGTCGCAGTTTGTTCCCAGATATTACGTCGAAAACACTAAAATTAGGATTGTACTAAACTACGAAACGAAATCGAAACGCAACGAACGAAACGAAACGAAACGAAATATTACGCAACGAAATATACTAAAATGCGAAACGAAACGCAACGAAACGAAATATGCTAAAATGTGAAAAGAAACGCAACGAAACGAAATATACTAAAATGCGAAACGCAACGAAATATAAATAGAAAACGAAACGAAAATATACTAAAATCCAATAAGAACAACATGAATGGAACGAGAAGTGATGAAAAAGTCTAAGCAGAATTTAATACTGATATGCATGCATAAGAAGATTTATGAACCATTCTTCAAGACACAAATTTAATGTATAAGATTTATGAACCATTCGTCAAAACAAACAAAATAAACATTTATCAACGACAATTATGCCAGGTAGAATACTCTTTTCTATAAGGAGCACCCTCAATAAATGAGGTAAGAAGGATATCCAGGCATTCCTGTCAGGGTTTTTGTAGTATCTCCAGAGTCGGACTTCAGGGCCTATGCGTCTGGTCTAACAGCTTAAATGGGGGTGCAGGAAATACTTACATGCCACTCCATGATCATCCCTACAGTGATGTGAACATTATTTACAGTGTAGTGCAAACGGGGGAAAGAATCACGGACCGGGGGGACAAATTCAGCCCCAAACATTAAAAGGCTCTGTAACGGGGAATACCAACCTGGACAACTATACATACTATCTAGTCGAGTAGCCCCAGATACCACTGATGCCGATGTACATGCACTATGTACAAAACCGGCTGTATTAAAGATGAAGGAAAGCGGAAAATCCTTAAGAACCCATCGAACTGTCAGAGGAACAACCGAAACCTGCAGACATCAAGTAAATGAGAAGTCTTTTTGACTTCCACAGCGTTCAATGAAAGTCAGCTGATAGCCCTACATTTTCCAGGGCCTGGGTGGCTCAATGAGTTGGGTAGTTGAATTATCTAACAACTCATACAAGCCTATCACCAATACGGCGTAGGTTCGCGGCCGGCGTTGTAAATTACAAAAAGGGTGCACTCGACTCGCAGTCGCATGTGATAAAGTTTACCAGTTGCTTGCCCATGGTTGGTGGGTTCTCTCCGGCTTCTTCCACCACTAAAACTGGTCGCCATGATATAGCTGAATATTGATGAAAGTGGCATTAAACACCAAAAATCAAAATCAATCAATACAATGTACCTTTTGTGAAATCAGCATTGAATTTTACAGTACTAGCACAGAAGCTCCTTTCGAAAAAACTATTATTATTCCCAGCAGGGGTTGAATTTTGGTCATGACGTCGAACCAACGTTGTTTCAACGTCAAATTTTCACCGTTTAAATAGGGTTGATTTATGACTTTGACTCAACGTTGAAAATAGGTTGATTTTAATAAAGTTTGTCAATGTTGAACTTTAATTGAATTTGCAACGTTGACACAACGTTGAAAACAGGTTGTATATCCGACTTGTGAGTAATTTCCCACTTACTTTTTTTACGAACATGTTTAAGAAATAATTCCCTGATGCCGGGCATTCGAGAATTATTTCGATTCTAACAGGGCATTTACGGTAATTTTATACCTTCAAGCATACCTATGAGGGCCACAGGGACGATTAGCTTATTGTTGCTAACTGTGTTACCCTCTTGAAATAAAGTCATTACTTACTTACTTACTTACTAGACAGAGGTTATTTTGGGCGCTGTTCCAATTACCTCCCGCTATTATTTACAAGAATATATAACGCTACAGAAACGTTATAGAAATTGATAACGATGAAAAATTAGTTTCATCTGATTTAAGAAATAATTGTCTCATGTCATGCTTTATGCTCATTTTATGACCATGGTGAATACAAACATAAACATTCTAGAATTGTTTCTTGACATATGACTTTTTCCGGAAAAAATACTTAAGACAACCATCTATCGACTTTGACTTTTGTAATTTGTCGTCATCCGGTGACGTACAATGTAGTTTACAAGGAACGCTGGTGACATTGACGTAAGCTAGTTAGTGGTTACTGATTTATTTTACGATTTTGTTGGCATTTTACTTGTTTAAGTAGCTAAATGCAAATTGCCATCAAATTGGAAAATATCAGTAACTTAATTACATCACCGTTTAGTTATCAATGTAGGGAAAGTATGACATGAAGCCATTATTGAAGGTTAGTGCCACTAATAGTGGATTTTGTTATGTTATGCATTTCCATTATATTTCCTACTAGAATCGAAATAATTCATGGAAGAGATAGTTTGTATAACAAAGGTAACATTATTTTCGTTTAATTTAGTCATTACTTTTCTGTAATTCATCGTAGAATGCGAAATTGTCATTCTTTGCATTAGTAAACAGACAACGGTGTGTGAGAACTGTAAATACACCAATCTTGAAAATAGATGATAAAACTTTTAATAATCCAGTGACAGTATTGGATGCTTGGGCAGATTATTTTGAAGACTTACCCACTCCATCAGAACAGCAGTCCTTTGATAGTACTTTCTTAGCGCTGGTGAATGATGACGTTGATATACTTACTGAGATATTTACCAAATATAGACAACCTATGCAGGAAGTAACTGAGGAAGAACTAAGCGAATGCATCTCAACTTTTAAAAATGGAAAAGCACCGGATGAATCCAAAATTACTATTGAACATCTTAAGTATGGAGGAAATTCAACTATCATCATATTGACAAAATTAGTAAACATAATTTTTCAAAATGCAGAAATTCCAAACACATTGAAAACTGGTATTGGATGTCCGATTTTTAAAAACGGAGGTAAACCGAAGGAAGATCCAAATTCCTACCGCCGCATTACGGTCACAAGTGCTATTGGAAAGATCTTAGAAAAACTACATTTATCTCGAAACCAATCCTCTATCCGACGTCAGCAGAGCCACCTACAAAAAGGATTCACGAAAGGAGAAGCTCCATCTATAGCTGGACTTGTTTTAACCGAATTAAATATCGAGGCAAAAGAGAAACGGAATCCCGTCTATATAGCTCTAACTGATGCTAAAAAAGCATTCGATAAAGTATGGCACGAAGGTCTCTACAGGGAAATGCATAAAATGAACATATATGGTGATAATTGGCTTCTGTTTAAGGAATGGTACCAAAATCTCACTACTAAAGTTAAATGGGAAGGGCAGATTTCACGTGGATTTGAAGAAAAGCAAGGAGTAAGACAGGGAGGTGTATGGTCACCAACAACATATAAAGTTTTCATAAACTCTCTTCTTAAAATATATGAAGAAAATAAAATTGGATGTCACATTGGATCCATTTTTTGTGGAGTACCAACTGTAGCTGATGATGTAACACTAATAGCAAATGACCCACATGACCTTCAAACTATGTTAAACATACAGATGGATCATGCTAACAAACACAGATACATTATTAGTGACCAAAAATCCTGTGTGTTGAAGATCAGAGACACCTCCTCAAAATTTGGAGTAAAACTGGTTGTACCAGACAGAATACAAACTGCACGCAAAACAGTATACGCACTGATGGGGGCAGGTTTGCATGGGATGAATGGAATAAATCCAATGGTCTCAATACACATGATCAAATGCTTTGTACTTCCCAGACTACTGTATGGACTGGATGTGATAAGACTTACTAAAACTGACATTAAAAATCTTTCAACATATTTTGTACAATTACTAAAACAAATTCAACATCTTCCTGTCCGTACATCAACAGCAGCAGTACTAATTCTAGCTGGACAAATACCAATAGAAGCTGAACTCCACAAACGAATGCTCTCCTTATTCAGAAATATTGCTGAAAATAAAGGATCTATGGAATATAATATTGCTTTCAGACAACTTGCAATAAAACCTGAGGACTCAAACAGCTGGTTTATACAAATAGTGAAAGTAACAGAAATGTATAATTTACCGTCACCTAGAGACATCCTCAACCCTGTACCTAATAAGGCAATTTGGAAAAGAACTGTATATACAGCAATTAATGAATACTGGAAAAATCAATTAGTGAAAGATGCTACAACAAAATCTACACTAAAACTGTTCAACTTTGAGGAATTTGAAATAGGTAAAATACATAACATTTGGAAAAGTTGTGGTTCAGATTTATATGCAGTTAAAAGAGCATGTGTTAAATCTAAAATAGTTTGCGGAACATACACACTTCAACCTGATCGAGCTAGATTTAATGGACAAAAAACTACCTCCAGGTGCCCTCTTTGCTTCAAAGAACCTGAAGATACAAAACACTTCTTATTAAAGTGCATCATACTAAATGATACACGATCAAAATTCATCAAGAAACTGAGGGACCTGTTAGAATTGAAATTATTGAAACCTCTCGTATTTGAACTATTTGAAAGTGATGATAATCTTCTGCAGTTAATTGTTGACTGCACTAAGTTCCATTTTCTGAATGAATTATATACCGATATTGAAAGATTAACCAGTAGTATGTGCTTTGCACTACACCTGAAAAGGTCAAATTTAATTGGGTAGATGTTTAAATGAAGTCATGATCTTATGTTAGTTACAGAGGAACATTATTGTGTTGAACATTGGTGACATGAGAGTGATGGAGGTGTATGTATATGTATATAATCCTTACTTATGGATGATTTTATATTTTACCATAACTATGGGCATCAATGGATGTATTTTAGATTTTACCACAAAATGTGCACAGATGATATGTCTTTTAGATTTTACCACAATTATGCGTCTTAGTTTTTACCACATTTTTGAGTTTTATATTTTACCACAATTATGTGAATCGATGGATGTGTTTTAGATTTTAACACAATTATGTGCAATGATGGAGGTATCCTAGATTTGATCACTTTTTAAATTTAGCCGTGAATTTTACCAAATCTATGTGTCTGATTTTACCACACCTATGTGCCTTAGATTTTAACATAATTGTGTGCATCAATGGATGTGTCTCAGATTTTATTACTATTATATGCATCGATGGATGTTTATTATTCAAAGTGCGTGTGTTTTGACATACTCTTTTAAAAAATGTTCCACATCCCGTATAAAGTATATAATATAGTGTGATAAAAAAAAAATTCATAAGAAATATAAACTACGCTTTGATAATGGATGAAGATCCGTTGATGAAGTGGTTCTCCTGACAAAGGCGGCAACATACAGAGAAGTATGTATGTATGTAGTAAGGCCGCATTGATTTACACAATTATTGTAAATGCCCTATTAGAATCGAAATAATTCTCCAATGTCATGTTTTATGCTCTTTTTGTATATTTTTTTTTTATTCTTTTAATTTAACATACATAAAGTACAAATATGCAAAATACGCTGTCGATTAGAGATGCCTTCTGCGCATGTGCTTAGGGTGTTTTGTGCTATTTAGAGCCCTCTGTTGTTTTTGGAGGGGGTATACTGTTTTACCCCTGTCTGTCATGATGTCCCTCCCACAAATTTGTCACATTTATTGAGACTATTTATTAATCACATATTTTTATGCAGTTTTCCCATATTCTGTTAAAATATTTTTAAATAGAAAATCGACAAATTTTATATAGCTTTTCTATTTCCTAAATTTAAAAGGGCTGAAATGATCGTTTTCCTTTTATGTTCCAATTTGAGATATTTCATATCGTGTAGGTGCTCAGACTTCCCGAAACTTGCTGAGAAGTTGTCAGTCATTCGGACTGACAGACATGAAAATCTTGTCAGTCCGAAAAATATTTTGCTGGTCCGAAAAAAAAGTCCCCAAAAATTCACTGTCACATGCATAATGTTTAGTTTGGCCTTTTTAGAGTGATTTACCCTAGTATTAGCAATTGGGCACCTGATTAAGTAATTCAATTTTCAGTTTTCAGTGTTGTTCAAAATTGTATATGTTATGTCTTTTATAGTGTGTGTCTCGAGTTTTGTTGTTTTGATAACCTTGTACTATAGGTAAATGGTTGTATGAAAGACGTCATGTCATTGGCTAATATATATACAAATAACCAATCGTGTTGTGATCGTCTTCACAAATGGGTTTGATTGAAACCGGAAATGTATAAAAGGGGTGAAAACATTGAAAATTATGTAATTTAAAAATAAAATTAAACACTGATCAATGCCTTTCGGACAAAATCTGAGGTAACTATTATACCAAACATTCGGTATTACAGAGTTGGCGAAAACTTTTTTTTTCTGTCTGACATTGGGTCAGTCAGGAACTGGGGTTCTGTCTTACCCATGGGCTTTGTGTCTGTCCCACCATTTTTTTGTAATATTGTATATAACCTGTCAAATTTTGTTTTTTTTATACAGAACTGAATGCAAGATTACCTATAGTCATGATCATTAAACAACTCAATTAAATATTTTTCTGTATGCATATTTTTATCTAAAAAGATAAGGCAGATATAGCCAACAATTCGTATCTAATGGTCCGATCACGTTCCGAATATTATACATCAATGTCAGTTTCCGGTTTACCTACATTTTTAATTTCAGTTAAGAATATGAATCTGCTGTCATCTTCAATATATAAGCATCGCAAAACATATTTAATCAAACACAAACAATCTTTGATACTTGGGGAGTGTGGAAGTCAACTTATTTCTGTGCTCAGTAATATATTTCAGTTTTAATGTTCCACGTTTTGCAGGTGCTGGTTCCTACTAAAAGGATGTTTACATTTACGTACATTTGCATAGGAGTTTCGATTACAAAGAGGAACGTGTCGGTCTGACAGAATAAATAAACAAATTTCAAGTCTCTGTCTGACATTTTAATAAAACTGAAAACGGAATTTAATGCCATTGGCAGTGAAAACTGGGAGGGAATAAATTTCAATCGCCGGTCCTTTCAAATATCTATGTTTTACCGGACATTTGGTCCGATATATATTTTGAAATCGTCGGTCCTACTGCATTTCTGTCGGTCAGGACCGACAGACCGACGGTTTTCGGGAAGTCTGGGTGCTGAGAAGTTTCAAATTATAACGGATTCCATTGAGGGTCACAAGGGCTCGATCCCACAGAGCTGCTCAGCGCGTCCCCGGGTGGCGGATAGGGGGAGGCCCTCTTGTTGGGGGGTAATCAGGTCATAATATTAAAGCCTGATCGTGGACCATAGTGGGTACCCATGTATGGAAAATGCCACACTCCATGCACGTTAAAGATCCCTTGTAGTGTTCAATAAGAGTAGGCCTCTTGGGGCCGCTACGTTCGGCTAAATTTTCCATCCCTACCCACACCTTTTTCATTGGCAGTCAAAAACTGTTATCCCGGTCTTACCACCCCACTTACTTTTTACAATTGTTTGTATTCATTAAATTGTTCTCGTCCTGAATATAGCTGAAATACTGCTCACTGGACGTTGAACTCCTATTAATCAATCAATCAATCAATAGAAAAGTCTTGATTTGCATTGGATGTGGACGAGTCTTAAGAAACTTGGTTCATTTTCATTGTTGCCATTTTTTTATCCGACTTTCTTGTAATGTTGTCAGAAAACCATGTCTCCTTTTCGTATCTTTTTGCCAATAAAGTTGTAATGAATTCCCGACCATGAAATATGTTTGAATGACTGAATACCAAGCTAGTAATATTGCTGTAGAAGATACTGAAAATTCAACGTTGATTGAACCTTGCATCAACATTGAATTAACGTTGCATCAACATTGATTCAACGTTGAATAAACGTTGCATCAACATTGGTTCAATGTTGATATGTGACGTTGATCCAACGTCATTTTTCAACATCCATTCAAATTTCAAATCCAACTAAAATTCAACGTCTTTTCAACGTTGATGGTCAACTAAAATTCAACGTTGTTTCAACGTTGATGTGCCTGCTGGGATTAATAACTATTTTTATTATTATGACATTGCACTTCGTGGTCTGATAAATTCACCATGAAATGTATGCCCGCTTTATTTTGGACAGGGGCCACCTAGACAATACCCATGTTTGTGGAAACCCCATTATTTGCTTGCATGTGAAGCGACAGGGCTTTCATCATAATAAATGATCCTCAGTGTCTTAAGATATTTAATTTCTTTTGACGCCAGATAATGTATATAGTACTTGAAACATGTTCGCTGCTCCGTTAATTACGGGTATTATGATGGAACCATAACCGATGCCTATCAGAGAATTTCAAAGACAGAGTATTGTCACTGTAACTATTAGCTGCTAGATTACATTGAATTCTGAGTTTTTAATTAATAATGAGAACTGCTTTGCTTCTGATGAATGATAATTATAGGGAAAACTTCATCGCGTTTCGCTAAATTCCGTTTCGTTCTATTGCATTTCGCACTTTAGTATAATTCGTCTTGTTTCGTTGTATTCATTTCATTTCGTTTCGCATTATAGTAAATTTTCGTTTCGTTGCATTGCGTTTCGTTTTGCCTTTTAGTATATGAGCAAGAATATGGTATTTGAACTTTTGGTTTCTTTTGGTATCCAAATGGTTAAATACTAAAACTTAAATATTTCACACGTGGAATATGATTATATCAATACTGTACAAAAGAAACAAGTGATATAAAGGGAAAATATTTACCCATCTTTTTAAACATGTTTATCGTGACAGGAAACCAAATGCTTATTACAAGTTATGGTAATAAACATTTGGTTTCCTGTCGCGATAAAAATGTATGAAACGGCACCATCCAAGACCATTTGGTTTTTTCTTGGTTATTTAATGCATGTATATACCATTTTAAATATTAAAGTAGCATATTTTTTTTTATTTTTTAACGCGACAGGATACCACAAGCACTGTATCAGAGTTATAATATTATCATACAAAAATTGTATAAATGTTCCGAAAATCACACTTCCATTACACGTGGTTCACTTGTGACCGGAAGTTCAATTGGGCGGAAATTGTAAATCAGACTAATATATTTAATCTTTAAATTAACGTTTCTTTTTGGATGACATGTAACGCATAACGTAACAGGTGGATGATTGAATAAAAAAAATAGAAAATGAAAAGCTTAAATGTAAACATCCGTGATTAATATATTTAAACATCTCACGAGAGTTTATTTATGCTAATCGTTGTTATGGCGACTGTTACAAAAAGGAGATAACACAACTTAAAATAGCGTTACGAAATCGGAAACCAATGTAACGCGCAATATATGACACCTGTAACAGAAATACTTACTCTGCTCAAAATTTTCTTCTCTCCATTCCTCATTATCAATGTTTGTCAATATTTTAACGGCTAGCTTACATTTTTGTATGTCACAGTTGTGTGGAAATCCAACACCGTTACGCAGTTCGGAGACGAAAATAACGATAAGAAACGACGCATAAAAGTACGAAGATGGACATTAAAAATAATTTGTATTCATAAAATATTTACAATATATCAATGGTCACCATTCATCTAACACACCAACCAACCATTTGGCCATAGAATTACAACATATATCAAAGAAATATCCAATTTTATCAGTTTTCTATCGTTATCAGAAACGGTTCAAATACCATATTCTTGCTCATATTTCTTTGTGTTTCGTAATATTTCGTTTCGTTCGTTGCATTTCAATTTCGTTTCGTAGTTTAGTACAACCCCTAAAATTATGCCAAGTACCTGTCTGGACAATTTGTTAAGAAACCGCAAATAAGCTGTATACATGTATATGAGATTTTTCTGTGAAATTCAACCATTTTTGGAATAGAAAAATACTTTGAAAAGCACATCGTAAATATCTCTGTAAGAAATATTCAACCTTGTTCAGTAGAAAAATATATGGCATGGAATACAAGAAGATGACGCTTGAAATGGTCGCGTAACGGTGTGGGGCATTTTCATTAGAATTCGTAAAACCATTAAATTTTGAACAGAATCATCTTCATTTCCCCGATTTTTCGATTTTTCAGTTCTATATTACATGCACATTGTGAATATTTACTTTTGTTCTGTTATGATATATAGAAATTATATTTTATGAGTAGTTTACCATTACTCTACAACCAAATTTTCCGATAAATTGCAGCGTCTACATCTCAAACCTCATCTGGAAGGTGGCCATCTTGAATGGGAAACAAGCGTAACATCATAATCACACGCATATAAATAATTGGCGGACTTTTCCGTCGTTGCTTGTGAAACAAGAGAAAATTTTGTGCAATTCGTTTTTTTGTTAAGCAATTTTACTCAGTTTGGGTGCAGCAATTTAGTTATGCGTCTACAGCGATTTTCAACAATTTTTCCTTAATAATAGGAGACAGGCAACCTGTTTGAAAGACGAAGTCCTAAAATTTCAATAATACGATGATCCGTACACATTAGCCTCACCGGACGCAATTACGAACAATTTCGATGATATTGACATTTGATAATAAATTTGACCAAATTGATGAAGCTGATTGCATGTTCATATTTCAGATTAAACACCAATATTCCTTTTGAATCATAGCCCATATATTATTCAATGCATTGTTACGGGTTTTAAACAGATTTTCATGACCCCGTTCTAGTCACTCTGTGACCTAGATCCGGACACAATTTCGAACGACATCATAATAACCTTTCTAGTATAAATTATTTAATGACAACTGTTAAAATTGAAAGAGCATTCATTCTTTTACGTTCACATATCCATTTGTATATAATACACATGAAATAAAAACCTTTCCTTTATTCATACCATAAATGTGTGCCAGTTTGCATTCGGAATTCCTTGGACTCTTCAATGAATAAGGTACATCACGGATTTTGACATTTTGGGATAGATCAAGGTAAGGAAAGTGTATTATATTGACTTTTTGTTTTAATTTCAATGTGTTCTACATATGCATAGAACCAGGAGATCATATTCTTTCCAATTACAGGCATAAGATAACAAAATATGCGTACCTCAATGAATTTTAGAGATAGATTACAAGTGCAATTGTCGATCGTTTTCTGTTTACAAATATGAAAACCTGTCGTCTGCAGCTTTCAACAACTGCGCATGAATAATTTTCTCCCAAAACATTAGTAATTTAGCGGGGTATCTATTTATAAAAGCATTTTTTTAATTCATGTTTTGAATGAAAAATTAGGAGACATACTTTTTATTTCGTTCGTAATTGCGTCCGGTGATTATCAATTGATCTATTTTTTAAACTTCCGGTGAACAGATATTTGGTTATCAATATAGAAGGAAAAATCGGACAGCTTACCATTATAAGGACTTCGTCCTTTAATATGAGACAGTTTGAAGGACGAAGTCCTAAAATTTCAATAATACGATGATCTGTACAAATTATTATCTTTTATCTTGAATGAATTTTGTAGCCGATTTGTTATGGCTCATTTTACCTACTGTATGCCACTCTTCCATCGGGAATTTCGTAGAAAGAGATTTTTTTTATTAGAATTTTATTTCAAGTTTATTTCGATTTTGCATAGAGTAAATAATCCAAGAATTGGGAATTTTTCATTGAAATATATTTCTTTTGCGTTTCTAAATTATCAATTGATCTATTTTTTAAACTTCCGGTGAACAGATATTTGGCTATCAATATAGAAGGAAAAATCGAACAGGCTACCGTTATAAGGACTTTGTCCTTTATTATCCCAAAATTCATTTTAATTATCGGATTTTGAACTATTTAAGCATAAGATTGTTTGCAAAATTTTGAAGCTTTTGATATAATATGATAATAGGTGTTGCCTAACTTGGGACGAAGTCCAATAATTTTTTTTTAACAATAGCAATTTAATAGAAAATATTATTTCGGACAGGAGGAGGAAGAAATAGATCCAGATTACTGCACATCAGATTTTCTGTAGATTTAACCATGTATTGGTTTCCGGTGCGTCATTTCCGGTGCATGAAAATTTGTCCATTAGTGATTAACCCGAATAATCCAGTCGTTATATTACGCTCCCGCTGGTCGCTACATTAATGCCTGGATGCATTCATTGAAAAAATCCGTCAAACCGGAAATAGTAAATCGCTATGACTTATGGGTATTACGACATAAAATAGGAGGAGCTAAAGTGTTTGTAAATAATGTCCAATGGAGCGATCAGATGAAGTAATGCTGTATGCAATACACATATTCGGATAAATACAACCAAACATGAAATAAAACTTAAATGAATAATTACTATTTTTTAAATATTAAAACATAATGATTTTTATTTCAAAGTTGGAAAGTAAATAAAAGCTTGAATTGAATTCACTCTTATATAATGATTTTTTAATTTCATTTAAAATAAAGATTTAAAAAAATGTATTTGATGATACTGATGGCTGATTAAAATTGTTTGTCATGCATTAGCTGTCAGTTGTAATATACAGGATGTAACCAATATACAGGAAGAGCTCCTACTGTGAAGCCATCTATTTTGAGATGCCATTCAATGAAAATAACAACCTGGCCATATTGCTACATAATAAGAATAAGAATTATTATTTATTTTACTTTACATATTTTTCTCTTCTATAGATTAAAAGCAAATGGTTTGAAAATGAAAAATAAACAGTAATAGGGGGTCCTAAAGGAGGGGTACCAATCACGCAATCACGCTTAAAATTTGGCAAAATCACACTTCACGCTTAGATATTTGGAAATTTCACGTTTCACGCTTATATATTTGGATATTTCACGTTTCACGCTTATCTGCATATATTTTAAGTTCTACAACCATAATTTTAATTTTCCCTCTTCATAACTTCATTCAGTATTGATATTTACTGATAATATTGTTTTCATATTATTTGAAACGGTTATCCGATTAAGAATATCGCTGCCCTGGTTAAATTTTAACTTGTCAGAGAATCTAGCATAAAAAGTCTCCTAAAAACGGGATGCAGTAAAAGAAATGTAGAGTCACAAATCAAGTTATGATGCAGTAAAAGAAATGTAGAGTCACAAATCAAGTTCTGACGCAGCGAAGCATCAGAATACGGACTTTGATTTGTCTTCACGCTTAAAAGTAAGTTAGATTTTCACGCATTCACGTACAGAATAATGATTTTTCACGGATCACGTTGCACCATAGATCACGTTTTCACGTCTATATTTTCCGTTTTTTGCGTGTCACGCTCCGAAAAAAGGCCATTCATGTATCACGCTTAGACCCCTTTCAGACCCACTTATACGTAAACATGGAAATTAGAAACACTGAAGATGAACCTGAAAATGTGCCCTTTATGAGCAGTTGTCGTTTATGTACAGGTCAAATTGTCCTTTATAGACAGTGATTTGTATGTTCTATTTATTAAATAGAGAACATGAAATTGTCCTTTATAGACAGTGATTTGTATGTACTATTCATTAAATGGAGAAAATGAAATTGTCCTTTATAGACAGTGATTTGTATGTACTATTCATTAAATGGAGAACATGAAATTGTCCTTTATAGACAGTGATTTGTATGTACTATTCATTAAATGGAGAACATGAAATTGTCCTTTATAGACAGTGATTTGTATGTACTATTCATTAAATGGAGAAAATGAAATTGTCCTTTATAGACAGTGATTTGTATGTATTATTCATTAAACTGCCATTTATGTACCCTTTAAGGCAGGTTTGATTGTATATTCTAAAAATATGATTGATGAATTTAGAATTAGCCTTGTCAAAAATATTAATAGCACTAAATACTTTGATTGATGATTTTGATGACAGATTTCTTTGATTGTTGGGTGTTAGAAAAACAAATATAGGTTATTTTGATATTTAAAAGATGACATCTCTTTCAGGCATAGGTAACCTTAACAATCAATCAATCAATCATATTTTTAAAAGGACCCTGGTGGCTCAATGAGTTAGGTAGTTAGACTACCTAACAACTCATACAAGCCCATCACCAATACGACGTGGGTTCTCGCCCGGCTTGTAAATTACAGAAAAGATGCACTCGACTAGCAGCCGCAAGTGATAAAGTTTACCAGTTGCTTGCCCATGGTCGGTGGTTCTCTCCGTGTACTCCTGCTTCTTTCACCACTAAAACTGGTCGCCATGATATAGCTGAAATATTGCAGAAAGTGGCATTAAGCACCAAAAATCAATCAATGAAATCAATCAAATTTTTAAAAGATGACATCTCTGTTAGGCTTATCAATCAATTAATCAATCAATCAATCATATTTATTTATTGATTATATTAAAACTTTTTTTTCAGAGTGTGGTTCTAACAACTTGGGCCCAAGCTGTGCTCAGACTTGTCTATGTGATATGGCTAAAACTTCTGATTGTAATAACGTAGACGGAAACTGTACATGTAAAACAGGGTGGCAGGGTGATATGTGTGTAGAGGATGTAAACGAATGTACTGACAATCTTACTATCTGTAACACCATTCCTAATTCTCAGTGTAACAACATGAATGGCAGTTACGAATGTAATTGTGTTACTGGGTACGAGAAACTTACAAATGGAAGCTGTCAAGGTAGGTTGCTATTACGTTTGTTTGTTTGATGGTGTTTTACGTCACTTTCAACAATATTTCAGTTATATTGTGGCGGTCAGTTTTATTGGTGGAAGAAACCGGAGGACCCAGAGAAAACCACTGACAAACTTGATCACATAATGTTGTACACCTCCCCCTGATCGAGATTCAAATTTACAACATCAGTTGTGATATACACTGATTGCATAAATCCATACGATCACAGCCACGACGGCCTTTGGGATTATGTGTGCTTAATGCCACTTTGAACAATTTATTGTGAAGGTCAGCATTATTGGTGGATGACGTGGAGAAAATCTACGGCATGCAGCAAGTAACTGACAAACTTCATCACATAAAGTTTTATCAACTTCACCTGATCATGGACAGAAATGGACACTCACAATGTTAATGGTGATAGGCACTGATTGACATAGATAGGTGTAAATCTAATTATTACATGATTGTAATTTAGGTTGCATAAGATTGGCTTAAAACTGATTAAGAGGTTTTGAGTACTTTCGATATCAATCTCTCAGCATAAAATAGATCCTGGCAGGTGTCCGGAAAATGATATCACCCTCACAAGGTATAAAAATAGATGGGGGAAAACCAGACTCTTGCTATCCTATCAAATTCGTTCTTTCGTTGTTCAATAACCAATGAGATTGCGTTTAACATTTGTTTTTCGGCTGAATCATAAACAAACGCTCCAAAATTGTGATATTTCATTGGTATGACGATGAATTTGTACGTAGATAACAATAAAACATGTTCATGAAATAAAACAATTATTGACTTTAGAATAGGTTGCTATCTGGTTTATCAACCTTTAAACACGTATATTTCACCTCGCCTGTGGCTCAGTGAATATTACATTTTTTCTATATTATTGACTTGATTTATATTACATACTAATGGTACTGAGGGTTCTGTGATCCTGTGTATTCATGTGCTATTTCAACCAATTTTCGCCACCATTTTTTTAAATTTAGCTACCATGGTATCATTGGACCCAGCTGGTATACATGTACATAGCTTTTGTCAACTTCTTTTACATACAGTTTGATCCTATGATACTGTGAATTCATCCAATTTTTGCCACCATATTATAGGACCCTGAAATACATAGTTATACCCCCCTCTCCGAAGGGGGAGGGGGTATACTGTTTTACCTCTGTCCTTATACCCCCCTCTCCGAAGGGTGAGGGGGGTATACTGTTTTACCTCTCTCCGTCTGTCCGTCCAAGATATTTTTCGTCGCATTTTTTCTCAGTAACTGTTGATGGCAGAAATCTGATATTTGGTCACAAGCATCATATAGGTATACCATATTGTCGGTAGCGTTTTTGGACCCGTCAGATTCCTACTTCCTGTTTGCCGACTTAGTTGGTTTTTATACACATTGAACATATATGGACATTTTTCGTCACATTTTTCTCAGCAACTATTGATGACAGAGATCTGATATTTGGTCACACGCTTCATATAGGTACCCCATATCGTGGGAAGCGTTTTTGAACCCATCGGATTCCAACTTCCTGTTTGCCGACTTTGTTGCTTTTCATACACATTGAACATATATGCTCATTTTTCGTCGCCTTTTTCTCAGCAACTATTGATGGCAGAAATCTGATATTTGGTCACAAGCTTTATATAAGTACCCCATATCGTTGGAAGCGTTTTTGAACCCATCAGATTCCTACTTCCTGTTTGCCGATTTTGTTGATTTTTATACACATTTAACATACATTTGTATATGCACAATTTTCGTCGCATTTTTCACAGCAACTATTGATGGCAGAAATCTGATGTTTGGTCACAAGCTTCATATAGGTACCCCATATTGTGGGAAGCGTTTTTTGACCCGTCAGATTCCTACTTCCTGTTTGCCGAAGAGCGGGGGTATCATAGGTGAGCATTAGCTCACAGTTCATCTTGTTTTTGTCAATTTACTGTATACTTGTACTGTGAAAAACTTTTGTATTCACAGGGAACCAGTTTATTTGGTTTTGTTGGCTCACTTTAATCGACTATGAATTGTGGGGAAAATTACCGTTGAAAACGACAGTCGTTAGAATTATACTACTCTTGATATATTCATATTTTTAATTTTTTTTTATTTCAGTGGCAGGTCCAACTACAACATATGCCCCTGCACCAGGTATGAATATTTATCTCTTGATTTCAACACAAACATTAATGTGATAGAGCTTTAGTGATTTTTTACATTTAAATATGGGGCCGTGGTGGCCGTGATCGTATGGTAGTTGGATTTACAACTACCTATGCAATCAGGTACTCTGGTTTCCTCCACCAATAAAACTGACTGCCACGATATAACTGAAATATTGTTTAAAGTGGCGTTAAGCACCATCAAACAAACAAATAAACATACGTTTAAATATTATGTTTCAAGAAGACTTGATTTACATATGCCAAATTTTTTTGGATCGTAATATTCTAAGGTGTCGTAATAAAAACCTGATCACTAACAATGCAGAATTCAACATGTTTAATACAAAATTGCAAATACAGTAGTATTTTACTTTCTCAATGCATCTGAAATCTAGGCTGATTAAATGGGGTGGCTTTGATGGGAGTGGCCTTATAAAGGGAGACAACTGTATCTGTCTATTTTATTTTAATTCTTATACAGGTGAAGACTCTGTAAGAGTTGTTCTAAGACTTAATATGGCTGTTACATTCAACCTGACCAATACAAATACACAGAATTATAAAATGTTGTTCAATGAAACCAGTAGTGTTGTAAGTTCATATACATTTAATTAGAAAAATAAGGATTTTTAGAAATGTTGTATCCCTGTGTTAGTGGAACATACTGTTAGTACTGTTGTCAACGTATAGTCTTGTTCCTATGGGTAATTTATTGATGATTGATTTTTGGTGTTTAACACCACTTTCAGCAATATTTCAAGCAACTGGTAAACTTTATCACTTGCGGCTGCGAGTTGAGTGCACCCTTTTTGAATTTATTGAAAACAACTCCATAAGATATTAAATATTCTATACTGTTAATTCAGTCAGGAATAAATATTGTAATATTTCTTCCAGTCAAAGCAAATACCATATTTGTGATGTAATGCTTAAGTGTGCTCCCTTTGAGTGTGATAGATCATGTGTTCAAGACCTGGTCGTGTGGTGTTTAGAGTGCTCCCCTCGAGTGTGATAGATCATGGGTTCAAGACCTGGTCATGTGGTGTAATGGTTAGTGTACTCCCTTCGTGCGTGATAGTTCATGGGTTCAAGACCTGGTCGTATGGTGTAATGGTTAGTGTGCTCCCTTCATGTGTGATAGATCACGTGTTCAAGACCTGGTCATGTGGTGTAATGGTTAGTGTGCTTCCTTCGTGTGTGATAGATCATTGGTTCAAGACCTGGTCGTGTGGTGTAATGGTTAGTGTGCTCCCTTCATGTGTGATAGATCATGTGTTCAAGACCTGGTCATGTGGTGTAATGGTTAGTGTACTCCATTCATGTGTGATAGATGATGTGTTCAAGACCTGGTCATGTGGTGTAATGGTTAGTGTGCTCCCTTCGAGTGTGATAGATCATGGGTTCAAGACCTGGTCGTGTGGTGTAATGGTTAGTGTGCTCCCTTCGAGTGTGATAGGTCATGGGTTCAAGACCTGGTCGTGTCGTGTAATGGTTAGTGTGCTCCCTTCGTGTGTGATAGATCATGTGTTCAAGACCTGGTCATGTGGTGTAATGGTTAGGGTGCTCCCTTCGAGTGTTATATATCTCGTGTTCAAGACCTTGTCATGTGGTGTAATGGTTAGTGTGCTCCCTTCGAGTGTGATAGGTCATGGGTTCAAGACCTGGTCGTGTGGTGTAATGCTTAGTGTGCTCCCTTCGTGTGTGATACATCACGTGTTCAAGAACTGGTCGTATGGTGCAATGTTTAGTGTGCTCCCTTCGTGTGTGATAGATCACGTGTTCAAGACCTGGTTGTGTGGTGTAATGGTTAGTGTGCTCCCTTCATGTGTGATAGATCACGTGTTCAAGACCTGGTCGTATGGTGTAATGGTTAGTGTGCTCCCTTCGTGTGTGATAGATCACCTGTTCAAGACCTGGTTGTATGGTGTAATGGTTAGTGTGCTCCCTTCGAGTGTGATAGATCATGGGTTCAAGACCTGGTTGTATGGGTAATGGTTAGTGTACTCCCTTTGTGTGTGATAGATCATGTGTTCAAGACCTGGTCGTGTGGTGTAATGGTTAGTGTGCTCCCTTCGTGTGTGATAGATCATGTCTTCAAGACCTGGTCGTGTGGTGTAATGGTTAGTGTGCTCCCTTCGAGTGTGATAGATCATGTGTTCAAGACCTGGTCATGTGGTGTAATGGTTAGGGTGCTCCCTTCGAGTGTTATAGATCTCGTGTTCAAGACCTTGTCATGTGGTGTAATGGTTAGTGTGCTCCCTTCGAGTGTGATAGGTCATGGGTTCAAGACCTGGTCGTGTGGTGTAATGGTTAGTGTGCTCCCTTTGTGTGTGATAGATCATGTGTTCAAGACCTGGTTGTATGTGTAATGGTTAGTGTTATCCCTTCGTGTGTGATAGATCATGGGTTCAAGACCTGGTCATGTGGTGTAATGGTTAGTGTGCTTCCTTCGTATGTGATAGATCACATGTTCAAGACCTGGTCGTATGGTGTAATGGTTAGTGTGCTCCCTTCGTGTGTGATAGATCATGTGTTCAAGACCTGGTTGTATGTGTAATGGTTAGTGTTATCCCTTCGTGTGTGATAGATCATGAGTTCAAGACCTGGTCGTGTGGTGTAATGGTAAGTGTGCTCCCTTCGTGTGTGATAGATCACGTGTTCAAGACCTGGTTGTATGGTGTAATAGTTAGTGTGCTCCCTTCGTTTGTGATAGATCAGGTGTTCAAGACCTAGTCGTATGGTGTAATGGTTAGTGTGCTCCCTTCGTGTGTGATAGATCATGTGTTCAAGACCTGGTTGTGTGGTGTAATGGTTAGTGTGCTCCCTTCGAGTGTGATAGATCACGTGTTCAAGACCTGGTCATATGATGTAATGCTTAGTGTGCTCCCTTCGAGTGTGATAGATCACGTGTTCAAGACCTGGTCATATGATGTAATGCTTAGTGTGCTCCCTTCGTGTGTGATACATCACGTGTTCAAGAACTGGTCGTATGGTGCAATGTTTAGTGTGCTCCCTTCGTGTGTGATAGATCACGTGTTCAAGACCTGGTTGTGTGGTGTAATGGTTAGTGTGCTCCCTTCATGTGTGATAGATCACGTGTTCAAGACCTGGTCGTATGGTGTAATGGTTAGTGTGCTCCCTTCGTGTGTGATAGATCACCTGTTCAAGACCTGGTTGTATGGTGTAATGGTTAGTGTGCTCCCTTCGAGTGTGATAGATCATGGGTTCAAGACCTGGTTGTATGGGTAATGGTTAGTGTACTTCCTTTGTGTGTGATAGATCATGTGTTCAAGACCTGGTCGTGTGGTGTAATGGTTAGTGTGCTCCCTTCGTGTGTGATAGATCATGTCTTCAAGACCTGGTCGTGTGGTGTAATGGTTAGTGTGCTCCCTTCGAGTGTGATAGATCATGTGTTCAAGACCTGGTCGTATGGTGTAATGGTTAGTGTACTCCCTTTGTGTGTGATAGATCATGGGTTCAAGACCTGGTCATGTGGTGTAATGGTTAGTGTGCTCCCTTCGTGTGTGATAGATCATGCGTTCAAGACCTGGTCGTGTGGTGTAATGGTTAGTGTGCTCCCTTGGTGTGTGATAGATCATGTGTTCAAGACCTGGTCGTGTGGTGTAATGGTTAGTGTGCTCCCTTCGTGTGTGATAGATCACGTGTTCAAGACCTGGTCGTGTGGTGTAATGTATAGTGTGCTCCCTTCGAGTGTGGTTGATCATGGGTTCAAGACCTGGTCTTATGGTGTAATGGTGAGTGTGCTCCCTTCGAGTGTGATAGATCACGTGTTCAAGACCTGGTCGTATGGTGTAATGGTTAGTGTACTCCCTTTGTGTGTGATAGATCATGGGTTCAAGACCTGGTCATGTGGTGTAATGGTTAGTGTGCTCCCTTCGTGTGTGATAGATCATGGGTTCAAGACCTGGTCGTGTGGTGTCATGGTTAGTGTGCTCCCTTCGTGTGTGATAGATCATGTGTTCAAGACCTGGTCATGTGGTGTAATGGTTAGTGTGCTCCCTTCGAGTGTGATACATCACATGTTCAAGACCTGGTCGTGTGGTGTAATGCTTAGTGTGCTCCCTTCGTGTGTGATAGATCATGTGTTCAAGACCTGGTCGTGTGGTGTAATGGTTAGTGTGCTCCCTTCGAGTGTGATAGATCACGTTTTCAAGACGTGGTCGTGTGGTGTAATGGTTAGTGTGCTCCCTTCGAGTGTGATAGATCATGGGTTCAAGACCTGGTCGTATGGTGTAATGATTAGTGTGCTCCCTTCGTGTGTGATAGATCATGGGTGCTCCCTTCGAGTGTGATAGATCATGGGGTCAAGAACTGGTCGTGTGGTGTAATGGTTAGTGTGTTCCCTTCGAGTGTGATAGATCATGGGTTCAAGACCTGGTTGTATGGTGTAATGGTTAGTGTGCTCCCTTCGTGTGTGATAGATCATGGGTTCAAGACCTGGTCGTGTGGTGTAATGGTTAGTGTGCTCCCTTCGAGTGTGATAGATCATGGGTTCAAGAACTGGTCGTGTGGTGTAATGGTTAGTGTGCTCCCTTCATGTGTAATAGATCATGTGTTCAAGACCTGGTCATGTGGTGTAATGGTTAGTGTGCTCCCTTCGTGTGTGATAGATCATGGGTTCAAGAACTGGTCGTGTGGTGTAATGGTTAGTGTGCTCCCTTCATGTGTGATAGATCATGTGTTCAAGACCTGGTCGTATGATGTAATGCTTAGTGTGCTCCCTTCGAGTGTGATAGATCACGTGTTCAAGACCTGGTCATATGATGTAATGCTTAGTGTGCTCCCTTCGTGTGTGATACATCACGTGTTCAAGAACTGGTCGTATGGTGCAATGTTTAGTGTGCTCCCTTCGTGTGTGATAGATCACGTGTTCAAGACCTGGTTGTGTGGTGTAATGGTTAGTGTGCTCCCTTCATGTGTGATAGATCACGTGTTCAAGACCTGGTCGTATGGTGTAATGGTTAGTGTGCTCCCTTCGTGTGTGATAGATCATGTGTTCAAGACCTGGTCATGTGGTGTAATGGTTAGGGTGCTCCCTTCGAGTGTTATAGATCTCGTGTTCAAGACCTTGTCATGTGGTGTAATGGTTAGTGTGCTCCCTTCGAGTGTGATAGGTCATGGGTTCAAGACCTGGTCGTGTGGTGTAATGGTTAGTGTGCTCCCTTCGTGTGTGATAGATCATGGGTTCAAGACCTGGTCATGTGGTGTAATGGTTAGTGTGCTTCCTTCGTATGTGATAGATCACATGTTCAAGACCTGGTCGTATGGTGTAATGGTTAGTGTGCTCCCTTCGTGTGTGATAGATCACGTGTTCAAGACCTGGTTGTATGTGTAATGGTTAGTGTTATCCCTTCGTGTGTGATAGATCATGAGTTCAAGACCTGGTCGTGTGGTGTAATGGTTTGTGTGTGATAGATCACGTGTTCAAGACCTGGTTGTAAGGTGTAATAGTTAGTGTGCTCCCTTCGTGTGTGATAGATCAGGTGTTCAAGACCTGGTTGTATGGTGTAATGGTTAGTGTACTCCCTTTGTGTGTGATAGATCACGTGTTCAAGACCTGGTTGTGTGGTGTAATGGTTAGTGTGCTCCCTTCGTGTGTGATAGATCATGTGTTCAAGACCTGGTTGTGTGGTGTAATGGTTAGTATGCTCCCTTCGAGTGTGATAGATCATGGGTTCAAGACCTGGTCGTATGGTGTAATGGTTAGTGTACTCCCTTTGTGTGTGATAGATCATGGGTTCAAGACCTGGTCGTGTGGTGTAATGGTTAGTGTGCTCCCTTCGTGTGTGATAGATCATGCGTTCAAGAACTGGTCGTGTGGGGTAATGGTTAGTGTACTCCCTTTGTGTGTGATAGATCATGGGTTCAAGACCTGGTCGTGTGGTGTAATGGTTAGTGTGCTCCCTTCGTGTGTGATAGATCATGTGTTCAAGACCTGGTCGTGTGGTGTAATGGTTAGTGTGCTCCCTTCGAGTGTGATAGATCATGGGTTCAAGACCTGGTCGTATGGTGTAATGGTTAGTGTACTCCCTTTGTGTGTGATAGATCATGGGTTCAAGACCTGGTCGTGTGGTGTAATGGTTAGTGTGCTCCCTTCGTGTGTGATAGATCATGCGTTCAAGAACTGGTCGTGTGGTGTAATGGTTAGTGTGCTCCCTTGGTGTGTGATAGATCATGTGTTCAAGACCTGGTCGTGTGGTGTAATGGTTAGTGTGCTCCCTTCATGTGTGATAGATCACGTGTTCAAGACCTGGTCGTGTGGTGTAATGTTTAGTGTGCTCCCTGCGAGTGTGATACATCACGTGTTCAAGACCTGGTCGTGTGGTGTAATGGTTAGTGTGCTCCCTTCGAGTGTGATAGATCACGTGTTCAAGACCTGGTAATGTGGTGTAATGCTTAGTGTGCTCCCTTCGTGTGTGATAGATCATGGTTTCAAGACCTGGTCGTGTGGTGTAATGGTTAGTGTGCCCCCTTCGTGTGTGATAGATCATGTGTTCAAGACCTGGTCTTGTGGTGTAATGGTTAGTGTGCTCCCTTCGAGTGTGATACATCACGTGTTCAAGACCTGGTCGTGTGGTGTAATGCTTAGTGTGCTCCCTTCGTGTGTGATAGATCATGTGTTCAAGACCTGGTCGAGTGGTGTAATGGTTAGTGTGCTCCCTTCGAGTGTGATAGATCACGTTTTCAAGACCTGGTCGTGTGGTGTAATGGTTAGTGTGCTCCCTTCGTGTGTGATAGATCATGGGTTCAAGACCTGGTCGTATGGTGTAATGGTTAGTGTGCTCCCTTCGTGTGTGATAGATCATGGGTGCTCCCTTCGAGTGTGATAGATCATGGGGTCAAGAACTGGTCGTGTGGTGTAATGGTTAGTGTGTTCCCTTCGAGTGTGATAGATCATTGGTTCAAGACCTGGTTGTATGGTGTAATGGTTAGTGTGCTCCCTTCGTGTGTGATAGATCACCTGTTCAAGACCTGGTTGTATGGTGTAATGGTTAGTGTGCTCCCTTCGAGTGTGATAGATCATGGGTTCAAGACCTGGTCGTGTGGTGTAATGGTTAGTTTGCTCCCTTCGTGTGTGATAGATCATGGGTTCAAGAACTGGTCGTGTGGTGTAATGGTTAGTGTGCTCCCTTCATGTGTGATAGATCATGTGTTCAAGACCTGGTCGTATGGTGTAATGGTTAGTGTGCTCCCTTCGTGTGTGATGATCACGTGTTCAAGACCTGGTCGTATGGTGTAATGGTTAGTGTGCTCCCTTCGTGTGTGATAGATCACCTGTTCAAGACCTGGTTGTATGGTGTAATGGTTAGTGTGCTCCCTTCGAGTGTGATAGATCATGGGTTCAAGACCTGGTCGTGTGGTGTAATGGTTAATGTGCTCCCTTCGTGTGTGATAGATCATGTGTTCAAGACCTGGTTGTGTGGTGTAATGGTTAGTGTGCTCCCTTCGAGTGTGATAGATCACGTGTTCAAGACTTGGTCATATGATGTAATGCTTAGTGTGCTCCCTTCATGTGTGATAGATCATGTGTTCAAGACCTGGTCGTATGGTGTAATGGTTAGTGTGCTCCATTCGTGTGTGATAGATCACGTGTTCAAGACCTGGTCGTGTGGTGTAATGTTTAGTGTGCTCCCTTCGAGTGTGGTTGATCATGGGTTCAAGACCTGGTCTTATGGTGTAATGGTTAGTGTGCTCCCTTCGAGTGTGATAGATCACGTGTTCAAGACCTGGTAATGTGGTGTAATGCTTAGTGTGCTCCCTTCGTGTGTGATAGATCATGGGTTCAAGACCTGGTCGTGTGGTGTAATGGTTAGTGTGCTCCCTTCGTGTGTGATAGATCATGTGTTCAAGACCTGGTCATGTGGTGTAATGGTTAGTGTGCTCCCTTCGAGTGTGATACATCACGTGTTCAAGACCTGGTCGTGTGGTGTAATGCTTAGTGTGCTCCCTTCGTGTGTGATAGATCATGTGTTCAAGACCTGGTCGTGTGGTGTAATGGTTAGTGTGCTCCCTTCGAGTGTGATAGATCACGTTTTCAAGACCTGGTCGTGTGGTGTAATGGTTAGTGTGCTCCCTTCGAGTGTGATAGATCATGTGTTCAAGACCTGGTCGTATGGTGTAATGGTTAGTGTGCTCCCTTCGTGTGTGATAGATCATGGGTGCTCCCTTCGAGTGTGATAGATCATGGGGTCAAGAACTGGTCGTGTGGTGTAATGGTTAGTGTGTTCCCTTCGAGTGTGATAGATCATGGGTTCAAGACCTGGTTGTATGGTGTAATGGTTAGTGTGCTCCCTTCGTGTGTGATAGATCATGGGTTCAAGACCTGGTCGTGTGGTGTAATGGTTAGTGTGCTCCCTTCGAGTGTGATAGATCATGGGTTCAAGAACTGGTCGTGTGGTGTAATGGTTAGTGTGCTCCCTTCATGTGTGATAGATCATGTGTTCAAGACCTGGTCGTGTGGTGTAATGGTTAGTGTACTCCCTTCGTGTGTGATAGATCATGGGTTCAATACCTGGTCGTGTGGTGTAATGGTTAGTGTGCTCCCTTCATGTGTGATAGATCATGTGTTCAAGACCTGGTCGTGTGGTGTAATGGTTAGTGTGCTCCCTTCGTGTGTGATAGATCATGGGTTCAAGACCTGGTCATGTGGTGTAATGGTTAGTGTACTCCATTCATGTGTGATAGATCATGGGTTCAAGACCTGGTCATGTGGTGTAATGGTTAGTGTGCTCCCTTCATGTGTGATAGATCATGGGTTCAAGACCTGGTCATGTGGTGTAATGGTTAGTGTGCTCCCTTCGAGTGTGATAGGTCATGGGTTCAAGACTTGGTCGTGTGGTGTAATGCTTAGTGTGCTCCCTTCGAGTGTGATAGATCATGGGTTCAAGAACTGGTCATGTGGTGTAATGGTTAGTGTGCTCCCTTCATGTGTGATAGATCATGGGTTCAAGACCTGGTCATGTGGTGTAATGGTTAGTGTGCTCCCTTCGAGTGTGATAGATCTCGTGTTCAAGACCTTGTCATGTGATGTAATGGTTAGTGTGCTCCCTTCGAGTGTGATAGATCACGTGTTCAAGACCTGGTCATGTGGTGTAATGGTTAGTGTACTTCCTTCGTGTGTGATAGATCACGTGTTCAAGACCTGGTCGTATGGTGTAATGGTTAGTGTGCTCCCTTCGTGTGTGATAGATCATGTGTTCAAGACCTGGTTGTATGGTGTAATGGTTAGTGTTATCCCTTCGTGTGTGATAGATCATGAGTTCAAGACCTGGTCGTGTGTTTTAATGGTAAGTGTGCTTCCTTCGTGTGTGATAGATCACGTGTTCAAGACCTGGTTGTATGGTGTAATAGTTAGTGTGCTCCCTTCGTGTGTGATAGATCACGTGATGAAGACCTGGTCGTGAGGAACCAAAGACATATAAATTGGTACTTGCTGCTAAGCACACAACATTAATGAGAAAGAGGAAAGATTGGTTTGCTTGAAATCATGATAATGTGTCCCAAGTGTGGTGAAATGTTCTACCTGTACACTGTTGTTTTAGTGTCCAAGTGTGGTGAAATGTCTACCTGTACACCGTTGTTTTAGTGAGAAAGAGGAAAGATTGATTGGCTTGGAATCAGGATAATGTGTCCAAGTGTGGTGAAATGTCTACCTTTACACTGTGTTTTAGCGAGAAAGAGGAAAGATTGGTTGGCTAGAAATCAGGATAATGTGTCCAAGTGTGGTGAAATGTCTACCTGTACACTGTTGTTTTAGTGAGAAAGAGGAAAGACTTGTTGGCTTGAAATCATGATAATGTGTCCAAGTGTGGTGAAATGTCTACCTTTACACTGTTGTTTTAGTGAGAAAGAGGAAAGACTTGTTGGCTTGGAATCACGATAATGTGTCCAAGTGTGGTGAAATGTCTACCTGTACACCGTTGTTTTAGTGAGAAAGAGGAAAGACTTGTTGGCTTGGAATCAGGATAATGTGTCCAAGTGTGGTGAAATGTCTACCTTTACACTGTGTTTTAGTGAGAAAGAGGAAAGATTGGTTGGCTAGAAATCAGGATAATGTGTCCAAGTGTGGTGAAATGTCTACCTTTACACTGTTGTTTTAGTGAGAAAGAGGAAAGACTTGTTGGCTTGGAATCAGGATAATGTGTCGAAGTGTGGTGAAATGTCTACCTTTACACTGTGTTTTAGTGAGAAAGAGGAAAGATTGGTTGGCTTGAAATCATGATAATGTGTCCCAAGTGTGGTGAAATGTCTACCTGTACACTGTTGTTTTAGTAAGAAAGAGGAAAGATTGGTTGGCTTGAAATCATGATAATGTGTCCAAGTGTGGTGAAATGTCTACCTGTACACTGTTGTTTTAGTGAGAAAGAGGAAAGACTTGTTGGCTTGAAATCATGATAATGTGTCCAAGTGTGGTGAAATGTCTACCTGTACACTGTTGTTTTAGTGAGAAAGAGGAAAGACTTGTTGGCTTGAAATCATGATAATGTGTCCAAGTGTGGTGAAATGTCTACCTGTACACTGTTGTTTTAGTGTCCAAGTGTGGTGAAATGTTCTACCTGTACACTTGTTTAGTGTCTAAGTGTGGTGAAATGTCTACCCGTACACTGTTGTTTTATTGTCTAAGTGTGGTCAAATGTCTACCTGTACACTGTTGTTTTAGTGTCTAAGTGTGGTGAAATATTCTACCTGTACACATCGTTTTAGTGTCCAAGTGTGGTGAAATGTTCTACCTGTACACTGTTGTTTTAGTGAGAAAGAGGAAAGATTGGTTGGCTAGAAATCAGGATAATGTGTCCAAGTGTGGTGAGATGTTCTACCTGCACACTGTTGTTATAGTGAGAAAGAGGAAATATTAGTTGGCTAGAAATCAGGATAATGTGTCCAAGTGTGGTGAAATGTTCTATCTGTACACTGTTGTTTTAGTTTCTAAGTGTGGTGAAATGTTCTACCTGTACACTGTTGTTTTAGTGTCTAACTGTGGTCAAATGTCTACCTGTACACTGTTGTTGTAGTGTCCAAGTGTGGTGAAATGTTTACCTGTACACTGTTGTTTTAGTTTCCAAGTGTGGTGAAATGTCTACCTGTACACTGTTGTTTTAGTGTCCAAGTATGGTGAAATGTCTACCTGTACACTGTTTTAGTGTCTAAGTGTGGTGAAATGTCTACCTGTACACTGTTGTTGTAGTGTCCAAGTGTGGTGAAATGTTTACCTGTACACTGTTGTTTTAGTGTCCAAGTGTGGTGAAATGTCTACCTCTACACTTGTTTTAGTGTCTAAGTGTGGTGAAATGTTCTACATGTACACTGTTGTTTTATTGGTTAAGTGTGGTGAAATGTCTACATGTACACTGTTGTTTCATTGTCTAAGTGTGGTGAAATGTCTACCTGTAGAATGTTGTTTTAGTGTCTAAGTGTGGTGAAATGTCTACCTGTATACTGTTGTTTTAGAGAGATAGCACTGTAAAATAAAACAGCTAACCGTGTTGGTTTATTACAAATCAGATATCATTATCATTTCATCGAATGTAACTTGTTCTTATGATGATATAGAGCTGAAGCTTATATGGCTTGAAACAACAATCACTCACTCATTTTTCTGTTGAAAGAACCAAGAACAACTTACAACATATTATCTTTAACTTTTTGTTTGCTTGTAATTGTTAATTTTAAAAATAGAAAAGTGTTTGATACAAATAGATTTCAATAGAAACTCTATAAATGCTAAATATACAAAATAATATATAAAAATAAGATATTTTGTTTTGATACAGTCAATTTAAAATACAAGAACAAAGAAAATATAACATATATCCAAAGATAATCAGCCGTTCATTGCCGCCTCAACATTAAGCCATTTTATTAATTAATTTGCTCTGTCTGTTTTGGAGACATGTAAAAAGTGGAATTTGTTTCTATTTCAATATAATATTTGAGGTATTAAAGACCTCCATGTAAATGTGTGATTTCTCCCTTACATCAGTATTATATTTGACTTGTTAATCTTATTTTATTGTTTTTTATTGTAGCTTACAAACTACTATTCAAACCATGTATCTCTTAGATCAATCTTCATCAAAGTCGTTCTGTACAGTTTAAAGTAAGTTTATATTCATTCAATTTGGTCGTGATCGTATGGTAGTTGGATTGACAACTGCCTTAATGCTATCAGTCCCTATCTTCACCAACGTTATGAGTTCAAACTCCATTCTTGGCGAGGTGTACTCGATGCAATAAAGTTTGTCAATCACTTGCGGCAGGTCGGTGGTTTTCTCCTAGTAATCCGGTTTCTGCCACTAATAAAAGTAACCGCCACAATATAGCTGAAATATTATAGAAAGTGGCATTAAACAACATAACCAGGCCAAACCATCAATCAATTTTCATTAATATAATTGTTATTATGTTCACAATATTTATTATTATTATTATCAGAATAACAAGGTAGATATTAAAATTAGGGTGGACGACACGTTTCTGTAATAACCTTCAATAGATTGGTTCAATGTCAAAAGATTGGAGCACCCACCTGTATATTTTGGACTAAATGGAGATGAAATTGATGAAATAGAGAATCACTGTCATCTTAGAATAACATTTCAATCATCAGCTACATGGAAAAATCATATATATGATATTTATAAAAAAGCATGCTCTGGTTTATTTTTACTTAGACAAGTTAAACATTTATTAGATAGATATTCCCTTATACATATATATTTTGCATTTATTAGACCAGTTTTAGAATATGGTGATGTAGTATGGGGTAACTGCACTTTAAGGTGTGAAACCTATAATTAATTTCTTTTAGGTTTTCTACTAAATTTGTGTTTTTTCGAGCCTACCTGGCCATTTTATCTTAAGTTTAACCTTTCGAAGACCATACATTTTCTGAAACGTCTATGATTCCTCTACGTTCTGTCAAAATATCAGGCCATGTTTAAAGTCTTGCAGTGAAATGCCAGGCTATGGAAAATACCTACTCCAAAAATAGCTCTGTCATCCCCCAGAAATTCCCTATTTATAGGTCATGCATCAAATCCTCCATATCCATATTAAAATACAACTAAATCAATCACATTTGGGCTCAAAATAATCCTTATACATTTAACTTCAATTATCAATTTAATTATTCCATTCCATTCAGTATTTGTCACAATACAACAAAGTGAAAGGAACTTTTTCTTTAAAAGGGACTACTTTTGTATATGCTCTTAGCTCTGATTGGTTGAATTACTGGTTTGACACCAAAAAGGAATCCGATTTATTGGAAATTGTACAAATAGAAGCTGGTCGAATTATAACCTGTCTTCGATGTAATTCCTCTAGACAAAAACTATACCATGAATTGGGGTGGGAAACACTAGAAAATAGACGGAATAATCACAAACTAATATTATTTTATAGAATATTAAATGGGTTAGCACCTGCATACCTTTATGAGTTGGTTCAACCATATCTACCTAGACAATCAGGATATAAATTAAGAAATGAAAATAATACATTCCATCCACCATTTTCCAGAAGAAGTTCTTTTTATGATAGTTTTATCCCTTTCACTATAAGACTATGGAATACTTTGCCCCTAACTATTACTGAATCTCCAAGTTTAAATATCTTTAAAAATAGATTCTATGAAACTTGGGACACCAATGCACATTATAATTTTGGAATAAGGAAGTTTAACATAATTCATTGTCAATTAAGAAATGAGGCTAGTAACTTGAAGGCACATTTATTTAATGATATTTTATCTGATAATACTAACTGTCCCAACTGTAGTGGTCCATTAGAAGATAACAACCATTTTTTGCTTAACTGTCCTAAATTTAATAACTTAATATTGATTTTATTATTACATGGAAATATTTCAAGCTGTACACAAGTTCATAATTCACACTCATCGTTTTATTTAAGATGCTTCTTTTTTCAATTGCACTCCTCCCATTATACATTTATTTTGCTTTATTTTATTTTCTTTAACTTCTTGTATGTTTAACTATTTATAATAAAATGTAACTTGTTTTCCCCGTAATATTGCTAAAGCATTACTCTCTTGGTGTTGGACAACAATCTATTAATCACAAGACCATATATGGACTTGATACAGGGGCCATCATGGCCGTGATCGTATGGTAGTAGGATTTACAATTAACTGTGCAATCAGTGCCTATCACCACTAATGTTGTGAGTTCGAACCCTGTTCATGGCAAGGTGTGCTTGATACAACATTATGTGATAAAGTTTGTCAGTGACTTGTGACAGGTCGATGGTTTTCTCTGTGTACTCCGGTTTCCTCCACCAATAAAACTGACCACCACAACATAACTGATATATTGTTGAAAGTGGCATTAAACACCATAAGCCAAACCAAACTGATGGCCTTGATACAATCAGGAGAGGCAACAGTAATCAGATAATTTTCTCTTGTCTGTACTTTTTATCATTCTCATTTCAGGGCTGGAAGTTTGATTGCTGACCATGCTGTTGTGTCTAACCAGACTAATTCTCACCCTAATGTTATAGCAGCTGTTGATAACTTAGTAAATGGTGGCACTACAGTCACGATTCAAGGAGTTTCTGCAGGGGCTACATCTGCCTCTATAACAAGTGGCACAAATATATGTAAGTTGGTGACTGTATTTGTAACTTGTTGGACACACTCCTTCTCTACAACTGCTGTTTGATACCTTAAGATTGGTCATTTGAGATATGACCTCTGATCATGACCCCTACTGGATATTTTTTGATGCAATTTGGGTATGGTAAAATAATTTGTATTTTCCAACAACATAGATTTTATCCAAATCACCTGTTTCTCAATTACCTAAGCAACCCAAGAAACTTAACTTATGGTTCCTTGTTAGTTACAAAGCTCATTTGTCCAGGGGGGGGGGGGGGAGAAGCAAATGAGAAACAAAATACTCCCTTTTCTACAACTTGACTTGCAACCTACAATGATTTATTAGTTTATACATGTAGTTTCAATGTTATTTAAATAAATATATAATCTTTATACCGGTATTCATATAGAGCCTTCGTGGTCATGATCGTATGGTAGTTGGATTTACAACTACCTATGCAATCAGTGCCTATCACCACTGGTGTTGTGAGTTCGAATCTCGATCAGGGCGAAGTGTACAACATTATGTGATAAAGTTTGTCAGTGACTTGCGACAAATCGGTGGTTTTCTCCTGGTCCTCCGGTTTCCTCCACCAATAAAGCTGACCTCGACGATATAGCTGAAATATTATTGAAAGTAGTGTTTAGCACCATCAAACAAACAATTTAGCCTAAAGCATTATTGGTTAAAATTATTTTTTTTCAAATTCAACAAATTATAACAAAAAAATTAATGTGTTTCTAACAAGTAATCCAGTACTTCTACATATTTATTTTGCATTATTTCAGTAGATGACTCTACTTGTCTCTAGTTGACTCTAGTTGACTCTACTTGTCTCTAGTTGACTCTACTTGTCTCTAGTTGACTTTAGTTGACTCTACTTGTCTCTGTTTAGGAGACAGGATTCTAACAAGTATAGTATAAATGTTGTTGTTTATTTTGTAGCTAATGTTGACCAATCAACTACAGCATGTAGCTCGTTTAATCAAGTATTCGACTGTCCAACAAATCAAGGATGTGCTATGAATAGTGTAAATGGTGTCCCATATTGTGCGTAAGTAATTATTTAAATTTATGCAGATATTTTAAAGGAGCTCGGTCAAGATTCCTAGATGTCTGACAAATTCCTCAATAGACCATTTACGCATTTCTGTCTCGATTCTAACATAGCTTTTTTTTCCCCAGGTTTTTGTAGGAGTTTCTTCCCTTTAATGTGGACAAAGGTCCATTTCTTGTAAAGTTCAATGAAAATAACAAATATTTTTCCAATATTCGGTATAAAATTGAAATGTTGTAACAACTTGTGAATTTTTTATTTGATATGAAATGACCCTCTGATTTTCTACAATGTCCGAATATCTATACATTTTATGAAATTTTTACATTTATATAATCAAAATCTTTGTCGTATCCATTGCTCTTGCCTGGAAAGGGAACCATTTCGTCCACCATAATGAAAATAACTCATTAAAATGTCAAATAATACTTAATTTTAGAATCAAATCGGAAATTTGTAAATAGTCTATTAGGTTGTAAGATTTCTGGTAAATTACTAAATCAGAGTTAAGAGATTTCTGGTAAATGATTAAATCAGAGTTATGAGATTTCTAGTAAATTACTAAATCAGAATTATTAGATTTCTGGTAATTTACTAAATCAGAGTTATGAGATTTCTGGTAAATTACTAAATCAGAGTTGTAAGATTTCTGGTAAATTACTAAATCAGTTTTAAGAGATTTCTGGTAAATTATTAAATCAGAATATTATTATGAGATTTCTGGTCAATTACTAAATCAGAATTATGAAATTTCTGGTAAATTACTAAATCAGAATTATGAAATTTCTAGTAAATTACTAAATCAGAATTATGAGATTTCTGATAAATTACTAAATCAGAATTAAGAGATTTCTGGTGAATTATTAAATCAGAATTATCAGATTTCTGGTAAATTACTAAATCAGAATTATGAGATTTCTGATAAATTACTAAATCAGAATTATGAAATTTCTGGTATATTACTAAATCAGAATTATGAGATTTCTGGTAAATTACTAAATCAGAGTTATCTGATTTCTGGTATATTACTAAATCAGAATTATGAGATTTCTGGTAAATTATTAAATCAGAATTATGAGATTTCTGGTAAATTACTAAATCAGAATTATGAGATTTATGGTGAATTATTAAATCAGAATTATGAGATTTCTGGTAAATTACTAAATCAGAATTATGAGATTTCTGGTCAATTACTAAATCAAAATTATGAGATTTTTCTGGTAAATTACTAAATCAGAATTATGAGATTTCTGGTAAATTACTAAATCAGAATTATGAGATTTCTGGTAAATTACTAAATCAGAGTTGTGAGATTTCTGGTGAATTACTAAATCAGAATTATGAGATTTCTGGTAAATTACTAAGTCAGAGTTATGAGATTTCTGGAGAACTACTCAATCAGCACAATAAGATATCGGGCTTTGAGAATCAGGCCAAGATGGCCATCATTGCTGGAAAATATTTAATATCATAACTTCTACATTTTAGCAGAAATTAGCATATTATAAAAATCTTATTGAGCATTTTTATTGAAGACAGTTCTTTTTTACATTTTATTTGAACAATTATGCAGAATAATCATATATCAATATCTGAAACAACACAACAAAATTGGACCAAACTTGGTAAAGATGGCATTTGTTTGGTTCTTGTTTAATGTACTATTTGACAGCCTACACCAGTCTTTCAGCAAGGATGTAATAAATAAAATTAGAATCCATCAGGAACCTATATGAATACCAAATCATCTATCATCTACATGTATTATATTTTTTTAAATGTTTTTCTTTCAGGCCATTGCAAAGTACTGGTACGTATTATGTTAATTGTGATCCTTTCAAAAAATTGGTTTAGTTTTTGATGTTTAATGCAACTTTCAACATTATTTCAGTTATCTTACAGGCAGAACAATAGGGAAAGAATTTATTTTAATTATTTTCATCACCTTTTTTTCTCTTATTTCAACATTATTAGAAATACATGTAAAAAACCCATTAAGAAACTTAATAAGATAATTATAATACAGAGGTTTACATGTATAGAATAAGGAGAATCGACCATTTACACATTTCCTACATTGATTTTAAAATCATACATTTTACTGGAGTTATTTCCCTTTAATGTGGACAAAGGGGTCCCTTTCATACACAGTTCAATGAAAATAACATATATTTCCCCCTATATTCTGTTGTAGCAACTTGTGGATTTTCTGTTTACTATGAAATTATCCTTTCATTTTTTACAAGGTTCAATATTTACAAATTACAAGACAATTATATTCAAATTTGTTGTCCTTTTCTTTACTCATGCTAGATCGGATTCCATTTTGCCGGTTGTAAGGGAAGTAACTGTGTATAAAAATGTATAATTTAAGAATCAAATCAGCAATGGGAAAAATATCTGTTGTGTTTAAATATCATATATTTTTGAACATCATGTCAAGATAATCTCATATTTTGAACTGAAGTAAAATGTCCTGATATTTATATTTCATCTTTAGCTCATCAGATCCAAAGGGTCATGATGCCACGATATAGCTGAAATACTGATAAAGTTGGCATTAAACACCAATCAATCAGTCAAGTGAATGTTTCATCAATCATATTTTTTATATATTTTAAATCATGTCTACAGTAATACAGTGGAACTTGTGCAATCCGATACCTGAGTTTTCCAACATCCTGTGACATCCGATAAAAATTTATGGTCCCAAAGTATTTCCGTTAGCTAAAATGAAACCTGAGTATTCCGACATCCTCTACATCTGACACATTTCCTTGGTCCCTTGGTGTGTCGGATAGTACAGGTTCCACTGTATATGATATCCATTAGATCACAAACTATATTTAACACTCTTTTCTATGAATAGTAGTTTAATTTAGTTTAAACATATTTATTTGTCATACACAAGACAAAGGGATCGGGCACAAATTATACAATTTAGGTTGCCATCTCCGTTATTTACATGATATACATACATTGACATATACTGAAATAAAATACATTTAACGTTACAACAGTTGGTGACAGAAATAAAACAGACATGTAAACTTCAGTGAAATAAGTACATTTTGAGTACCTCTTTTCATGATAGGAAGTATGAGAGAGGATATTAAGATAAGTTGTGTTTGACTGATTAATTTTCTTTAAGTAGCTTTTGCTTTCAAAAAAATAAAAATAAATTGAATGAGATAAAAGAAAAAAAAAGAACAAAATAAAGAGAGGAGAAAAAAGAAACATGTTTGCAATCCTGGTATAGTAATTTGAAAATTTAGTCAATGAAGTGCCCCATTTTTTTGATAAATAATTGAACTTGCTGGAAAACAGAGCTGTTAGTTTCATGACTTTCGCCTTCATCGCCATAAAGTAATACATTTAATACAAAAGGTATATTTATTAATTCTATATTATTTTTCAACTTATTTCGTGCAGTAACATATTTTGTGCAGTATAAAATATAATGTTCAGCAGTTTCAGGACCAGCTCCACATGAACAAATTGGATTTTCTATAAGATTACTTCTGAAAAGATCTGATCTTAAAGAACTACATTTTTGGCGTAATCTGGCATGAAGTATATTCAGTTTTCTATTGCCGGTGAAGTGATATGTTGGAGGTCGGGGGAATTGAATGTATTTTAGTTTTAATTTCATTTTAAAAATATGTACAGACGGGGAATTGCGTATAATTATGTCTAGATCATTGCAAAGTTTAGGGTTGCCGGGAAAAATGATTTTTGGTAAAGAGTAAGACATGATAGAGGTGTGGTATAATATTGACAAGGTAAAGAGTAAGACATGATAGAGGTGTGGTATAATGTTGACTAGGTAAAGAGTAAGACATGATAGAGGTGTGGTATAATGTTGACTAGGTAAAGAGTAAGACATGATAGAGGTGTGGTATAATGTTGACTAGGTAAAGAGTAAAACGTGATTGAGGTGTGGTATAATGTTGACTAGGTAAAGAGTAAGACGTGATAGAGGTGTGGTATAATGTTGACTAGGTAAAGAGTAAGACGTGATAGAGGTGTGGTATAATGTTGACTAGGTAAAGAGTAAGACGTGATAGAGGTGTGGTATAATTTTGACTAGGTAAAGAGTAAGACATGATAAAGGTGTGGTATATTTTTGACTAGGTAAAGAGTAAGACATGATAAAGGTGTGGTATATTTTTGACTAGGTAAAGAGTAAGACATGATAGAGGTGTGGTATAATGTTGACTAGGTAAAGAGTAAGACATGATATAGGTGTGGTATAATGTTGACTAGGTAAAGAGTAAGACATGATAGAGGTGTGGTATAATGTTGACTAGGTAAAGAGTAAGACATGATAGAGGTGTGGTATAATGTTGACTAGGTAAAGAGTAAGACATGATAGAGGTGTGGTATAATGTTGTCTAGGTAAAGAGTAAGACATGATAGAGGTGTGGTATAATTTTGACTAGGTAAAGAGTAAGACATGATAGAGGTGTGGTATAATGTTGACTACTTCACAAGTTATAGTTAATAGATTCAGAGACAAGTGGTGGCATTAGATCAGTCAAATATTCAGGACACTGGCCTTGGGTTATTTTGTAAAATAGAACAAGTTTTCGCTGTATAAGGAGTAATACCACTAAATAATCCCCCATAGCATTCTACGTTAAATGAAATCTTTTAGGGGTTTTATACAGGTTTCACCTGAAGCTTAATATAAGTGGCACTCATATCTCATGGAAGGGGTACCTAATTAGAAACTTACTTCCGAAAATCAGCATACATTTAAAGGCATATAAAAAAAATCGTCAGCTTGAAGATGTCAACCCTTAAAAATCCTACTTTCATTTTTGATTGAACACAAATCCAGGTTGTTATTTTCCAATGCAAGCATTTTTTTTTATTTAAAACCACAAGGTCATCAAATATGGGCTTAAAATGATCCTTAACTCTTTAGGTTTCTGCTGACATTCAGTATTTTGCAGTATCTACTATGGTTTATTTTTTATCTAACCGTGTAGAGATTCATTTTGTATTTTACCCATAATACATTATCATACTTCCTTTTGACTGGTTCCCAGATTTAGTTGTATTACACCATGTGCACATATACAATCAAACCTGCCCATGCAGTCACCTCTATTAAGTAGTCACCTGTATTTAAAGGTCACATTTTTTTTGCCCTGTCATAGAACATTTCAAATGAATTTAACCTCTTTTAAGAGGTCACCTGTCTTATAAGGCCACTTTTTTGTCCCAAATGTGACCTCTTAATACAGGTTGGACTGTATATCTTATTATTTATTTACCTATATATATGTAATGTGTAGTATCTATATTATTTATCAAACTTGATTTACATACAATCGGATCCTATTGTACTGAGAGTTCTATGATCCTGTGTATTCATGTGCTATTTCAAACAATTTTTGCCGCCATTTTTAAAATTGAACTACCATGGCATCATAGGACCCTGAAATACATATTCTTTGTCAATTTACTGTATACTTGTACAGTGAAATACTTTTTTGTTCGCAGGGAACCAGTTTAAGTGGTTTTTTGGGCTCACTTTAATCCAATATGAATTGTGGGAAAAATTACCGTTGAAAACGACAGTCGTTAGAAGTATACTACTCTTAATATATTCATGTTATTACCAATTTTTATTTTTAATTTCAGTGGCAGTTCCAACTACAACATATGCCCCTGCACCAGGTATGAATATTTATCTCTTGAATTCAACACAAACATTAATGTGATAGAGCTTTAATGATATTTTACATTTAAATATGGGGCCATCATGGCCGTGATCGTATGGTAGTTGGATTTACAACTACCTATGGAATCAGTGAATATCACCACTGATATTTTGAGTTCAAATCTCGATCAGGGCAAGGTGTACAACATTATGTGATAAAGTTCGTCAGTGACTTGCTACAGGTCGTTGGTTTTCTCCGGGTGTTCAGCTGTTTCCTCCACCAATAAAACTGACCGCTAAGATATAACTGAAATATTGTTTAAATTGGCATTAAACACCTTCAAACAAATAAACAAACAAACAAACAAACATACATTTAAATATTATGTGTCAAGAAGACTTGATTTATATATGCCAAATTTTTTTGGATCGTAATATTCTAAGATGTCGTAATAAAAACATGATCATTAACAATGCAGAATTCAACGTGTTTAATACAAAATTGCAAATACAGTAGTATTTTACTTTCTCAATGCATCTGAAATCTGGACTGATTAAAGGGGTGGCTTTGATGAGAGTGGCCTTATAAAGGGAGACAACTGTATCTGTCTATTTTATTTTAATTCTTATACAGGTGAATACTCTGTAAGAGTTGTTCTAAGACTTGATGTGAATGCTACATTCAACCTGACCAATACAAATACACAGAGTTATACAATGTTGTTCAACGAAACCAGTATTGCTGTAAGTTCATATATATTTAATTAGAAAAATAAGGATTTTAGAAATGGTGTATCACTGTGTTAGTGGAACATACTGATAGTACTGTTGTCAACGTATAGTCTTGTTCCTATGGGTAATTTATTGATGATTGATTTTTGGTGTTTAATGCCACTTTCAGTAATATTTCAGCTATTTCCTGGCGACCAGTTTTAGTGGTGGAAGAAGCCGGAATACTCGGAGAGAACCACCGACCATGGGCAAGCAACTGGTAAACTTTATCACTTGCGGCTGCTAGTTGAGTGCACCCTTTTTTGAATTTATTGAAAACAACTCCATAATATATTAAATATTCTATACTGTTAATTCAGTCAGGAATAAATATTGTAATATTTCTTGTAATATTTCTTCCAGTCAAAGCAAATACCATATCTGTGATGTAATGCTTAAGTGTGCTTCCTTCGTGTGTGATAGATCATGTGTTCAAGACCTGGTCGTGTGGTGTAATGGTTAGTGTGCTCCCTGCGTGTGTGATAGATCATGGGTTCAAGACCTGGTCGTGTGGTGTAATGGTTAGTGTTCTCCCTTCGTGTGTGATAGATCATGGGTTCAAGACCTGGTCATATGGTGTAATGGTTAGTGTGCTCCCTTCGTGTGTGATAGATCACGTGTTCAAGACCTGGTCGTATGGTGTAATGGTTAGTGTGTTCCCTTCGTGTGTGATAGATCATGGGTTCAAGACCTGGTCGTATGGTGCAATGTTTAGTGTACTCCCTTCGTTTGTGATAGATCACGTGTTCAAGACCTGGTCATGTTTAGCCAAAGACAGTTAAATTGGTACTTGTTGCTTCTCTGCTAAGCACACAACATTAATGAGAAAGAGGAAAGATTGGTTGGCTTGAAATCATAATAATGTGTCCAAGTGTGGCGAAATTTCTACCTGTACACTGTTGTTTTAGTGAGAAAGAGGAAAGATTGGTTGGCTATAAATCAGGATAATGTGTCCAAGTGTGGTGAGATGTTCTCCCTACACACTGTTGTTTTAGTGTCCAAGTGTGGTGAGATGTTCTACCTGCACACTGTTGTTTTAGTGAGAAAGAGGAAATATTGGTTGGCTAGAAATCAGGATAATGTGTCCAAGTGTGATGAAATGTTCTACCTGTACACTGTTGTTTTAGTGTCTAAGTGTGGTGAAATGTTCTACCTGTACACTGTTGTTTTAGTGTCCAAGTGTGGTGAAATGTGTACCTGTACACTGTTATTTTAGTGTCTAAGTGTAGTGAAATGTCTACCTGTACACTGTCGTTTTAGTGAGAAAGAGGAAAGATTGGTTGGCTAGAAATCAGGATAATGTGTCCAAGTGTGGTGAGATGTTCTACCTGCACACTGTTGTTTTAGTGAGAAAGAGGAAATATTGGTTGGCTAGAAATCAGGATAATGTGTCCAAGTGTGGTGAAATGTTCTACCTGTACACTGTTGTTTTAGTGTCTAAGTGTGGTGAAATGTTCTACCTGTACACTGTTGTTTTAGTGTCTAAGTGTGGTCAAATGTCTACCTGTACACTGTTGTTGTAGTGTCCAAGTGTGGTGAAATGTTTACCTGTACACTGTTGTTTTAGTTTTCAAGTGTGGTGAAATGTCTACCTGTACACTGTTGTTTTAGTGTCTAAGTGTTGTGAAATGTCTACCTGTACACTGTTGTTTTAGTGTCTAAGTGTGGTGAAATGTTCTACATTTACAGTTGTTTTATTGTCTAAGTGTGGTGAAATGTCTACATGTACACTGTTGTTTTATTGTCTAAGTGTGGTGAAATGTCTACCTGTAGACTGTTGTTTTAGTGTCTAAGTGTGGTGAAATGTCTACCTGTATACTGTTGTTTTAGAGAGATAGCACTGTAAAATAAAACAGCTAACCGTGTTGGTTTATTACAAATCAGATATCATTATCATTTCATCGAATGTAACTTGTTCTTGCGATGATATAGAGCTGAAGCTTATTTGGCTTGAAACAACAATCACTCACTCATTTTTCTGTTGAAAGAACCAAGAACAACTTACAACATATTATCTTTAACTTTTTGTTTGCTTGTAATTGTTAATTTTAAAAATAGAAAAGTGTTTGATACAAATAGATTTCAATAGAAACACTATAAATGATAAATACACAAAATAATATATAAGAATAAGATATTTTGTTTTGATACAGTCAATTTAAAATACAAGAACAAAGAAAATATAACATATATCCAAAGATAATCAGCCATTCATTGCCGCCTCAACATTAAGCCATTTTATTAATTAATTTGCTCTGTCTGTTTTGGAGACATGTAAAAAGTGGATTTTTTTTCTATTTCAATATAATATTTGAGGTATTAAAGACCTCCATGTAAATGTGTGATTTCTCCCTTACATCAGTATTATATTTGACTTGTTAATCTTATTTTATTGTTTTTTATTGTAGCTTACAAACTACTATTCAAACCATGTATCTCTTAGATCAATCTTCATCAAAGTCGTTCTGTACAGTTTAAAGTAAGTTTATATTCATTCAATTTGGTCGTGATCGTATGGTAGATGGATTGACAACTGCCTTAATGCAATCAGTCCCTATCTTCACTAACATTGTGAGTTCAAACTCCATTTTTGGCGAGGTGTACTCGATGCAATAAAGTTTGTCAATCACTTGCGGCAGGTCGGTGGTTTTCTCCTAGTAATCCGGTTTCTGCCACTAATAAAAGTAACAGCCACAATATAGCTGAAATATTATAGAAAGTGGCATTAAACAACATAACCAAGCCAAACCATCAATCAATTTTCATTAATATAATTGTTATTATGTTCACAATATTTATTATTATTATTATCAGAATAACAACGTAGATATTAAAATTAGTGTGGACGACACGTTTCTGTAATAACCTTCAATAGATTGGTTCAATGTCAAAAGATTGGAGCACCCACCTGTATATTTTGGACTAAATGGAGATGAAATTGATGAAATAGATAATCACTGTCATCTTAGAATAACATTTCAATCATCAGCTACATGGAAAAATCATATATATGATATTTATAAAAAAGCATGCTCTGGTTTATTTTTACTTAGACAAGTTAAACATTTATTAGATAGATATTCCCTTATACATATATATTTTGCATTTATTAGACCAGTTTTAGAATATGGTGATGTAGTATGGGGTAACTGCACTAAAAAGGAATCCGATTTATTGGAAATTGTACAAATAGAAGCTGGTCGAATTATAACCTGTCTTCGATGTAATTCCTCTAGACAAAAACTATACCATGAATTGGGGTGGGAAACACTAGAAAATAGACGGAATAATCACAAACTAATATTATTTTATAGAATATTAAATGGGTTAGCACCTGCATACCTTTATGAGTTGGTTCAACCATATCTACCTAGACAATCAGGATATAAATTAAGAAATGAAAATAATACATTCCATCCACCATTTTCCAGAAGAAGTTCTTTTTATGATAGTTTTATCCCTTTCACTATAAGACTATGGAATACTTTGTCCCTAACTATTACTGAATCTCCAAGTTTAAATATCTTTAAAAATAGATTCTATGAAACTTGGGACACCAATGCACATTATAATTTTGGAATAAGGAAGTTTAACATAATTCATTGTCAATTAAGAAATGAGGCTAGTAACTTGAAGGCACATTTGTTTAATGATTTTTTATCTGATAATACTAACTGTCCCAACTGTAGTTGTCCATTAGAAGATAACAACCATTTTTTGCTTAACTGTCCTAAATTTAATAACTTAAGATTGATCTTATTATTACATGGAAATATTTCAAGCTGTACACAAGTTCATAATTCACACTCATCGTTTTATTTAAGATGCTTCTTTTTTCAATTTCACTCCTCCCATTATACATTTATTTTGCTTTATTTTATTTTCTTTAACTTCTTGTATGTTTAACTATTTATAATAAAATGTAACTTGTTTTCCCCGTAATATTGCTAAAACATTACTCTCTTGGTGTTGGACAACAATCTATTAATGACAAGACCATATATGGACTTGATACAGGGGCCATCGTGGCCGTGATCGTATGGTAGTAGGATTTACAATTAACTGTGCAATCAGTGCCTATCACCACTAATGTTGTGAGTTCGATCCCCGTTCATGGCAAGGTGTGCTTGATACAACATTATGTGATAAAGTTTGTCAGTGACTTGTGACAGGTCGATGGTTTTCTCTGTGTACTCCGGTTTCCTCCACCAATGAAACTGACCACCACAACATAACTGAAATATTGTTGAAAGTGGCATTAAACACCATAAGCCAAACCAAATTGATGGCCTTGATACAATCAGGAGAGGCAACAGTAATCAGATAATTTTCTCTTGTCTGTACTTTTTATCATTCTCATTTCAGGGCTGGAAGTTTGATTGCTGACCATGCTGTTGTGTCTAACCAGACTAATTCTCACCCTAATGTTATAGCAGCTGTTGATAACTTAGTAAATGGTGGCAGTACAGTCACGATTCAAGGAGTTTCTGCAGGGGCTACATCTGCCTCTATAACAAGTGGCACAAATATATGTAAGTTGGTGACTGTATTTGTAACTTGTTGGACACACTCCTTCTCTACAACTGCTGTTTGATACCTTAAGATTGGCCATTTGAGATATGACCTCTGATCATGACCCCTACTGGATATGTTTTGATGCAATTTGGGTATGGTAAAATAATTTGTATTTTCCAACAACATAGATTTTATCCAAATCACCTGTTTCTCAATTGCCTATGCAACCCAAGAAACTTAACTTATGGTTCCTTGTTAGTTACAAAGCTCATTTGTCCAGGGGGTGGGGGTGGAGAAGCAAATGAGGCACAAAATACTCCCTTTTCTACAACTTGACTTGCAACCTACAATGATTTATTAGTTTATACATGTAGTTTCAATGTTATTTAAATAAATATATAATCTTTATACCGGTATTCATATAGAGCCTTCGTGGTCATGATCGTATGGTAGTTGGATTTACAACTACCTATGCAATCAGTGCCTATCACCACTGGTGTTGTGAGTTCGAATCTCGATCAGGGCGAAGTGTACAACATTATGTGATAAATTTGTCAGTGACTTGCGACAAATCGGTGGTTTTCTCCTGGTCCTCTGGTTTATTCCACCAATAAAGCTGACCTCGTCGATATAGCTGAAATATTATTGAAAGTAGTGTTTAGCACCATCAAACAAACAATTTAGCCTAAAGCATTATTGGTTAAAATTATTTTTTTTCAAATTCAACAAATTATAACAAAAAATTTAATGTGTTTCTAACAAGTAATCCAGTACTTCTACATATTTATTTTGCATTATTTCAGTAGAGGACTCTACTTGTCTCTAGTTGACTCTACTTGTCTCTAGTTGACTCTAGTTGACTCTACTTGTCTCTGTTTAGTAGCCAGGATTCTAACAAGTATAGTATAAATGTTGTTGTTTATTTTGTAGCTAATGTTGACCAATCAACTACAGCATGTAGCTCGTTTAATCAAGTATTCGACTGTCCAACAAATCAAGGATGTGCTATAAATAGTGTAAATGGTGTCCCATATTGTGCGTAAGTAATTATTTAAATTTATGCAGATATTTTAAAGGGGCTCGGTCAAGATTCCTAGATGTCTGACAAATTCCTCAATAGACCATTTACGCATTTCTGTCTCGATTCTAACGTAGCTTTTTTTTCCCCAGGTTTTTGTAGGAGTTTCTTCCCTTTAATGTGGACAAAGGTCCATTTCTTGTAAAGTTCAATGAAAATAACAAATATTTTTCCAATATTCGGTATAAAATTGAAATGTTGTAACAACTTGTGAATTTTTTATTTGATATGAAATGACCCTCTGATTTTCTACAATGTCCGAATATCTATACATTTTATGAAATTTTTACATTTATATAATCAAAATCTTTGTCGTATCCATTGCTCTTGCCTGGAAAGGGAACCATTTCGTCCACCATAATGAAAATAACTCATTAAAATGTCAAATAATACTTAATTTTAGAATCAAATCGGAAATGTGTAAATAGTCTATTAGGTTGTAAGATTTCTGGTAAATTACTAAATCAGAGTTAAGAGATTTCTGGTAAATGATTAAATCAGAGTTATGAGATTTCTAGTAAATTACTAAATCAGAATTATGAGATTTCTGGTAATTTACTAAATCAGAGTTATGAGATTTCTGGTAAATTACTAAATCAGAGTTGTAAGATTTCTGGTAAATTACTAAATCAGAATTAAGAGATTTCTGGTAAATTATTAAATCAGAATATTATTATGAGATTTCTAGTCAATTACTAAATCAGAATTATGAAATTTCTGGTAAATTATTAAATCAGAATGATGAGATTTCTGGTAAATTACTAAATAAAAATTATGAGATTTCTGGTAAATTACTAAATCAGAATTATGAGATTTCTGGTAAATTACTAAATCAGAATTATGAGATTTCTGGTAAAAGACTAAATCAGAGTTGTGAGATGTCTGGTAAATTACTAAATCAGAATTATGAGATTTCTGGTAAATTACTAAATCAGAGTTGTGAGATTTCTGGTGAATTACTAAATCAGAATTATGAGATTTCTGGTAAATTACTAAGTCAGAGTTATGAGATTTCTGGAGAACTACTCAATCAGCACAATAAGATATACGGCTTTGAGAATCAGGCCAAGATGGCCATCATTGCTGGAAAATATTTAATATCATAACTTCTACATTTTAGCAGAAATAAGCAATTTATAAAAATCTTATTGAGCATTTTTATTGAAGACAGTTCTTTTTTACATTTTATTTGAACAATTATGCAGAATAATCATATATCAATATCTGAAATAACACAACAAAATTGGACCAAACTTGGTAAAGATGGCATTTGTTTGGTTCTTGTTTAATGTACTATTTGACAGCCTACACCAGTCTTTCAGCAAGGATGTAATAAATAAAATTAGAATCCATCAGGAACCTATATGAATACCAAATCATCTATCATCTACATGTATTATATTTTTTTAAATGTTTTTCTTTCAGGCCATTGCAAAGTACTGGTACGTATTATGTTAATTGTGATCCTTTCAAAAAATTGGTTTAGTTTTTGATGTTTAATGCAACTTTCAACATTATTTCAGTTATCTTACAGGCAGAACAATAGGGAAAGAATTTATTTTAATTATTTTCATCACCTTTTTTTCTCTTATTTCAACATTATTAGAAATACATGTAAAAAAACCATTAAGAAACTTAAGAAGATAATTATAATACAGAGGTTTACATGTATAGAATAAGGAGAATCGACCATTTACACATTTCCTACATTGATTTTAAAATCATACATTTTACTGGAGTTATTTCCCTTTAATGTGGACAAAGGGGTCCCTTTCATACACAGTTCAATGAAAATAACATATATTTTCCCCTATATTCTGTTGTAGCAACTTGTGGATTTTCTGTTTACTATGAAATTATCCTTTCATTTTTTACAAGGTTCAATATTTACAAATTACAAGAAAATTATATTCAAATTTGTTGTCCTTTTCTTTACTCATGCTAGATCAGATTCCATTTTGCCGGTTGTAAGGGAAGTAACTGTGTATAAAAACGTATAATTTAAGAATCAAATCAGCAATGGGAAAAATATCTGTTCTGTTTAAATATCATATATTTTTGAACATCATGTCAAGATAATCTCATATTTTGAACTGAAGTAAAATGTCCTGATATTTATATTTCATCTTTAGCTCATCAGATCCAAAGGGTCATGATGCCACGATATAGCTGAAATACTGATAAAGTTGGCGTTAAACACCAATCAATCAGTCAAGTGAATGTTTCATCAATCATATTTTTTATATATTTTAAATCATGTCTACAGTAATACAGTGGAACTTGTGCAATCCGATACCTGAGTTTTCCGACATCCTGTGACATCCGATAAAAATTTATGGTCCCAAAGTATTTCCGTTAGCTAAAATGAAACCTGAGTATTCCGACATCCTCTACAATCTGACACATTTCCTTGGTCCCCAAGACAAAGGGATCGGGCACAAATTATACAATTTAGGTTGCCATCTCCGTTATTTACATGATATACATACATTGACATATACTGAAATAAAATACATTTAACGTTACAACAGTTGGCGACAGAAATAAAACAGACATGTAAACTTCAGTGAAATAAGTATATTTTGAGTACCTCTTTTCATGATAGGAAGTATGAGAGAGGATATTAAGATAAGTTGTGTTTGACTGAATAATTTTCTTTAAGTAGCTTTCGCTTTCAAAAAAATAAAAATAAATTGAATGAGATAAAAGAAAAAAAAAGAACAAAATAAAGAGAGGAGAAAAAAGAAACATGTTTGCAATCCTGGTATAGTAATTTGAAAATTTAGTCAATGAAGTGCCCCATTTTTTTGATAAATAATTGAACTTGCTGGAAAACAGAGCTGTTAGTTTCATGACTTTCGCCTTCATCGCCATAAAGTAATACATTTAATACAAAAGGTATATTTATTAATTCTATATTATTTTTCAACTTATTTCGTGCAGTAACATATTTTGTGCAGTATAAAATATAATGTTCAGCAGTTTCAGGACCAGCTCCACATGAACAAATTGGATTTTCTATAAGATTACTTCTGAAAAGATCTGATCTTAAAGAACTACATTTTTGGCGTAATCTGGCATGAAGTATATTCAGTTTTCTATTGCCGGTGAAGTGATATGTTGGAGGCCGGGGGAATTGAATGTATTTTAGTTTTAATTTCATTTTAAAAATATGTACAGACGGGGAATTGCGTATAATTATGGCTAGATCATTCCAAAGTTTAGGGTTGCCGGGAAAAATGATTTCTCGTAAAGAGTAAGACATGATAGAGGTGTGGTATAATATTGACAAGGTAAAGAGTAAGACATGATAGAGGTGTGGTATAATGTTGACTAGGTAAAGAGTAAGACGTAATTGAGGTGTGGTATAATGTTGACTAGGTAAAGAGTAAGACATGATAGAGGTGTGGTATAATGTTGACTAGGTAAAGAGTAAGACGTGATAGAGGTGTGGTATAATGTTGACTAGGTAAAGAGTAAGACATGATAGAGGTGTGGTATAATTTTGACTAGGTAAAGAGTAAGACATGATAGAGGTGTGGTATAATGTTGACTAGGTAAAGAGTAAGACATGATAGAGGTATGGTATAATGTTGTCTAGGTAAAGAGTAAGACGTGATAGAGGTGTGGTATAATTTTGACTAGGTAAAGAGTAAGACATGATAGAGGTGTGGTATAATGTTGACTACTTCACAAGTTATAGTTAATAGATTCAGAGACAAGTGGTGGCATTAGATCAGTCAAATATCCAGGACACTGGCCTTGGGTTATTCTGTAAAATAGAACAAGTTTTCGCTGTATAAGGAGTAATACCACTAAATAATCCCCCATAGCATTCTACGTTAAATGAAATCTTTTTGGGGTTTTATACAGGTTTCACCTGAAGCTTAATATAAGTGGCACTCATATCTCATGGAAGGGGTACCTAATTAGAAACTTACCTCCGAAAATCAGCATACATTTAATGGCATATAAAATAAATCGTCAGCTTGAAGATGTCAACCCTTAAAAATCCTACTTTCATTTTTGATTGAACACAAATCCATGCTGTTATTTTCCAATGCAAGCATTTTTTTTATTTAAAACCACAAGGTCATCAAATATAGGCTTAAAATGATCCTTAACTCTTTAGGTTTCTGCTGACATTCAGTATTTTGCAGTATCTACTATGGTTTATTTTTTATCTAACCATGTAGAGATTCATTTTGTATTTTACCCATAATACATTATCATACTTCCTTTTGACTGGTTCCCAGATTTAGTTGTATTACACCATGTGCACATATACAATCAAACCTGCCCATGCAGTCACCTCTATTAAGTAGTCACCTGTATTTAAAGGTCACATTTTTTTTGCCCTGTCATAGAACATTTCAAATGAATTTGACCTCTTTTAAGAGGTCACCTGTCTTATAAGGCCACTTTTTTGTCCCAAATGTGACCTCTTAATACAGGTTGGACTGTATATCTTATTATTTATTTACCTATATATATGTAATGTGTAGTATCTATATTATTTATCAAACTTGATTTACATACAATCGGATCCTATTGTACTGAGAGTTCTATGATCCTGTGTATTCATGTGCTATTTCAAACAATTTTTGCCGCCATTTTTAAAATTGAACTACCATGGTATCATAGGACCCTGAAATACATATTCTTTGTCAATTTACTGTATACTTGTACTGTGAAATACTTTTTTGTTCGCAGGGAACCAGTTTAAGTGGTTTTTTGGGCTCACTTTAATCCAATATGAATTGTGGGAAAAATTACCGTTGAAAACGACAGTCGTTAGAAGTATACTACTCTTAATATATTCATGTTATTACCAATTTTTACTTTTAATTTCAGTGGCAGTTCCAACTACAACATATGCCCCTGCACCAGGTATGAATATTTATCTCTTGAATTCAACACAAACATTAATGTGATAGAGCTTTAATGATATTTTACATTTAAATATGGGGCCATCGTGGCCGTGATCATATGGTAGTTGGATTTACAACTACCTATGCAATCAGTGAATATTACCACTGATATTTTGAGTTCAAATCTCGATCAGGGCAAGGTGTACAACATTATGTGATAAAGTTCATCAGTGACTTGCTACAGGTCGTTGGTTTTCTCCGGGTGTTCAGCTGTTTCCTCCACCAATAAAACTGACCGCTACGATATAACTGAAATATTGTTTAAAGTGGCATTAAACACCTTCAAACAAATAAACAAACAAACAAACAAACATACATTTAAATATTATGTTTCAAGAAGACTTGATTTATATTCAACGTGTTTAATACAAAATTGCAAATACAGTAGTATTTTACTTTCTCAATGCATCTGAAATCTGGACTGATTAAAGGGGTGGCTTTGATGAGAGTGGCCTTATAAAGGGAGACAACTGTATCTGTCTATTTTATTTTAATTCTTATACAGGTGAATACTCTGTAAGAGTTGTCCTAAGACTTGATGTGAATGCTACATTCAACCTGACCAATACAAATACACAGAGTTATACAATGTTGTTCAACGAAACCAGTATTGCTGTAAGTTCATATATATTTAATTAGAAAAATAAGGATTTTAGAAATGGTGTATCACTGTGTTAGTGGAACATACTGATAGTACTTGTATAGTCTTGTTCCTATGGGTAATTTATTGATGATTGATTTTTGGTGTTTAATGCCACTTTCAGTAATATTTCAGCTATTTCCTGGCGACCAGTTTTAGTGGTGGAAGAAGCCGGACTACTCGGAGAGAACCACCGACCATGGGCAAGCAACTGGTAAACTTTATCACTTGCGGCTGCTAGTTGAGTGCACCCTTTTTTGAATTTATTGAAAACAACTCCATAATATATTAAATATTCTATACTGTTAATTCAGTCAGAAATAAATATTGTAATATTTCTTGTAATATTTCTTCCAGTCAAAGCAAATACCATATCTGTGATGTAATGCTTAAGTATGCGTCCTGCATGTGTGATAGATCATGTGTTCAAGACCTGGTTGTGTGGTGTAATGGTTAGTGTGCTCCCTTCGTGTGTGATAGATCATGGGTTCAAGACCTGGTCGTGTGGTGTAATGGTTAGTGTACTCCCTTCGTGTGTGATAGATCATGGGTTCAAGACCTGGTCATATGGTGTAATGGTTAGTGTGCTTCCTTCGTTTGTGATAGATCACGTGTTCAAGACCTGGTCGTATGGTGTAATGGTTAGTGTGCTCCCTTCGTGTGTGATAGATCATGGGTTCAAGACCTGGTCGTATGGTGTAATGTTTAGTGTACTCCCTTCGTTTGTGATAGATCACGTGTTCAAGACCTGGTCATGTTTAACCAAAGACAGTTAAATTGGTACTTGTTGCTTCTCTGCTAAGCACACAACATTAATGAGAAAGAGGAAAGATTGGTTGGCTTGAAATCATAATAATGTGTCCAAGTGTGATGAAATGTTCTACCTGTACACTGTTGTTTTAGTGAGAAAGAGGAAATATTGGTTGGCTAGAAATCAGGATAATGTGTCCAAGTGTGATGAAATGTTCTACCTGTACGCTGTTGTTTTAGTGTCTAAGTGTGGTGAAATGTTCTACCTGTACACTGTTGTTTTAGTGTTGAAGTGTGGTGAAATGTCTACTTGTACACTGTTTTTTAGTGTCCAAGTGTGGTGAAATGTTTACCTGTACACTGTTGTTTTAGTGTCTAAGTGTGGTGAAATGTCTACCTGTAGACTGTTGTTTTAGTGTCCAAGTGTGGTGAAATGTTCTACCTGTACACTTGTTTAGTGTCTAAGTGTGGTGAAATGTTCTACATGTACACTGTTGTTTTATTGTCTAAGTGTGGTGAAATGTCTACATGTACACTGTAGTTTTATTGTCTAAGTGTGGTGAAATGTCTACCTGTACACTGTTGTTTTAGTGTCTAAGTGTGGTGAAATGTCTACCTGTAGACTGTTGTTTTAGTGTCTAAATAAGTGTGGTGAAATGTCTACCTGTATACTGTTGTTTTAGAGAGATAGCACTGTAAAATAAAACAGCTAACCGTGTTGGTTTATTACAAATCAGATATCATTATCATTTCATCGAATGTAACTTGTTCTTACGATGATATAGAGCTGAAGCTTATTTGGCTTGAAACAACAATCACTCACTCATTTTTCTGTTGAAAGAACCAAGAACAACTTACAACATATTATCTTTAACTTTTTGTTTGCTTGTAATTGTTAATTTTAAAAATAGAAAAGTGTTTGATACAAATAGATTTCAATAGAAACACTATAAATGATGAATACACAAAATAATATATAAAAATAAGATATTTTGTTTTGATACAGTCAATTTAAAATACAAGAACAAAGAAAATATAACATATATCCAAAGATAATCAGCCATTCATTGCCGCCTCAACATTAAGCCATTTTATTAATTAATTTGCTCTGTCTGTTTTGGAGACATGTAAAAAGTGGAATTTTTTTCTATTTCAATATAATATTTGAGGTATTAAAGACCTCCATGTAAATGTGTGATTTCTCCCTTACATCAGTATTATATTTGACTTGTTAATCTTATTTTATTGTTTTTTATTTTAGCTTACAAACTACTATTCAAACCATGTATCTCTTAGATCAATCTTCATCAAAGTCGTTCTGTACAGTTTAAAGTAAGTTTATATTCATTCAATTTGGTCGTGATCGTATGGTAGTTGGATTGACAACTGCCTTAATGCAATCAGTCCCTATCTTCACCAACGTTATGAGTTCGAACTCCACTCTTGGCGAGGTGTACTCGATGCAATAAAGTTTGTCAATCACTCGCGGCAGGTCGGTGGTTTTCTCCTGGTAATCTGGTTTCTGCCACTAATAAAAGTAACCGCCACAATATAGCTGAAATATTATAGAAAGTGGCATTAAACAACATAACCAAGCCAAACCATCAATCAATTTTCATTAATATAATTGTTATTATGTTCACAATATTTATTATTATTATTATCAGAATAACAACGTAGATATTAAAATTAGTGTGCACGACATGTTTCTGTAATAACCTTCAATAGATTGGTTCAATGTCAAAAGATTGGAGCACCCACCTGTATAGTTTGGACTAAATGGAGATGAAATTGATGAAATAGATAATCACTGTCATCTTGGAATAACATTTCAATCATCAGCTACACGGAAAAAACATATAGATGATATTTATAAAAAAGCATGCTCTGGTTTATTTTTACTTAGACAAGTTAAACATTTATTAGATAGATATTCCCTTATACATATATATTTTACATTTATTAGACCCGTTTTAGAATATGGTGATGTAGTATGGGGTAACTGCACTAAAAAGGAATCCGATTTATTGGAAATTGTACAAATAGAAGCTGGTCGAATTATAACCGGTCTTGGATGTAATTCCTCTAGACAAAAACTATACCATGAATTGGGGTGGGAAACACTAGAAAATAGACGGAATAATCACAAACTAATATTATTTTATAGAATATTAAATGGGTTAGCACCTGCATACCTTTATGAGTTGGTTGAACCATATCTACCTAGACAATCAGGATATAAATTAAGAAATGAAAATAATACATTCCATCCACCATTTTCCAGAAGAAGTTCTTTTTATGATAGTTTTATCCCTTTCACTATAAGACTATGGAATACTTTGCCCCTAACTATTACTGAATCTCCAAGTTTAAATATTTTTAAAAATAGATTCTATGAAACTTGGGACACCAATGCACATTATAATTTTGGAATAAGGAAGTTTAACATAATTCATTGTCAATTAAGAAATGAGGCTAGTAACTTGAAGGCACATTTATTTAATGATTTTTTATCTGATAATACTAACTGTCCAAACTGTATTGTCCATTAGAAGATAACAACCATTTTTTGCTTAACTGTCCTAAATTTAATAACTTAAGATTGATCTTATTATTACATGGAAATATTTCAAGCTGTACACAAGTTCATAATTCGCACTCATCGTTTCATTTAAGATGCTTCTTTTTTCAATTGCACTCCTCCCATTATACATTTATTTTGCTTTATTTTATTTTTCTTTAACTTCTTGTATGTTTAACTATTTATAATAAAATGTAACTTGTTTTCCCCGTAATATTGCTAAAACATTACTCTCTTGGTGTTGGACAACAATCTATTAATCACAAGACCATATATGGACTTGATACAGGGGCCATCGTGGCCATGATCGTAGGGTAGTAGGATTTACAATTAACTGTGCAATCAGTGCCTATCACCACTAATGTTGTGAGTTCGAACCCCGTTCATGGCAAGGTGTGCTTGATACAACATTATGTGATAAAGTTTGTCAGTGACTTGTGACAGGTCGATGGTTTTCTCTGTGTACACCACAACATAACTGAAATATTGTTGAAAGTGGCATTAAACACCATAAGCCAAACCAAATGATGGCCTTGATACAATCAGGAGAGGCAACAGTAATCAGATAATTTTCTCTTGTCTGTACTTTTTATCATTCTCATTTCAGGGCTGGAAGTTTGATTGCTGACCATGCTGTTGTGTCTAACCAGACTAATTCTCAACCTAATGTTATAGCAGCTGTTGATAACTTAATAAAAGGTGTCACTAATGTCACGATTCAAGGAGTTTCTAGCAGGGCTACATATGCCTCTATAAAAAGTGGCACAAATATAGGTAATATATTAGTTGGTGACTGTATTTGTAATTTGTTGGACACACTCCTTCCCTACCACAGCTGTTTGATACATTAAGATGGGTCATTTGAGATATGACCTGATCATGATCCCTACTGGATATTTTTTGATGCAATTTGGGTATAGTAAAATAATTTTTATTTTCCAACATAGATTTTATCCAAATCACCTGTTTCTCAATTACCTAAACGACCCAAGAAACTTAACTTATGGTTCCTTGTTAGTTACAAAGCTCATTTGTCCAGGGGGGGGGGGAAGCAAATGAGGCACAAAATACTCCCTTTCTACAACTTGACTTGCAACCTACAATGGTTTATACATGTAGTTTCAATGTTATTTAAATAAATATATAATCTTTATACCGGTATTCATATAGGGCCATCGTGGTCATGATCGTATGGTAGTTGGATTTACAACTACCTATGCAATCAGTGCCTATCACCACTGGTGTTGTGAGTTCGAATCTCGATCAGGGTGAAGTGTACAACATTATGTGATAAAGTTTGTCAGCGACTTGCGACAAGTTTGTGGTTTTCTCCTGGTCCTCCGGTTTCCTCCACCAATAAAACTGACCTCGACGATATAACTGAAATATTATTGAAAGTGGTATTTAGCACCATCAAACAAACAATTTAGCCTAAAGCATTATTGGCTAATTAATTTTTTTTCAAATTCAACAAATTATAACAAAAAACATTAATGTGATTCTAACAAGTAATCCAGTACTTCTACATATTTATTTTGCGTTATTTCAGTAGATGACTCTACTTGTCTCTAGTTGACTCTACTTGTCTCTAGTTGACCCTAGTTGACTCTACTTGTCTCTGTTTAGTAGCCGTGATTCTAACAAGTATAGTACAAATGTTGTTGTTTATTTTGTAGCTATTGTTAACCAATCAACTACAGCATGTAGCTCGTTTAATCAAGTATTCAACTGTCCAACAAATCAAGAATGTGCTATCAATAGTGTAAATGGTGTCCCATATTGTGCGTAAGTAATTATTTAAATTTATGCAGATATTTTAAAGGGGCTCGGTCAAGATTCCTAGATGTCTGACAAATTCCTCAATAGACCATTTACACATTTCTGACTCGATTCTAATGTAGCTTTTTTTCCCCCAGGTTTTTGTAGGAGTTTCTTCCCTTTAATGTGGACAAAGGTCCATTTCTTGTAAAGTTCAATGAAAATAACCAATATTTTTCCAATATTCGGTATAAAATTTAAATGTTGTACATTTGTAACAACTTGTGAATTTTTTATTTGATATGAAATGACCCTCTGATTTTCTACAATGTCCGAATATCTATACATTTTATGAATTTTTTACATTTATATAATCAAAATCTTTGTCGTATCCATTGCTCTTGCCTGGAAAGGGAACCATTTCGTCCACCATAATAAAAATAACTCATTAAAATGTCAAATAAAACTTAATTTTAGAATCAAATCTGAAATGTGTAAATAGTCTATTAGGTTGTAAGATTTCTGGTAAATTACTAAATCAGAGTTAAGAGATTTCTTGTAAATTACTAAATCAGAATTATGAGATTTCTGGTAAATTACTAAATCAGAGTTGTGAGATTTCTGGTAAATTACTAAATCAGAATTATGAGATTTCTGGTAAATTACTAAATCAGAATTATGAGATTTCTGGTAAATTACTAAATCAGAATTATGAGATTTCTAGTAAATTATTAAATCAGAATTATGAGATTTCTTGTAAATTACTAAATCAGAATTATGAGATTTCTGGTAAATTACTAAATCAGAATTATGAGATTTCTGGTAAATTACTATATCAGAATTAAGAGATTTTTGGTAAATTACTAAATCAGAGTTGTGAGATTTCTGGTAAATTACTAAATCAGAGTTGTGAGATTTCTTGTAAATTACTAAATCAGAATTATGAGATTTCTGATAAATTACTAAATCAGAATTATGAAATTTCTGGTAAATTACTAAATCAGAATTATGGGATTTCTGGTAAATTATGAAATCAGAATTATGAGATTTCTGGTAAATTACTAAATCAGAATTATGAAATTTCTGGTAAATTACTAAATCAGAATTATGAGATTTCTGGTAAATTACTAAATCAGAATTAAGAGATTTTTGGTGAATTATTAAATCAGAATTATGAGATTTCTGGTAAATTACTAAATCAGAATTATGAGATTTCTGGTCAATTACTAAATCAGAATTATAAAATTTCTGGTAAATTACTAAATCAGAATTATGAGATTTCTGGTAAATTACTAAATCAGAGTTATCAGATTTCTGGTAAATTACTAAATCAGAATTATGAGATTTCTGGTAAATTACTAAATCAGAATTATGAGATTTCTGGTAAATTACTAAATCAGAATTAAGAGATTTCTGGTAAATTACTAAATCAGAATTATGAGATTTCTGGTCAATTACTAAATCAGAATTATGAAATTTCTGGTAAAGTACTAAATCAGAATTATGAGATTTCTGGTAAATTACTAAATCAGAGTTATCAGATTTCTGGTAAATTACTAAATCAGAATTATGAGATTTATTAAATCAGAATTATGAGATTTCTGGTAAATTACTAAATCAGAATTATGAGATTTCTGGTCAATTAATAAATCAGAATTATGAAATTTCTGGTAAATTACTAAATCAGAATTATGAGATTTCTGGTAAATTACTAAATCAGTGTTATCAGATTTCTGGTGAATTACTAAATCAGAATTAAGAGATTTCTGGTAAATTATTAAATCAAAATGATGAGATTTCTGGTAAATTACTAAATCAGAATTATGAGATTTCTGGTAAATTACTAAATCAGAATTATGAGATTTCTGGTAAATTACTAGATCAGAATTATGAGATTTCTGGTAAATTACTAAATCACAGTTGTGAGATTTCTGGTGAATTACTAAATTAGAATTATGAGATTTCTGGTGAATTACCAAATCAGAATTATGAGATTTCTGGTAAATTACTAAATCAGAATTATGAGATTTCTGGTAAATTACTAAATCAGAATTATGAGATTTCTGGTAAATTACTAGATCAGAATTATGAGATTTCTGGTAAATTACTAAATCACAGTTGTGAGATTTCTTGTGAATTACTAAATTAGAATTATGATATTTCTGGTAAATTACTAAATCAGAATTATGAGATTTCTGGTGAATTACTAAATCAGAATTATGAGATTTCTGGTAAATTACTATGTCAGAGTTAAGAGATTTTTGGAGAACTACTCAATCAGCACAACAAGATATCCAGCTTTGAGAATCAGGCCAAGATGGCCATCATTGCTGAAAAATCTTTAATATCATAAATTCTACATTTTAGCAGAAATTAGCAAATTATAAAAATCTTATTGAGCTTTTTTAATGAAGACAGTTCTTTTTTTCATTTTATTTGAACAATTATGGAGAATAATCATATATCAATATCTATCAATATCTGAAACAACACAACACAACTGAAACGAACTTGGTAAAGATGGCATTTGTTTGGTTCTTGTTTAATGTACTATTTGACAGCCTACACCAGTCTTTCAACAAGGATGTAATAAATAAAATTAGAATCCATCAGGAACCTAAATGAATACCAGATCATCTATCATCTACATGTATTATATTTTTTTAAATGTTTTTCTTTCAGGCCATTGCAAAGTACTGGTACGTATTATGTTAATTGTGATTCTTTCAAAAAATTGGTTTAGGTTTTTGATGTTTAATACAACTTTCAACAATATTTCAATTATATTGTGGCGGTCAGTTTTATTGGTGGAGGAAACCGGAGGACCCAGAGAAAACCACCGACCTGTCACAAGTTACTAACACTTTATCACATAATGCTGTATCAAGTACACCTCACCTGAGCGGTACTCGAACTCACAACGTTAATGGTGATAGGCACTGATTGCACAGGTAGTTCGAATGCCAACTACTATTCAACCACAATGGCTCCATATATTTCTTGAAAATTACGTAGATGTACTAAGATTTTGACTGACTGAAAATATTCTCAAGGGAATAATTGTTGGAATTTGTCCTTAATACGGTAATGATACTAATGTAGTGAGTAAGAGAGAGTAGCAACAAATACTAATGTTATAGTCTTTGGTTTGACCTTGACCTGACTAGAATTCAAAATCATGATCTACCGCACTGAAGGCGAGCACTTTAACCATTACACAAGCTTTTATAGTCTTTGTTTTGACCTGACTAGAATTCAAAATCATGATCTACCGCACTGAAGGCGAGCACTTTAACCATTGCACAAGCTTATGTAGTCTTTGTTTTGACCTGACTAGAATTCAAAATCATGATCTACCGCACTGAAGGTGAGCACTTTAACCATTACACAAGCTTTTATAGTCTTTGTTTTGCCTGACTAGAATTCAAAATCATGATCTACCGCACTGAAGGCGAGCACTTTAACCATTAATAGGAAAAAAAACTTCAATATTTACATGATCCATTTAATGGTTGATGTGGCAATATTTTTTATCATACAGGCAGAACAATAGGGAAAGAATTTATTCTAATTATTTTCATCACCTTTTTTCTCTTATTTCAACATTGTTAGAAATACATGTAAAAAAACCATTAAGAAACTAAATAAGATAATTAAAATACAAAGGTTTACATGTATAGAATAAGGAGAATCGACCATTTACACATTTCCTACATTGATTTTAAAATCATACATTTCACTGGAGTTATTTCCCTTTAATGTGGACAAAGGGCACCCTTTCATACACAGTTCAATGAAAATAACATATATTTTCCACTATATTCTGTTGTAACAACTTGTGGATTTTCTGTTTGCTATGAAATTATCCTTTCATTTTTTACAAGGTTCAATATTTACAAATTACAAGACAATTATATTCAAATTTGTTGTCCTTTTCTTTACTCATGCTAGATCGGATTCCATTTTGCCGGTTGTAAGGGAAGTAACTGTGTATAAAAACGTATAACTTAAGAATCAAATCGGCAATGGGAAAAATATCTGTTGTGTTTAAATATCATATAGTTTTGAACATCATGTCAAGATAATCTCATATTTTGGACTGAAGTAAAATGTCCTGATATTTATATTTCATCTTTAGCTCATCAGATCCAAAGGGTCATGATGCCACGATATAGCTGAAATACTGATAAAGTTGGCATTAAACACCAATCAATCAGTCAAGTGAATGTTTCATCAATCATATTTTTTATATATTTTAAATCATGTCTACTGTAATACAGTGGAACTTGTGCAATCTGACACCTGAGTTTTCCGACATCCTGTGACATCCGACAAAAATGTATGGTCCCAAACTATTTCCGTTAGCTAAAATGAAACATGAGTATTCCGACATCCTCTACAATCTGACACATTTCCTTGGTCCCTTGGTGTGTCGAATAATACAGGTTCCACTGTATATGATATCCATTAGATCACAAACTATATTTCACACTCTTTTCTATGAATAGTAGTTTAATTTAGTTTAAACATATTTATTTGTCATAAACAAGACAAAGGGATCGGGCACAAATTATACAATTTAGGTTGCCATCTCCGTTATTTACATGATATACATACATTGACATATACTGAAATAAAATACATTTAACATTATAACATGATATACATACATTGACATATACTGAAATAAAATACATTTAACATTATAACATGATATACATACATTGACATATACTGAAATAAACTACATTTAACATTACAACAGTTGGTGACAGAAATAAAACAGACATGTAAACTTCAGTGAAATAAGTATATTTCGAGTACCTCTTTTCATGATAGGAAGTATGAGAGAGGATATTAAGATAAGTTGTGTTTGACTGATTAATTTTCTTTAAGTAGCTTTTGCTTTCAAAAAAATAAAAAGAAATTGAATGAGATAAAAGAACAAAATAAAGAGAGGAGAAAAAAGAAACATGTTTGCAATCCTGGTATAGTAATTTGAAAATTTAGTCAATGAAACACCCGTTTTTTTTTATAAATAATTGAACTTGCTGGAAAACAGAGCTGTTAGTTTCATGACTTTCGCCTTCATCGTCATAAAGTAATACATTTAATACAAAAGGTATATTTATTAATTCTATATTATTTTTCAACTTATTTCGTGCAGTAACATATTTTGTGCAGTATAAAATATAATGTTCAGCAGTTTCAGGACCAGCTCCACATGAACAAATTGGATTTTCTATAAGATTACTTCTGAAAAGATCTGATCTTAAAAGAACTACATTTTTGGCGTAATCTGGCATGAAGTATATTCAGTTTTCTATTGCCGGTGAAGTGATATGTTGGAGGCCGGGGGAATTGAATGTATTTTACTTTTAATTTCATTTTAAAAATATGTACAGACGGGGAATTGCGTATAATTATGTCTAGATCATTCCAAAGTTTGAGGGTTGCCGGGAAAAAATATTTCTGGTAAAGAGTAAGACGTGATAGAGGTGTGGAATGATTTTGACAAGGTAAAGAGTAAGACGTGATAGAGGTGTGGTATAATTTTGACGACTTCACAAGTTATAGTTAATAGATTCAGAGACAAGTGGTGGCATCAGATCAGTCAAATATTCAGGACACTGGCCTTGGGTTATTTTGTAAAATAGAACAAGAAAATGTCAACCCTTAAAAATCCTACTTTCATTTTTGATTGAACAGAAATCCAGGTTGTTATTTTCCAATGCAAGCATTTATTTTATTTAAGACCACAATGTCATCAAATATGGGTTTAAAATGATCCTTAACTCTTTAGGTTTCTGCTGCCGTTCAGTATTTTGCAGTATCTACTAGGGTTTATTTTTTATCTAACCGTGTAGAGATTCATTTTGTATTTTACCCATAATTCCACCTTATATCAGAATGCTGTCTTCTGATTGGTTGATGAAAGGGGTATTTTTTTACCAATTCTTCGTTTTTTCAGCTTTTCCACCATTGCCGGGATATTTGCATAAAAATATCCCGGTACTATAGGAAAATATCCCGCTCGAGACGAAATCCCTTCTTTAAATAGTTTATGACGTCACGGATGTTATTCGAATTAATCGGGTTTCTTCTTTCAACCAACGCTAAAGTAAAGAAAATGACGACAGTTTCAGCCGCTATGTTTGAAATCGTTGAAATATATATATTTCAAATTCATTTGCATTAATTTTTTTTAGCGTGTTGTATGTTAAAGCAAAACCGTGATTTATTTTATTTTTGAATTTGTTCCAGAATTTATACACAGGTCACTTCTTTGAAAAGATTTTTCCTGCTTTCGTAGATTGAGAAAATTAAATAATCGAGGTGGTCTGAAGTTCTGAACCTGCTTGCATGCCACTGTTTTACTTGCTGTTAAATATTCGGCGGAATTAAACAAATATATCCTGTTAGTGAGGGTTAGCGGCTCAGGATATTTGCCTCTCCTCTCAACCGGTATTTTTCGCAAATAACCCTCACTAACAGGATATATTTGTATATAATACATTATCATACTTCCTTTTGACTGGTTCCCAGATTTAGTTGTATTACACCATATGCACATATACAATCAAACCTGCCCATGCAGTCACCTCTATTAAGTAGTCACCTGTACTTAAAGGTCACATTTTTTTTGCCCTGACATAGAACATTTCAAATGAATTTAACCTCTTTTAAGAGGTCACCTATCTTATAAGGCCACTTTTTTTGGTCCCAAATGTGACCTCTTAATACAGGTTGGACTGTATATTTTATTATTTATTTACCTATATGTATGTAATGTGTAGTATCTATATTATTTATCAAACTTGATTTACACACAATCGGATCCTATTGTACTGAGAGTTCTATGATCCTGTGTATTCATGTGCTATTTCAAACAATTTTTGCCGCCATTTTTAAAATTTAACTACCATGGTATCATAGGACCCTGAAATACATATTCTTTGTCAGTTTACTGTATCCTTGTACTGTGAAATACTTTTTTGTTCGCAGGTAACCAGTTTAAGTGGTTTTTTGGGCTCACTTTAATCCAATATGAATTGTGGGAAAAATTACCATTGAAAACGACAGGCGTTAGAAGTATACTACTCTTAATATATTCATATTATTACCAATATTTATTTTTAATTTCAGTGGCAGTTCCAACTACAACATATTCCCCTGCACAAGGTATGAATATTTATCTCTTGAATTCAGCACAAACATTAATGTGATAGAGCTTTAATGATTTTTTACATTTAAATATGGGGCCGTCGTGGCCGTGATCGTATGGTAGTTGGATTTACAACTACCTATGCAATCAGTGCCTATCACCACTGATATTTTGAGTTTGAATCTCGATCAGGGCAAGGTGTACAACATTATGTGATAATGTTTGTCAGTGACTTGCTACAGGTCGTTGGTTTTCTCCGGGTCCTCAGCTGTTTCCTCCACCAATAAAACTGACCGCTACGATATAACTGAAATATTGTTTAAAGTGGCATTGAACACCTTCAAACAAATAAACAAACAAACAAACAAACATACATTTAAATATTATGTTTCAAGAAGACTTGATTTATATATGCCAAATGTTTTTGGATCGTAATATTCTAAGATGTCATAATAAAAACCTGATCACTAACAATGCAAAATTCAACATGTTTAATACAAAATTGCAAATACGGTAGTATTTTACTTTCTCAATGCATCTGAAATCTGGACTGATTAAAGGGGTGGCTTTGATGAGAGTGGCCTTATAAAGGGAGACAACTGTATCTGTCTATTTTATTTTAATTCTTATACAGGTGAAGACTCTGTAAGAGTTGTTCTAACAATTGATATGACTGTTACATTCAACCTGACTAATACAAATACACAGAGTTATAAAATGTTGTTCAACGAAACCAGTATTGCTGTAAGTTCATATATATTTAATTAGAAAAATAAGGATTTTACAAATGGTGTATCACTGTGTTACTGGAACATACTGTTAGTACTGTTTTCAACATATAGTCTTCTTCCTATGGGTAATTTATTGATGATTGATTTTTGGTGTTTAACGCCACTTTCAGTAATATTTCAGCTATTTCATAGCGACCAGTTTTAGTGGTGGAAGAAGCCGGAGTACTCGGAGAGAACCACCGACCATGGGCAAGCTTTATCACTTGCGGCTGCGAGTTGAGTGCACCCTTTTTTGAATTTATTGAAAATAACTCCATAATATATTAAATATTCTATACTGTTAATTCAGTCAGGAATAAATATTGTAATATTTCTTGTAATATTTCTTCCAGTCAAAGCAAATACCATATCTGTGGTGTAATGCTTAAGTGTGCTTCCTTCGAGTGTAATAGATCATGGGTTCAAGACCTGGTCGTGTGGTGTAATGGTTAGTATGCTCCCTTCAAGTGTGATAGATCATGGGTTCAAGACCTGGTCGTGTGGTGTAATGGTTAGTGTGCTCCCTTCGAGTGTGATAGATCATGTGTTCAAGACCTGGTCGTGTGGTGTAATGGTTAGTATACTCCCTTCGTGTGATGATAGATCATGTGTTCAAGACCTGGTCGTGTGGTGTAATGGTTAGTATGCTCCCTTCGTGTGTGATAGATCATGGGTTCAAGACCTGGTCGTATGGTGTTATGGTTAGTGTACTCCCTTCGTGTGTGTGATAGATCACGTGTTCAAGACCTGGTCATGTGGTGTAATGGTTAGTGTACTCCTTTCGAGTGTGATAGATCATGGGTTCAAGACCTGGTCATGTTTTGTAATGGTTAGTGTGCTCCCTTCGTGTGTGATAGATCAGGGGTTCAAGACCTGGTCGTGTGGTGTAATAGTTAGTGTGCTCCCTTCGAGTGTGATAGATCATGGGTTCAAGACCTGGTCGTGTGGTGTAATGGTTAATGTACTCCCTTCGTGTGTGATAGATCATGGGTTCAAGACCTGGTCATGTGGTGTAATGGTTAATGTACTCCCTTCGTGTGTGATAGATCATGGGTTCAAGACCTGGTCGTGTGGTGTTTAGTGTGCTCCCTTCGTGTGATAGATCACGTGTTCAAGACCTGGTCGTATGGTGTAATGTTTAGTGTACTCTCTTCGTGTGTGATAGATCATGTGTTCAAGACCTGGTCGTGTGGTGTAATGGTTAGTGTGCTCCCTTCGTGTGTGATAGATCATGTGTTCAAGACCTGGTCGTGTTTTGTAATGGTTAGTGTGCTCCCTTCGTGTGTGATAGATCAGGGGTTCAAGACCTGGTCGTGTGGTGTAATGGTTAGTGTGTGATAGATCACGTGTTCAAGACCTGGTCGTATGGTGTAATGGTTAGTGTGCTCCCTTCGTGTGTGATAGATCACGTGTTCAATACCTGGTCGTGTGGTGTAATGGTGAGTGTACTCCCTTCGAGTGTGATAGATCACGTGTTCAATACCTGGTCGTGTGGTGTAATGGTTAGTGTGCTCCCTTCGTGTGTGATAGATCATGTGTTCAAGACCTGGTCGTGTTTTGTAATGGTTAGTGTGCTCCCTTTGTGTGTGATAGATCAGGGGTTCAAGACCTGGTCATGTGGTGTAATGGTTAGTGTGTGATAGATCACGTGTTCAAGACCTGGTCGTATGGTGTAATGGTTAGTGTGCTCCCTTCGTGTGTGATAGATCACGTGTTCAATACCTGGTCGTGTGGTGTAATGGTGAGTGTACTCCCTTCGAGTGTGATAGATCACGTGTTCAAGACCTGGTCGTGTGGTGTAATGGTTAGTGTGCTCCCTTCGTGTGTGATAGATCACGTGTTCAAGACCTGGTCATTTGGAACCAAAGACAGTTAAATTGGTACTTGTTGCTTCTCTGCTAAGCACACAACATTAATGAGAAAGAGGAAAGATTGGTTGGCTATAAATCAGGATAATGTGTCCAAGTGTGGTGAAATGTTCTACCTGTACACTGTTGTTTTAGTGAGAAAGAGGAAAGATTGGTTGGCTTGAAATCATGATAATGTGTCCAAGTGTGGTGAAATGTTCTACCTGTACACTGTTGTTTTAGTGAGAAAGAGGAACGATTGGTTGGCTTGAAATCAGGATAATGTGTCCAAGTGTGGTGAAATGTTCTACCTGTACACTGTTGTTTTAGTGAGAAAGAGGAAAGATTGATTGGCTAGAAATCAGGATAATATGCCCAAGTGTGGTGAAATGTCTACCTGTACACTGTTGTTTTAGTGAGAAAGAGGAAAGATTGGTAGGCTAGAAATCAGGATAATGTGCCCAAGTGTGGTGAAATGTTCTACCTGTACACTGTTGTTTTAGTGAGAAAGAGGAAAGATCGATTGGCTAGAAATCAGGATAATGTGCCCAAGTGTGGTGAACTGTCTACCTGTACACTGTTGTTTTAGTGTCTAAGTGTGGTGAAATGTTCTACCTGTACACTGTTGTTTTAGTGTCTAAGTGTGGTGAAATGTCTACCTGTATAATGTTGTTTTAGAGAGATAGCACTGTAAAATAAAACAGCTAACCGTGTTGGTTTATTACAAATCAGATATCATTATCATCTCATCGAATGTAACTTGTTCTTACGATGATATAGCTGAAGAATTGCTCATTTGGCTTGAAACAACAATCACTCACTCATTTTTCTGTTGAAAGATCCAAGAACAACTTACAACATATTATCTTTATCTTTTTGTTTGCTTGTAATTGTTAATTTTAAAAATAGAAAAGTGTTTGATGCAAATAAATTTCAATAAAAACACTATAAATGATAAATACACAAAATAATATATAAAAATAAGATATTTTGTTTTGATACAGTCAATTTAAAATACAAGAACAAAGAAAATATAACATGTATCCAACGATAATCAGCCATTCATTGCCACCTCAACATTAAGCCATTTTATTAATTAATTTGCTCTGTCTGTTTTGGAGACATGTAAAAAGTGGAATTTTTTTCTATTTCAATATAATATTTGAGGTATTGAAGACCTCCATGTAAATGTGTGATTTCTCCCTTACATCAGTATTATATTTGACTTGTTAATCTTATTTTATTGTTTTTTATTTTAGCTTACAAACTACTATTCAAACCATGTATCTCTTAGATCAATCTTCATCAAAGTCGTTCTGTACAGTTTAAAGTAAGTTTATATTCATTCAATTTGGTCGTGATCGTATGGTAGTTGGATTGACAACTGCCTTAATGCAATCAGTCCCTATCTTCACCAACGTTATGAGTTCGAACTCCACTCTTGGCGAGGTGTACTCGATGCAATAAAGTTTGTCAATCACTCGCGGCAGGTCGGTGGTTTTCTCCTGGTAATCTGGTTTCTGCCACTAATAAAAGTAACCGCCACAATATAGCTGAAATATTATAGAAAGTGGCATTAAACAACATAACCAAGCCAAACCATCAATCAATTTTCATTAATATAATTGTTATTATGTTCACAATATTTATTATTATTATTATCAGAATAACAACGTAGATATTAAAATTAGTGTGCACGACATGTTTCTGTAATAACCTTCAATAGATTGGTTCAATGTCAAAAGATTGGAGCACCCACCTGTATAGTTTGGACTAAATGGAGATGAAATTGATGAAATAGATAATCACTGTCATCTTGGAATAACATTTCAATCATCAGCTACACGGAAAAAACATATAGATGATATTTATAAAAAAGCATGCTCTGGTTTATTTTTACTTAGACAAGTTAAACATTTATTAGATAGATATTCCCTTATACATATATATTTTACATTTATTAGACCCGTTTTAGAATATGGTGATGTAGTATGGGGTAACTGCACTAAAAAGGAATCCGATTTATTGGAAATTGTACAAATAGAAGCTGGTCGAATTATAACCGGTCTTGGATGTAATTCCTCTAGACAAAAACTATACCATGAATTGGGGTGGGAAACACTAGAAAATAGACGGAATAATCACAAACTAATATTATTTTATAGAATATTAAATGGGTTAGCACCTGCATACCTTTATGAGTTGGTTCAACCCTATCTACTTAGACAATCAGGATATAAATTAAGAAATGAAAATAATACATTCCATCCACCATTTTCCAGAAGAAGTTCTTTTTATGATAGTTTTATCCCTTTCACTATAAGACTATGGAATACTTTGCCCCTAACTATTACTGAATCTCCAAGTTTAAATATTTTTAAAAATAGATTCTATGAAACTTGGGACACCAATGCACATTATAATTTTGGAATAAGGAAGTTTAACATAATTCATTGTCAATTAAGAAATGAGGCTAGTAACTTGAAGGCACATTTATTTAATGATTTTTTATCTGATAATACTAACTGTCCAAACTGTATTGTCCATTAGAAGATAACAACCATTTTTTGCTTAACTGTCCTAAATTTAATAACTTAAGATTGATCTTATTATTACATGGAAATATTTCAAGCTGTACACAAGTTCATAATTCGCACTCATCGTTTCATTTAAGATGCTTCTTTTTTCAATTGCACTCCTCCCATTATACATTTATTTTGCTTTATTTTATTTTTCTTTAACTTCTTGTATGTTTAACTATTTATAATAAAATGTAACTTGTTTTCCCCGTAATATTGCTAAAACATTACTCTCTTGGTGTTGGACAACAATCTATTAATCACAAGACCATATATGGACTTGATACAGGGGCCATCGTGGCCATGATCGTAGGGTAGTAGGATTTACAATTAACTGTGCAATCAGTGCCTATCACCACTAATGTTGTGAGTTCGAACCCCGTTCATGGCAAGGTGTGCTTGATACAACATTATGTGATAAAGTTTGTCAGTGACTTGTGACAGGTCGATGGTTTTCTCTGTGTACACCACAACATAACTGAAATATTGTTGAAAGTGGCATTAAACACCATAAGCCAAACCAAACTGATGGCCTTGATACAATCAGGAGAGGCAACAGTAATCAGATAATTTTCTCTTGTCTGTACTTTTTATCATTCTCATTTCAGGGCTGGAAGTTTGGTTGCTGACCATGCTGTTGTGTCTAACCAGACTAATTCTCAACCTAATGTTATAGCAGCTGTTGATAACTTAATAAAAGGTGTCACTAATGTCACGATTCAAGGAGTTTCTAGCAGGGCTACATATGCCTCTATAAAAAGTGGCACAAATATAGGTAATATATTAGTTGGTGACTGTATTTGTAATTTGTTGGACACACTCCTTCCCTACCACAGCTGTTTGATACATTAAGATGGGTCATTTGAGATATGACCTGATCATGATCCCTACTGGATATTTTTTGATGCAATTTGGGTATAGTAAAATAATTTTTATTTTCCAACATAGATTTTATCCAAATCACCTGTTTCTCAATTACCTAATCGACCCAAGAAACTTAACTTATGGTTCCTTGTTAGTTACAAAGCTCATTTGTCCAGGGGGGGGGGGGGAAGCAAATGAGGCACAAAATACTCCCTTTCTACAACTTGACTTGCAACCTACAATGGTTTATACATGTAGTTTCAATGTTATTTAAATAAATATATAATCTTTATACCGGTATTCATATAGGGCCATCGTGGTCATGATCGTATGGTAGTTGGATTTACAACTACCTATGCAATCAGTGCCTATCACCACTGGTGTTGTGAGTTCGAATCTCGATCAGGGTGAAGTGTACAACATTATGTGATAAAGTTTGTCAGCGACTTGCGACAAGTCTGTGGTTTTCTCCTGGTCCTCCGGTTTCCTCCACCAATAAAACTGACCTCGACGATATAACTGAAATATTATTGAAAGTGGTATTTAGCACCATCAAACAAACAATTTAGCCTAAAGCATTATTGGCTAATTTTTTTTCAAATTCAACAAATTATAACAAAAAACATTAATGTGATTCTAACAAGTAATCCAGTACTTCTACATATTTATTTTGCGTTATTTCAGTAGATGACTCTACTTGTCTCTAGTTGACTCTAGTTGTCACTAGTTGACTCTACTTGTCTCTGTTTAGTAGCCGTGATTCTAACAAGTATAGTACAAATGTTGTTGTTTATTTTGTAGCTATTGTTAACCAATCAACTACAGCATGTAGCTCGTTTAAACAAGTATTCAACTGTCCAACAAATCAAGAATGTGCTATCAATAGTGTAAATGGTGTCCCATATTGTGCGTAAGTAATTATTTAAATTTATGCAGATATTTTAAAGGGGCTCGGTCAAGATTCCTACATGTCTGACAAATTCCTCAATAGACCATTTACACATTTCTGACTCGATTCTAATGTAGCTTTTTTTTCCCCAGGTTTTTGTAGGAGTTTCTTCCCTTTAATGTGGACAAAGGTCCATTTCTTGTAAAGTTCAATGAAAATAACAAATATTTTTCCAATATTCGGTATAAAATTTAAATGTTGTACATTTGTAACAACTTGTGAATTTTTTATTTGATATGAAATGACCCTCTGATTTTCTACAATGTCCGAATATCTATACATTTTATGAAATTTTTACATTTATATAATCAAAATCTTTGTCGTATCCATTGCTCTTGCCTGGAAAGGGAACCATTTCGTCCACCATAATAAAAATAACTCATTAAAATGTCAAATAAAACTTAATTTTAGAATCAAATCTGAAATGTGTAAATAGTCTATTAGGTTGTAAGATTTCTGGTAAATTACTAAATCAGAATTATGAGATTTCTGGTAAATTACTAAATCAGAGTTGTGAGATTTCTGGTAAATTACTAAATCAGAATTATGAGATTTCTGGTAAATTATTAAATCAGAATTATGAGATTTCTGGTAAATTACTAAATCAGAATTATGAGATTTCTGGTAAATTACTAAATCAGAATTATGAGATTTCTAGTAAATTATTAAATCAGAATTATGAGATTTCTGGTAAATTACTAAATCAGAATTATGAGATTTCTGGTAAATTACTAAATCAGAATTATGAGATTTCTGGTAAATTACTATATCAGAATTAAGAGATTTTTGGTAAATTACTAAATCAGAGTTGTGAGATTTCTGGTAAATTACTAAATCAGAGTTGTGAGATTTCTTGTAAATTACTAAATCAGAATTATGAGATTTCTGATAAATTACTAAATCAGAATTATGAAATTTCTGGTAAATTACTAAATCAGAATTATGAGATTTCTGGTAAATTATGAAATCAGAATTATGAGATTTCTGATAAATTACTAAATCAGAATTATGAAATTTCTGGTAAATTACTAAATCAGAATTATGAGATTTCTGGTAAATTACTAAATCAGAATTAAGAGATTTTTGGTGAATTATTAAATCAGAATTATGAGATTTCTGGTAAATTACTAAATCAGAATTATGAGATTTCTGGTCAATTACTAAATCAGAATTATAAAATTTCTGGTAAATTACTAAATCAGAATTATGAGATTTCTGGTAAATTACTAAATCAGAGTTATCAGATATCTGGTAAATTACTAAATCAGAATTATGAGATTTCTGGTAAATTACTAAATCAGAATTATGAGATTTCTGGTAAATTACTAAATCAGAATTAAGAGATTTCTGGTAAATTACTAAATCAGAATTATGAGATTTCTGGTCAATTACTAAATCAGAATTATGAAATTTCTGGTAAAGTACTAAATCAGAATTATGAGATTTCTGATAAATTACTAAATCAGAGTTATCAGATTTCTGGTAAATTACTAAATCAGAATTATCAGATTTCTGGTAAATTATTAAATCAGAATTATGAGATTTCTGGTAAATTACTAAATCAGAATTATGAGATTTATGGTGAATTATTAAATCAGAATTAAGAGATTTTTGGTGAATTATTAAATCAGAATTATGAGATTTCTGGTAAATTACTAAATCAGAATTATGAGATTTCTGGTCAATTACTAAATCAGAATTATAAAATTTCTGGTAAATTACTAAATCAGAATTATGAGATTTCTGGTAAATTACTAAATCAGAGTTATCAGATTTCTGGTAAATTACTAAATCAGAATTATGAGATTTCTGGTAAATTACTAAATCAGAATTATGAGATTTCTGGTAAATTACTAAATCAGAATTAAGAGATTTCTGGTAAATTACTAAATCAGAATTATGAGATTTCTGGTCAATTACTAAATCAGAATTATGAAATTTCTGGTAAAGTACTAAATCAGAATTATGAGATTTCTGATAAATTACTAAATCAGAGTTATCAGATTTCTGGTAAATTACTAAATCAGAATTATCAGATTTCTGGTAAACTATTAAATCAGAATTATGAGATTTCTGGTAAATTACTAAATCAGAATTATGAGATTTATGGTGAATTATTAAATCAGAATTATGAGATTTATGGTAAATTACTAAATTAGAATTATGAGATTTCTGGTCAATTACTAAATCAGAATTATGAAATTTCTGGTAAATTACTAAATCAGAATTATGAGATTTCTGGTAAATTACTAAATCAGAGTTATCAGATTTCTGGTGAATTACTAAATCAGAATTAAGAGATTTCTGGTAAATTATTAAATCAAAATGATGAGATTTCTGGTAAATTACTAAATCAGAATTATGAGATTTCTGGTAAATTACTAAATCAGAATTATGAGATTTCTGGTAAATTACTAGATCAGAATTATGAGATTTCTGGTAAATTACTAAATCACAGTTGTGAGATTTATGGTGAATTACTAAATTAGAATTATGAGATTTCTGGTAAATTACTAAATCAGAATTATGAGATTTCTGGTGAATTACCAAATCAGAATTATGAGATTTCTGGTAAATTACTAAATCAGAATTATGAGATTTCTGGTAAATTACTAAATCAGAATTATGAGATTTCTGGTAAATTACTAGATCAGAATTATGAGATTTCTGGTAAATTACTAAATCACAGTTGTGAGATTTCTGGTGAATTACTAAATTAGAATTATGATATTTCTGGTAAATTACTAAATCAGAATTATGAGATTTCTGGTGAATTACTAAATCAGAATTATGAAATTTCTGGTAAATTACTAAGTCAGAGTTAAGAGATTTTTGGAGAACTACTCAATCAGCACAACAAGATATCCAGCTTTGAGAATCAGGCCAAGATGGCCATCATTGCTGAAAATTCTTTAATATCATAAATTCTACATTTTAGCAGAAATTAGCAAATTATAAAAATCTTATTGAGCTTTTTTAATGAAGACAGTTCTTTTTTTCATTTTATTTGAACAATTATGGAGAATAATCATATATCAATGTCTATCAATATCTGAAACAACACAACACAACTGAACCGAACTTGGTAAAGATGGCATTTGTTTGGTTCTTGTTTAATGTACTATTTGACAGCCTACACCAGTCTTTCAACAAGGATGTAATAAATAAAATTAGAATCCATCAGGAACCTATATGAATACCAGATCATCTATCATCTACATGTATTATATTTTTTTAAATGTTTTTCTTTCAGGCCATTGCAAAGTACTGGTACGTATTATGTTAATTGTGATTCTTTCAAAAAATTGGTTTAGGTTTTTGATGTTTAATGCAACTTTCAACAATATTTCAATTATATTGTGGCGGTCAGTTTTATTGGTGGAGGAAACCGGAGGACCCAGAGAAAACCACCGACCTGTCACAAGTTACTAACACTTTATCACATAATGCTGTATCAAGTACACCTCACCTGAGCGGTACTCGAACTCACAACGTTAATGGTGATAGGCACTGATTGCACAGGTAGTTCGAATGCCAACTACTATTCAACCACAATGGCTCCATATATTTCTTGAAAATTACGTAGATGTACTAAGATTTTGACTGACTGAAAATATTCTCAAGGGAATAATTGTTGGAATTTGTCCTTAATACGGTAATGATACTAATGTAGTGAGTAAGAGAGAGTAGCAACAAATACTAATGTTATAGTCTTTGGTTTGACCTTGACCTGACTAGAATTCAAAATCATGATCTACCGCACTGAAGGCGAGCACTTTAACCATTACACAAGCTTTTATAGTCTTTGTTTTGACCTGACTAGAATTCAAAATCATGATCTACCGCACTGAAGGCGAGCACTTTAACCATTGCACAAGCTTATGTAGTCTTTGTTTTGACCTGACTAGAATTCAAAATCATGATCTACCGCACTGAAGGTGAGCACTTTAACCATTACACAAGCTTTTATAGTCTTTGTTTTGACCTGACTAGAATTCAAAATCATGATCTACTGCACTGAAGGCGAGCACTTTAACCATTAATAGGAAAAAAAACTTCAATATTTACATGATCCATTTAATGGTTGATGTGGCAATATTTTTTATCATACAGGCAGAACAATAGGGAAAGAATTTATTCTAATTATTTTCATCACCTTTTTTCTCTTATTTCAACATTGTTAGAAATACATGTAAAAAAACCATTAAGAAACTAAATAAGATAATTAAAATACAAAGGTTTACATGTATAGAATAAGGAGAATCGACCATTTACACATTTCCTACATTGATTTTAAAATCATACATTTTACTGGAGTTATTTCCCTTTAATGTGGACAAAGGGCACCCTTTCATACACAGTTCAATGAAAATAACATATATTTTCCACTATATTCTGTTGTAACAACTTGTGGATTTTCTGTTTGCTATGAAATTATCCTTTCATTTTTTACAAGGTTCAATATTTACAAATTACAAGACAATTATATTCAAATTTGTTGTCCTTTTCTTTACTCATGCTAGATCGGATTCCATTTTGCCAGTTGTAAGGGAAGTAACTGTGTATAAAAACGTATAACTTAAGAATCAAATCGGCAATGGGAAAAATATCTGTTGTGTTTAAATATCATATAGTTTTGAACATCATGTCAAGATAATCTCATATTTTGGACTGAAGTAAAATGTCCTGATATTTATATTTCATCTTTAACTCATCAGATCCAAAGGGTCATGATGCCACGATATAGCTGAAATACTGATAAAGTTGGCATTAAACACCAATCAATCAGTCAAGTGAATGTTTCATCAATCATATTTTTTATATATTTTAAATCATGTCTACTGTAATACAGTGGAACTTGTGCAATCTGACACCTGAGTTTTCCGACATCCTGTGACATCCGACAAAAATGTATGGTCCCAAACTATTTCCGTTAGCTAAAATGAAACATGAGTATTCCGACATCCTCTACAATCTGACACATTTCCTTGGTCCCTTGGTGTGTCGGATAATACAGGTTCCACTGTATATGATATCCATTAGATCACAAACTATATTTCACACTCTTTTCTATGAATAGTAGTTTAATTTAGTTTAAACATATTTATTTGTCATAAACAAGACAAAGGGATCGGGCACAAATTATACAATTTAGGTTGCCATCTCCGTTATTTACATGATATACATACATTGACATATACTGAAATAAAATACATTTAACATTATAACATGATATACATACATTGACATATACTGAAATAAAATACATTTAACATTATAACATGATATACATACATTGACATATACTGAAATAAACTACATTTAACATTACAACAGTTGGTGACAGAAATAAAACAGACATGTAAACTTCAGTGAAATAAGTATATTTCGAGTACCTCTTTTCATGATAGGAAGTATGAGAGAGGATATTAAGATAAGTTGTGTTTGACTGATTAATTTTCTTTAAGTAGCTTTTGCTTTCAAAAAAATAAAAAGAAATTGAATGAGATAAAAGAAGAAAATAAAGAGAGGAGAAAAAAGAAACATGTTTGCAATCCTGGTATAGTAATTTGAAAATTTAGTCAATGAAACACCCGTTTTTTTTTATAAATAATTGAACTTGCTGGAAAACAGAGCTGTTAGTTTCATGACTTTCGCCTTCATCGTCATAAAGTAATACATTTAATACAAAAGGTATATTTATTAATTCTATATTATTTTTCAACTTATTTCGTGCAGTAACATATTTTGTGCAGTATAAAATATAATGTTCAGCAGTTTCAGGACCAGCCCCACATGAACAAATTGGATTTTCTATAAGATTACTTCTGAAAAGATCTGATCTTAAAAGAACTACATTTTTGGCGTAATCTGGCATGAAGTATATTCAGTTTTCTATTGCCGGTGAAGTGATATGTTGGAGGCCGGGGGAATTGAATGTATTTTACTTTTAATTTCATTTTAAAAATATGTACAGACGGGGAATTGCGTATAATTATGTCTAGATCATTCCAAAGTTTGAGGGTTGCCGGGAAAAAATATTTCTGGTAAAGAGTAAGACGTGATAGAGGTGTGGTATAATTTTGACTAGGTAAAGAGTAAGACATGATAGAGGTGTGGTATAATTTTGACTAGGTAAAGAGTAAGACGTGATAGAGGTGTGGTATAATTTTGACGACTTCACAAGTTATAGTTAATAGATTCAGAGACAAGTTGTGGCATCAGATCAGTCAAATATTCAGGACACTGGCCTTGGGTTATTTTGTAAAATAGAACAAGAAAATGTCAACCCTTAAAAATCCTACTTTCATTTTTGATTGAACAGAAATCCAGGTTGTTATTTTCCAATGCAAGCATTTATTTTATTTAAGACCACAATGTCATCAAATATGGGTTTAAAATGATCCTTAACTCTTTAGGTTTCTGCTGCCGTTCAGTATTTTGCAGTATCTACTAGGGTTTATTTTTTATCTAACCGTGTAGAGATTCATTTTGTATTTTACCCATAATTCCACCTTATATCAGAATGCTGTCTTCTGATTGGTTGATGAAAGGGGTATTTTTTTACCAATTCTTCGTTTTTTCAGCTTTTCCACCATTGCCGGGATATTTGCATAAAAATATCCCGGTACTATAGGAAAATATCCCGCTCGAGACGAAATCCCTTCTTTAAATAGTTTATTACGTCACGGATGTTATTCGAATTACTCGGGTTTCTTCTTTCAACCAACGCTAAAGTAAAGAAAATGACGACAGTTTCAGCCGCTATGTTTGAAATCGTTGAAATATATATATTTCAAATTCATTTGCATTAATTTTTTTTAGCGTGTTGTATGTTAAAGCAAAACCGTGATTTATTTTATTTTTGAATTTGTTCCAGAATTTATACACTGGTCACTTCTTTGAAAAGATTTTTCCTGCTTTCGTAGATTGAGAAAATTAAATAATCGAGGTGGTCTGAAGTTCTGAACCTGCTTGCATGCCACTGTTTTACTTGCTGTTAAATATTCGGCGGAATTAAACAAATATATCCTGTTAGTGAGGGTTAGCGGCTCAGGATATTTGCCTCTCCTCTCAACCGGTATTTTTCGCAAATAACCCTCACTAACAGGATATATTTGTATATAATACATTATCATACTTCCTTTTGACTGGTTCCCAGATTTAGTTGTATTACACCATATGCACATATACAATCAAACCTGCCCATGCAGTCACCTCTATTAAGTAGTCACCTGTACTTAAAGGTCACATTTTTTTTGCCCTGTCATAGAACATTTCAAATGAATTTAACCTCTTTTAAGAGGTCACCTATCTTATAAGGCCACTTTTTTTGGTCCCAAATGTGACCTCTTAATACAGGTTGGACTGTATATTTTATTATTTATTTACCTATATGTATGTAATGTGTAGTATCTATATTATTTATCAAACTTGATTTACACACAATCGGATCCTATTGTACTGAGAGTTCTATGATCCTGTGTATTCATGTGCTATTTCAAACAATTTTTGCCGCCATTTTTAAAATTTAACTACCATGGTATCATAGGACCCTGAAATACATATTCTTTGTCAGTTTACTGTATCCTTGTACTGTGAAATACTTTTTTGTTCGCAGGGAACCAGTTTAAGTGGTTTTTTGGGCTCACTTTAATCCAATATGAATTGTGGGAAAAATTACCATTGAAAACGACAGGCGTTAGAAGTATACTACTCTTAATATATTCATATTATTACCAATATTTATTTTTAATTTCAGTGGCAGTTCCAACTACAACATATTCCCCTGCACAAGGTATGAATATTTATCTCTTGAATTCAGCACAAACATTAATGTGATAGAGCTTTAAAGATTTTTTACATTTAAATATGGGGCCGTCGTGGCCGTGATCGTATGGTAGTTGGATTTACAACTACCTATGCAATCAGTGCCTATCACCACTGATATTTTGAGTTTGAATCTCGATCAGGGCAAAGTGTACAACATTATGTGATAATGTTTGTCAGTGACTTGCTACAGGTCGTTGGTTTTCTCCGGGTCCTCAGCTGTTTCCTCCACCAATAAAACTGACCGCTACGATATAACTGAAATATTGTTTAAAGTGGCATTGAACACCTTCAAACAAATAAACAAACAAACAAACAAACATACATTTAAATATTATGTTTCAAGAAGACTTGATTTATATATGCCAAATGTTTTTGGATCGTAATATTCTAAGATGTCATAATAAAAACCTGATCACTAACAATGCAAAATTCAACATGTTTAATACAAAATTGCAAATACGGTAGTATTTTACTTTCTCAATGCATCTGAAATCTGGACTGATTAAAGGGGTGGCTTTGATGAGAGTGGCCTTATAAAGGGAGACAACTGTATCTGTCTATTTTATTTTAATTCTTATACAGGTGAAGACTCTGTAAGAGTTGTTCTAACAATTGATATGACTGCTACATTCAACCTGACTAATACAAATACACAGAGTTATAAAATGTTGTTCAACGAAACCAGTATTGCTGTAAGTTCATATATATTTAATTAGAAAAATAAGGATTTTACAAATGGTGTATCACTGTGTTACTGGAACATACTGTTAGTACTGTTTTCAACATATAGTCTTGTTCCTATGGGTAATTTATTGATGATTGATTTTTGGTGTTTAACGCCACTTTCAGTAATATTTCAGCTATTTCATAGCGACCAGTTTTAGTGGTGGAAGAAGCGGAGTACTCAGAGAGAACCACCGACCATGGGCAAGCTTTATCACTTGCGGCTGCGAGTTGAGTGCACCCTTTTTTGAATTTATTGAAAATAACTCCATAATATATTAAATATTCTATACTGTTAATTCAGTCAGGAATAAATATTGTAATATTTCTTGTAATATTTCTTCCAGTCAAAGCAAATACCATATCTGTGGTGTAATGCTTAAGTGTGCTTCCTTCGAGTGTAATAGATCATGGGTTCAAGACCTGGTCGTGTGGTGTAATGGTTAGTATGCTCCCTTCAAGTGTGATAGATCATGGGTTCAAGACCTGGTCGTGTGGTGTAATGGTTAGTATACTCCCTTCGTGTGATGATAGATCATGTGTTCAAGACCTGGTCGTGTGGTGTAATGGTTAGTATGCTCCCTTCGTGTGTGATAGATCATGGGTTCAAGACCTGGTCGTATGGTGTTATGGTTAGTGTACTCCCTTCGTGTGTGTGATAGATCACGTGTTCAAGACCTGTTCATGTGGTGTAATGGTTAGTGTACTCCTTTCGAGTGTGATAGATCATGGGTTCAAGACCTGGTCATGTTTTGTAATGGTTAGTGTGCTCCCTTCGTGTGTGATAGATCAGGGGTTCAAGACCTGGTCGTGTGGTGTAATAGTTAGTGTGCTCCCTTCGAGTGTGATAGATCATGGGTTCAAGACCTGGTCGTGTGGTGTAATGGTTAATGTACTCCCTTCGTGTGTGATAGATCATGGGTTCAAGACCTGGTCATGTGGTGTAATGGTTAATGTACTCCCTTCGTGTGTGATAGATCATGGGTTCAAGACCTGGTCGTGTGGTGTTTAGTGTGCTCCCTTCGTGTGATAGATCACGTGTTCAAGACCTGGTCGTATGGTGTAATGTTTAGTGTACTCTCTTCGTGTGTGATAGATCATGTGTTCAAGACCTGGTCGTGTGGTGTAATGGTTAGTGTGCTCCCTTCGTGTGTGATAGATCATGCGTTCAAGACCTGGTCGTGTTTTGTAATGGTTAGTGTGCTCCCTTTGTGTGTGATAGATCAGGGGTTCAAGACCTGGTCGTGTGGTGTAATGGTTAGTGTGTGATAGATCACGTGTTCAAGACCTGGTCGTATGGTGTAATGGTTAGTGTGCTCCCTTCGTGTGTGATAGATCACGTGTTCAATACCTGGTCGTGTGGTGTAATGGTGAGTGTACTCCCTTCGAGTGTGATAGATCACGTGTTCAATACCTGGTCGTGTGGTGTAATGGTTAGTGTGCTCCCTTCGTGTGTGATAGATCATGGGTTCAAGACTTGGTCGTGTTTTGTAATGGTTAGTGTGCTCCCTTTGTGTGTGATAGATCAGGGGTTCAAGACCTGGTCGTGTGGTGTAATGGTTAGTGTGTGATAGATCACGTGTTCAAGACCTGGTCGTATGGTGTAATGGTTAGTGTGCTCCCTTCGTGTGTGATAGATCACGTGTTCAATACCTGGTCGTGTGGTGTAATGGTGAGTGTACTCCCTTCGAGTGTGATAGATCACGTGTTCAAGACCTGGTCGTGTGGTGTAATGGTTAGTGTGCTCCCTTCGTGTGTGATAGATCACGTGTTCAAGACCTGGTCATTTAGAACCAAAGACAGTTAAATTGGTACTTGTTGCTTCTCTGCTAAGCACACAACATTAATGAGAAAGAGGAAAGATTGGTTGGCTATAAATCAGGATAATGTGTCCAAGTGTGGTGAAATTTACTACCTGTACACTGTTGTTTTAGTGAGAAAGAGGAAAGATTGGTTGGCTTGAAATCATGATAATGTGTCCAAGTGTGGTGAAATGTTCTACCTGTACACTGTTGTTTTAGTGAGAAAGAGGAACGATTGGTTGGCTTGAAATCAGGATAATGTGTCCAAGTGTGGTGAAATGTTCTACCTGTACACTGTTGTTTTAGTGAGAAAGAGGAAAGATTGATTGGCTAAAAATCAGGATAATATGCCCAAATGTGGTGAAATGTCTACCTGTACACTGTTGTTTTAGTGAGAAAGAGGAAAGATTGGTAGGCTAGAAATCAGGATAATGTGCCCAAGTGTGGTGAAATGTTCTACCTGTACACTGTTGTTTTAGTGAGAAAGAGGAAAGATTGGTTGGCTAGAAATCAGGATAATGTGCCCAAGTGTGGTGAAATGTTCTACCTGTACACTGTTGTTTTAGTGAGAAAGAGGAAAGATCGATTGGCTAGAAATCAGGATAATGTGCCCAAGTGTGGTGAACTGTCTACCTGTAGACTGTTGTTTTAGTGTCTAAGTGTGGTGAAATGTCTACCTGTATAATGTTGTTTTAGAGAGATAGCACTGTAAAATAAAACAGCTAACCGTGTTGGTTTATTACAAATCAGATATCATTATCATCTCATCGAATGTAACTTGTTCTTACGATGATATAGCTGAAGAATTGCTCATTTGGCTTGAAACAACAATCACTCACTCATTTTTCTGTTGAAAGATCCAAGAACAACTTACAACATATTATCTTTATCTTTTTGTTTGCTTGTAATTGTTAATTTTAAAAATAGAAAAGTGTTTGATGCAAATAAATTTCAATAAAAACACTATAAATGATAAATACACAAAATAATATATAAAAATAAGATATTTTGTTTTGATACAGTCAATTTAAAATACAAGAACAAAGAAAATATAACATGTATCCAACGATAATCAGCCATTCATTGCCACCTCAACATTAAGATGTTTTATTAATTAATTTGCTCTGTCTGTTTTGGAGACATGTAAAAAGTGGAATTTTTTTCTATTTCAATATAATATTTGAGGTATTGAAGACCTCCATGTAAATGTGTGATTTCTCCCTTACATCAGTATTATATTTGACTTGTTAATCTTATTTTATTGTTTTTTATTGTAGCTTACAAACTACTATTCAAACCATGTATCTCTTAGATCAATCTTCATCAAAGTCGTTCTGTACAGTTTAAAGTAAGTTTATATTCATTCAATTTGGTCGTGATCGTATGGTAGTTGGATTGACAACTGCCTTAATGCAATCAGTCCCTATCTTCACCAACGTTATGAGTTCGAACTCCACTCTTGGCGAGGTGTACTCGATGCAATAAAGTTTGTCAATCACTCGCAGCAGGTCTGTGGTTTTCTCCTGGTAATCTGGTTTCTGCCACTAATAAAAGTAACCGCCACAATATAGCTGAAATATTATAGAAAGTGGCATTAAACAACATAACCAAGCCAAACCATCAATCAATTTTCATTAATATAATTGTTATTATGTTCACAATATTTATTATTATTACTATCAGAATAACAACGTAGATATTAAAATTAGTGTGCACGACATGTTTCTGTAATAACCTTCAATAGATTGGTTCAATGTCAAAAGATTGGAGCACCCACCTGTATAGTTTGGACTAAATGGAGATGAAATTGATGAAATAGATAATCACTGTCATCTTGGAATAACATTTCAATCATCAGCTACACGGAAAAAACATATAGATGATATTTATAAAAAAGCATGCTCTGGTTTATTTTTACTTAGACAAGTTAAACATTTATTAGATAGATATTCCCTTATACATATATATTTTACATTTATTAGACCCGTTTTAGAATATGGTGATGTAGTATGGGGTAACTGCACTAAAAAGGAATCCGATTTATTGGAAATTGTACAAATAGAAGCTGGTCGAATTATAACCGGTCTTGGATGTAATTCCTCTAGACAAAAACTATACCATGAATTGGGGTGGGAAACACTAGAAAATAGACGGAATAATCACAAACTAATATTATTTTATAGAATATTAAATGGGTTAGCACCTGCATACCTTTATGAGTTGGTTCAACCCTATCTACCTAGACAATCAGGATATAAATTAAGAAATGAAAATAATACATTCCATCCACCATTTTCCAGAACAAGTTCTTTTTATGATAGTTTTATCCCTTTCACTATAAGACTATGGAATACTTTGCCCCTAACTATTACTGAATCTCCAAGTTTAAATATTTTTAAAAATAGATTCTATGAAACTTGGGACACCAATGCACATTATAATTTTGGAATAAGGAAGTTTAACATAATTCATTGTCAATTAAGAAATGAGGCTAGTAACTTGAAGGCACATTTATTTAATGATTTTTTATCTGATAATACTAACTGTCCAAACTGTATTGTCCATTAGAAGATAACAACCATTTTTTGCTTAACTGTCCTAAATTTAATAACTTAAGATTGATCTTATTATTACATGGAAATATTTCAAGCTGTACACAAGTTCATAATTCGCACTCATCGTTTCATTTAAGATGCTTCTTTTTTCAATTGCACTCCTCCCATTATACATTTATTTTGCTTTATTTTATTTTTCTTTAACTTCTTGTATGTTTAACTATTTATAATAAAATGTAACTTGTTTTCCCCGTAATATTGCTAAAACATTACTCTCTTGGTGTTGGACAACAATCTATTAATCACAAGACCATATATGGACTTGATACAGGGGCCATCGTGGCCATGATCGTAGGGTAGTAGGATTTACAATTAACTGTGCAATCAGTGCCTATCACCACTAATGTTGTGAGTTCGAACCCCGTTCATGGCAAGGTGTGCTTGATACAACATTATGTGATAAAGTTTGTCAGTGACTTGTGACAGGTCGATGGTTTTCTCTGTGTACACCACAACATAACTGAAATATTGTTGAAAGTGGCATTAAACACCATAAGCCAAACCAAACTGATGGCCTTGATACAATCAGGAGAGGCAACAGTAATCAGATAATTTTCTCTTGTCTGTACTTTTTATCATTCTCATTTCAGGGCTGGAAGTTTGATTGCTGACCATGCTGTTGTGTCTAACCAGACTAATTCTCAACCTAATGTTATAGCAGCTGTTGATAACTTAATAAAAGGTGTCACTAATGTCACGATTCAAGGAGTTTCTAGCAGGGCTACATATGCCTCTATAAAAAGTGGCACAAATATAGGTAATATATTAATTGGTGACTGTATTTGTAATTTGTTGGACACACTCCTTCCCTACCACATCTGTTTGATACATTAAGATGGGTCATTTGAGATATGACCTGATCATGATCCCTACTGGATATTTTATGATGCAATTTGGGTATAGTAAAATAATTTTTATTTTCCAACATAGATTTTATCCAAATCACCTGTTTCTCAATTACCTAAACGACCCAAGAAACTTAACTTATGGTTCCTTGTTAGTTACAAAGCTCATTTGTCCAGGGGGGGGGGAAGCAAATGAGGCACAAAATACTCCCTTTTCTACAACTTGACTTGCAACCTACAATGGTTTATACATGTAGTTTCAATGTTATTTAAATAAATATATAATCTTTATACCGGTATTCATATAGGGCCATCGGGGTCATGATCGTATGGTAGTTGAATTTACAACTACCTATGCAATCAGTGCCTATCACCACTGGTGTTGTGAGTTCGAATCTCGATCAGGGTGAAGTGTACAACATTATGTGATAAAGTTTGTCAGTGACTTGCGACAAGTTTGTGGTTTTCTCCTGGTCCTCCGGTTTCCTCCACCAATAAAACTGACCTCGACGATATAACTGAAATATTATTGAAAGTGGTATTTAGCACCATCAAACAAACAATTTAGCCTAAAGCATTATTGGCTAATTAATTTTTTTTCAAATTCAACAAATTATAACAAAAAACATTAATGTGATTCTAACAAGTAATCCAGTACTTCTACATATTTATTTTGCGTTATTTCAGTAGATGACTCTACTTGTCTCTAGTTGACTCTAGTTGTCACTAGTTGACTCTACTTGTCTCTGTTTAGTAGCCGTGATTCTAACAAGTATAGTACAAATGTTGTTGTTTATTTTGTAGCTATTGTTAACCAATCAACTACAGCATGTAGCTCGTTTAATCAAGTATTCAACTGTCCAACAAATCAAGAATGTGCTATCAATAGTGTAAATGGTGTCCCATATTGTGCGTAAGTAATTATTTAAATTTATGCAGATATTTTAAAGGGGCTCAGTCAAGATTCCTAGATGTCTGACAAATTCCTCAATAGACCATTTACACATTTCTGACTCGATTCTAATGTAGCTTTTTTTTCCCCAGGTTTTTGTAGGAGTTTCTTCCCTTTAATGTGGACAAAGGTCCATTTCTTGTAAAGTTCAATGAAAATAACAAATATTTTTCCAATATTCGGTATAAAATTTAAATGTTGTACATTTGTAACAACTTGTGAATTTTTTATTTGATATGAAATGACCCTCTGATTTTCTACAATGTCCGAATATCTATACATTTTATGAATTTTTTACATTTATATAATCAAAATCTTTGTCGTATCCATTGCTCTTGCCTGGAAAGGGAACCATTTCGTCCACCATAATAAAAATAACTCATTAAAATGTCAAATAAAACTTAATTTTAGAATCAAATCTGAAATGTGTAAATAGTCTATTAGGTTGTAAGATTTCTGGTAAATTACTAAATCAGAGTTAAGAGATTTCTTGTAAATTACTAAATCAGAATTATGAGATTTCTGGTAAATTACTAAATCAGAGTTGTGAGATTTCTGGTAAATTACTAAATCAGAATTATGAGATTTCTGGTAAATTATTAAATCAGAATTATGAGATTTCTGGTAAATTACTAAATCAGAATTATGAGATTTCTGATAAATTACTAAATCAGAATTATGAGATTTCTAGTAAATTATTAAATCAGAATTATGAGATTTCTTGTAAATTACTAAATCAGAATTATGAGATTTCTGGTAAATTACTAAATCAGAATTATGAGATTTCTGGTAAATTACTATATCAGAATTAAGAGATTTTTGGTAAATTACTAAATCAGAGTTGTGAGATTTCTGGTAAATTACTAAATCAGAGTTGTGAGATTTCTTGTAAATTACTAAATCAGAATTATGAGATTTCTGATAAATTACTAAATCAGAATTATGAAATTTCTGGTAAATTACTAAATCAGAATTATGGGATTTCTGGTAAATTACGAAATCAGAATTATGAGATTTCTGGTAAATTACTAAATCAGAATTATGAAATTTCTGGTAAATTACTAAATCAGAATTATGAGATTTCTGGTAAATTACTAAATCAGAATTAAGAGATTTTTGGTGAATTATTAAATCAGAATTATGAGATTTCTGGTAAATTACTAAATCAGAATTATGAGATTTCTGGTCAATTACTAAATCAGAATTATAAAATTTCTGGTAAATTACTAAATCAGAATTATGAGATTTCTGGTAAATTACTAAATCAGAGTTATCAGATTTCTGGTAAATTACTAAATCAGAATTATGAGATTTCTGGTAAATTACTAAATCAGAATTATGAGATTTCTGGTAAATTACTAAATCAGAATTAAGAGATTTCTGGTAAATTACTAAATCAGAATTATGAGATTTCTGGTCAATTACTAAATCAGAATTATGAAATTTCTGGTAAAGTACTAAATCAGAATTATGAGATTTCTGGTAAATTACTAAATCAGAGTTATCAGATTTCTGGTAAATTACTAAATCAGAATTATGAGATTTCTGGTAAATTATTAAATCAGAATTATGAGATTTCTGATAAATTACTAAATCAGAATTATGAGATTTATGGTGAATTATTAAATCAGAATTATGAGATTTCTGGTAAATTACTAAATCAGAATTATGAGATTTCTGGTCAATTACTAAATCAGAATTATGAAATTTCTGGTAAATTACTAAATCAGAATTATGAGATTTCTGGTAAATTACTAAATCAGAGTTATCAGATTTCTGGTGAATTACTAAATCAGAATTAAGAGATTTCTGGTAAATTATTAAATCAAAATGATGAGATTTCTGGTAAATTACTAAATCAGAATTATGAGATTTCTGGTAAATTACTAAATCAGAATTATGAGATTTCTGGTAAATTACTAGATCAGAATTATGAGATTTCTGGTAAATTACTAAATCACAGTTGTGAGATTTCTGGTGAATTACTAAATTAGAATTATGAGATTTCTGGTAAATTACTAAATCAGAATTATGAGATTTCTGGTGAATTACCAAATCAGAATTATGAGATTTCTGGTAAATTACTAAATCAGAATTATGAGATTTCTGGTAAATTACTAAATCAGAATTATGAGATTTCTGGTAAATTACTAGATCAGAATTATGAGATTTCTGGTAAATTACTAAATCACAGTTGTGAGATTTCTGGTGAATTACTAAATTAGAATTATGATATTTCTGGTAAATTACTAAATCAGAATTATGAGATTTGTGGTGAATTACTAAATCAGAATTATGAGATTTCTGGTAAATTACTAAGTCAGAGTTAAGAGATTTTTGGAGAACTACTCAATCAGCACAACAAGATATCCAGCTTTGAGAATCAGGCCAAGATGGCCATCATTGCTGAAAAATCTTTAATATCATAAATTCTACATTTTAGCAGAAATTAGCAAATTATAAAAATCTTATTGAGCTTTTTTAATGAAGACAGTTCTTTTTTTCATTTTATTTGAACAATTATGGAGAATAATCATATATCAATATCTATCAATATCTGAAACAACACAACACAACTGAACCGAACTTGGTAAAGATGGCATTTGTTTGGTTCTTGTTTAATGTACTATTTGACAGCCTACACCAGTCTTTCAACAAGGATGTAATAAATAAAATTAGAATCCATCAGGAACCTATATGAATACCAGATCATCTATCATCTACATGTATTATATTTTTTTAAATGTTTTTCTTTCAGGCCATTGCAAAGTACTGGTACGTATTATGTTAATTGTGATTCTTTCAAAAAATTGGTTTAGGTTTTTGATGTTTAATGCAACTTTCAACAATATTTCAATTATATTGTGGCGGTCAGTTTTATTGGTGGAGGAAACCGGAGGACCCAGAGAAAACCACCGACCTGTCACAAGTTACTAACACTTTATCACATAATGCTGTATCAAGTACACCTCACCTGAGCGGTACTCGAACTCACAACGTTAATGGTGATAGGCACTGATTGCACAGGTAGTTCGAATGCCAACTACTATTCAACCACAATGGCTCCATATATTTCTTGAAAATTACGTAGATGTACTAAGATTTTGACTGACTGAAAATATTCTCAAGGGAATAATTGTTGGAATTTGTCCTTAATACGGTAATGATACTAATGTAGTGAGTAAGAGAGAGTAGCAACAAATACTAATGTTATAGTCTTTGGTTTGACCTTGACCTGACTAGAATTCAAAATCATGATCTACCGCACTGAAGGCGAGCACTTTAACCATTACACAAGCTTTTATAGTCTTTGTTTTGACCTGACTAGAATTCAAAATCATGATCTACCGCACTGAAGGCGAGCACTTTAACCATTGCACAAGCTTATGTAGTCTTTGTTTTGACCTGACTAGAATTCAAAATCATGATCTACCGCACTGAAGGTGAGCACTTTAACCATTACACAAGCTTTTATAGTCTTTGTTTTGACCTGACTAGAATTCAAAATCATGATCTACTGCACTGAAGGCGAGCACTTTAACCATTAATAGGAAAAAAAACTTCAATATTTACATGATCCATTTAATGGTTGATGTGGCAATATTTTTTATCATACAGGCAGAACAATAGGGAAAGAATTTATTCTAATTATTTTCATCACCTTTTTTCTCTTATTTCAACATTGTTAGAAATACATGTAAAAAAACCATTAAGAAACTAAATAAGATAATTAAAATACAAAGGTTTACATGTATAGAATAAGGAGAATCGACCATTTACACATTTCCTACATTGATTTTAAAATCATACATTTTACTGGAGTTATTTCCCTTTAATGTGGACAAAGGGCACCCTTTCATACACAGTTCAATGAAAATAACATATATTTTCCACTATATTCTGTTGTAACAACTTGTGGATTTTCTGTTTGCTATGAAATTATCCTTTCATTTTTTACAAGGTTCAATATTTACAAATTACAAGACAATTATATTCAAATTTGTTGTCCTTTTCTTTACTCATGCTAGATCGGATTCCATTTTGCCGGTTGTAAGGGAAGTAACTGTGTATAAAAACGTATAACTTAAGAATCAAATCAGCAATGGGAAAAATATCTGTTGTGTTTAAATATCATATAGTTTTGAACATCATGTCAAGATAATCTCATATTTTGGACTGAAGTAAAATGTCCTGATATTTATATTTCATCTTTAACTCATCAGATCCAAAGGGTCATGATGCCACGATATAGCTGAAATACTGATAAAGTTGGCATTAAACACCAATCAATCAGTCAAGTGAATGTTTCATCAATCATATTTTTTATATATTTTAAATCATGTCTACTGTAATACAGTGGAACTTGTGCAATCTGACACCTGAGTTTTCCGACATCCTGTGACATCCGACAAAAATGTATGGTCCCAAACTATTTCCGTTAGCTAAAATGAAACATGAGTATTCCGACATCCTCTACAATCTGACACATTTCCTTGGTCCCTTGGTGTGTCGGATAATACAGGTTCCACTGTATATGATATCCATTAGATCACAAACTATATTTCACACTCTTTTCTATGAATAGTAGTTTAATTTAGTTTAAACATATTTATTTGTCATAAACAAGACAAAGGGATCGGGCACAAATTATACAATTTAGGTTGCCATCTCCGTTATTTACATGATATATTTACATACATTGACATATACTGAAATAAAATACATTTAACATTATAACATGATATACATACATTGACATATACTGAAATAAAATACATTTAACATTATAACATGATATACATACATTGACATATACTGAAATAAACTACATTTAACATTACAACAGTTGGTGACAGAAATAAAACAGACATGTAAACTTCAGTGAAATAAGTATATTTCGAGTACCTCTTTTCATGATAGGAAGTATGAGAGAGGATATTAAGATAAGTTGTGTTTGACTGATTAATTTTCTTTAAGTAGCTTTTGCTTTCAAAAAAATAAAAAGAAATTGAATGAGATAAAAGAAGAAAATAAAGAGAGGAGAAAAAAGAAACATGTTTGCAATCCTGGTATAGTAATTTGAAAATTTAGTCAATGAAACACCCGTTTTTTTTTATAAATAATTGAACTTGCTGGAAAACAGAGCTGTTAGTTTCATGACTTTCGCCTTCATCGTCATAAAGTAATACATTTAATACAAAAGGTATATTTATTAATTCTATATTATTTTTCAACTTATTTCGTGCAGTAACATATTTTGTGCAGTATAAAATATAATGTTCAGCAGTTTCAGGACCAGCCCCACATGAACAAATTGGATTTTCTATAAGATTACTTCTGAAAAGATCTGATCTTAAAAGAACTACATTTTTGGCGTAATCTGGCATGAAGTATATTCAGTTTTCTATTGCCGGTGAAGTGATATGTTGGAGGCCGGGGGAATTGAATGTATTTTACTTTTAATTTCATTTTAAAAATATGTACAGACGGGGAATTGCGTATAATTATGTCTAGATCATTCCAAAGTTTGAGGGTTGCCGGGAAAAAATATTTCTGGTAAAGAGTAAGACGTGATAGAGGTGTGGTATAATTTTGACTAGGTAAAGAGTAAGACATGATAGAGGTGTGGTATAATTTTGACTAGGTAAAGAGTAAGACGTGATAGAGGTGTGGTATAATTTTGACGACTTCACAAGTTATAGTTAATAGATTCAGAGACAAGTGGTGGCATCAGATCAGTCAAATATTCAGGACACTGGCCTTGGGTTATTTTGTAAAATAGAACAAGAAAATGTCAACCCTTAAAAATCCTACTTTCATTTTTGATTGAACAGAAATCCAGGTTGTTATTTTCCAATGCAAGCATTTATTTTATTTAAGACCACAATGTCATCAAATATGGGTTTAAAATGATCCTTAACTCTTTAGGTTTCTGCTGCCGTTCAGTATTTTGCAGTATCTACTAGGGTTTATTTTTTATCTAACCGTGTAGAGATTCATTTTGTATTTTACCCATAATTCCACCTTATATCAGAATGCTGTCTTCTGATTGGTTGATGAAAGGGGTATTTTTTTACCAATTCTTCGTTTTTTCAGCTTTTCCACCATTGCCGGGATATTTGCATAAAAATATCCCGGTACTATAGGAAAATATCCCGCTCGAGACGAAATCCCTTCTTTAAATAGTTTATGACGTCACGGATGTTATTCGAATTACTCGGGTTTCTTCTTTCAACCAACGCTAAAGTAAAGAAAATGACGACAGTTTCAGCCGCTATGTTTGAAATCGTTGAAATATATATATTTCAAATTCATTTGCATTAATTTTTTTTAGCGTGTTGTATGTTAAAGCAAAACCGTGATTTATTTTATTTTTGAATTTGTTCCAGAATTTATACACTGGTCACTTCTTTGAAAAGATTTTTCCTGCTTTCGTAGATTGAGAAAATTAAATAATCGAGGTGGTCTGAAGTTCTGAACCTGCTTGCATGCCACTGTTTTACTTGCTGTTAAATATTCGGCGGAATTAAACAAATATATCCTGTTAGTGAGGGTTAGCGGCTCAGGATATTTGCCTCTCCTCTCAACCGGTATTTTTCGCAAATAACCCTCACTAACAGGATATATTTGTATATAATACATTATCATACTTCCTTTTGACTGGTTCCCAGATTTAGTTGTATTACACCATATGCACATATACAATCAAACCTGCCCATGCAGTCACCTCTATTAAGTAGTCACCTGTACTTAAAGGTCACATTTTTTTTGCCCTGTCATAGAACATTTCAAATGAATTTAACCTCTTTTAAGAGGTCACCTATCTTATAAGGCCACTTTTTTTGGTCCCAAATGTGACCTCTTAATACAGGTTGGACTGTATATTTTATTATTTATTTACCTATATGTATGTAATGTGTAGTATCTATATTATTTATCAAACTTGATTTACACACAATCGGATCCTATTGTACTGAGAGTTCTATGATCCTGTGTATTCATGTGCTATTTCAAACAATTTTTGCCGCCATTTTTAAAATTTAACTACCATGGTATCATAGGACCCTGAAATACATATTCTTTGTCAGTTTACTGTATCCTTGTACTGTGAAATACTTTTTTGTTCGCAGGGAACCAGTTTAAGTGGTTTTTTGGGCTCACTTTAATCCAATATGAATTGTGGGAAAAATTACCATTGAAAACGACAGGCGTTAGAAGTATACTACTCTTAATATATTCATATTATTACCAATATTTATTTTTAATTTCAGTGGCAGTTCCAACTACAACATATTCCCCTGCACAAGGTATGAATATTTATCTCTTGAATTCAGCACAAACATTAATGTGATAGAGCTTTAATGATTTTTTACATTTAAATATGGGGCCGTCGTGGCCGTGATCGTATGGTAGTTGGATTTACAACTACCTATGCAATCAGTGCCTATCACCACTGATATTTTGAGTTTGAATCTCGATCAGGGCAAAGTGTACAACATTATGTGATAATGTTTGTCAGTGACTTGCTACAGGTCGTTGGTTTTCTCCGGGTCCTCAGCTGTTTCCTCCACCAATAAAACTGACCGCTACGATATAACTGAAATATTGTTTAAAGTGGCATTGAACACCTTCAAACAAATAAACAAACAAACAAACAAACATACATTTAAATATTATGTTTCAAGAAGACTTGATTTATATATGCCAAATGTTTTTGGATCGTAATATTCTAAGATGTCATAATAAAAACCTGATCACTAACAATGCAAAATTCAACATGTTTAATACAAAATTGCAAATACGGTAGTATTTTACTTTCTCAATGCATCTGAAATCTGGACTGATTAAAGGGGTGGCTTTGATGAGAGTGGCCTTATAAAGGGAGACAACTGTATCTGTCTATTTTATTTTAATTCTTATACAGGTGAAGACTCTGTAAGAGTTGTTCTAACAATTGATATGACTGTTACATTCAACCTGACTAATACAAATACACAGAGTTATAAAATGTTGTTCAACGAAACCAGTATTGCTGTAAGTTCATATATATTTAATTAGAAAAATAAGGATTTTACAAATGGTGTATCACTGTGTTACTGGAACATACTGTTAGTACTGTTTTCAACATATAGTCTTGTTCCTATGGGTAATTTATTGATGATTGATTTTTGGTGTTTAACGCCACTTTCAGTAATATTTCAGCTATTTCATAGCGACCAGTTTTAGTGGTGGAAGAAGCCGGAGTACTCAGAGAGAACCACCGACCATGGGCAAGCTTTATCACTTGCGGCTGCGAGTTGAGTGCACCCTTTTTTGAATTTATTGAAAATAACTCCATAATATATTAAATATTCTATACTGTTAATTCAGTCAGGAATAAATATTGTAATATTTCTTGTAATATTTCTTCCAGTCAAAGCAAATACCATATCTGTGGTGTAATGCTTAAGTGTGCTTCCTTCGAGTGTAATAGATCATGGGTTCAAGACCTGGTCGTGTGGTGTAATGGTTAGTATGCTCCCTTCAAGTGTGATAGATCATGGGTTCAAGACCTGGTCGTGTGGTGTAATGGTTAGTGTGCTCCCTTCGAGTGTGATAGATCATGGGTTCAAGACCTGGTCGTGTGGTGTAATGGTTAGTATACTCCCTTCGTGTGATGATAGATCACGTGTTCAAGACCTGGTCGTGTGGTGTAATGGTTAGTATGCTCCCTTCGTGTGTGATAGATCATGGGTTCAAGACCTGGTCGTATGGTGTTATGGTTAGTGTACTCCCTTCGTGTGTGTGATAGATCACGTGTTCAAGACCTGGTCATGTGGTGTAATGGTTAGTGTACTCCTTTCGAGTGTGATAGATCATGGGTTCAAGACCTGGTCATGTTTTGTAATGGTTAGTGTGCTCCCTTCGTGTGTGATAGATCAGGGGTTCAAGACCTGGTCGTGTGGTGTAATAGTTAGTGTGCTCCCTTCGAGTGTGATAGATCATGGGTTCAAGACCTGGTCGTGTGGTGTAATGGTTAATGTACTCCCTTCGTGTGTGATAGATCATGGGTTCAAGACCTGGTCATGTGGTGTAATGGTTAATGTACTCCCTTCGTGTGTGATAGATCATGGGTTCAAGACCTGGTCGTGTGGTGTTTAGTGTGCTCCCTTTGTGTGATAGATCACGTGTTCAAGACCTGGTCGTATGGTGTAATGTTTAGTGTACTCTCTTCGTGTGTGATAGATCATGTGTTCAAGACCTGGTCGTGTGGTGTAATGGTTAGTGTGCTCCCTTCGTGTGTGATAGATCATGTGTTCAAGACCTGGTCGTGTTTTGTAATGGTTAGTGTGCTCCCTTCGTGTGTGATAGATCAGGGGTTCAAGACCTGGTCGTGTGGTGTAATGGTTAGTGTGTGATAGATCACGTGTTCAAGACCTGGTTGTATGGTGTAATGGTTAGTGTGCTCCCTTCGTGTGTGATAGATCACGTGTTCAATACTTGGTCGTGTGGTGTAATGGTGAGTGTACTCCCTTCGAGTGTGATAGATCACGTGTTCAATACCTGGTCGTGTGGTGTAATGGTTAGTGTGCTCCCTTCGTGTGTGATAGATCATGTGTTCAAGACCTGGTCGTGTTTTGTAATGGTTAGTGTGCTCCCTTTGTGTGTGATAGATCAGGGGTTCAAGACCTGGTCGTGTGGTGTAATGGTTAGTGTGTGATAGATCACGTGTTCAAGACCTGGTCGTATGGTGTAATGGTTAGTGTGCTCCCTTCGTGTGTGATAGATCACGTGTTCAATACCTGGTCGTGTGGTGTAATGGTGAGTGTACTCCCTTCGAGTGTGATAGATCACGTGTTCAAGACCTGGTCGTGTGGTGTAATGGTTAGTGTGCTCCCTTCGTGTGTGATAGATCACGTGTTCAAGACCTGGTCATTTGGAACCAAAGACAGTTAAATTGGTACTTGTTGCTTCTCTGCAAAGCACACAACATTAATGAGAAAGAGGAAAGATTGGTTGGCTATAAATCAGGATAATGTGTCCAAGTGTGGTGAAATGTTCTACCTGTACACTGTTGTTTTAGTGAGAAAGAGGAAAGATTGGTTGGCTTGAAATCATGATAATGTGTCCAAGTGTGGTGAAATGTTCTACCTGTACACTGTTGTTTTAGTGAGAAAGAGGAACGATTGGTTGGCTTGAAATCAGGATAATGTGTCCAAGTGTGGTGAAATGTTCTACCTGTACACTGTTGTTTTAGTGAGAAAGAGGAAAGATTGATTGGCTAGAAATCAGGATAATATGCCCAAGTGTGGTGAAATGTCTACCTGTACACTGTTGTTTTAGTGAGAAAGAGGAAAGATTGGTAGGCTAGAAATCAGGATAATGTGCCCAAGTGTGGTGAAATGTTCTACCTGTACACTGTTGTTTTAGTGAGAAAGAGGAAAGATTGGTTGGCTAGAAATCAGGATAATGTGCCCAAGTGTGGTGAAATGTTCTACCTGTACACTGTTGTGTTAGTGAGAAAGAGGAAAGATAGATTGGCTAGAAATCAGGATAATGTGCCCAAGTGTGGTGAACTGTCTACCTGTACACTGTTGTTTTAGTGTCTAAGTGTGGTGAAATGTTCTACCTGTACACTGTTGTTTTAGTGTCTAAGTGTGGTGAAATGTCTACCTGTATAATGTTGTTTTAGAGAGATAGCACTGTAAAATAAAACAGCTAACCGTGTTGGTTTATTACAAATCAGATATCATTATCATCTCATCGAATGTAACTTGTTCTTACGATGATATAGCTGAAGAATTGCTCATTTGGCTTGAAACAACAATCACTCACTCATTTTTCTGTTGAAAGATCCAAGAACAACTTACAACATATTATCTTTATCTTTTTGTTTGCTTGTAATTGTTAATTTTAAAAATAGAAAAGTGTTTGATGCAAATAAATTTCAATAAAAACACTATAAATGATAAATACACAAAATAATATATAAAAATAAGATATTTTGTTTTGATACAGTCAATTTAAAATACAAGAACAAAGAAAATATAACATGTATCCAACGATAATCAGCCATTCATTGCCACCTCAACATTAAGCCATTTTATTAATTAATTTGCTCTGTCTGTTTTGGAGACATGTAAAAAGTGGAATTTTTTTCTATTTCAATATAATATTTGAGGTATTAAAGACCTCCATGTAAATGTGTGATTTCTCCCTTACATCAGTATTATATTTGACTTGTTAATCTTATTTTATTGTTTTTTATTGTAGCTTACAAACTACTATTCAAACCATGTATCTCTTAGATCAATCTTCATCAAAGTCGTTCTGTACAGTTTAAAGTAAGTTTATATTCATTCAATTTGGTCGTGATCGTATGGTAGTTGGATTGACAACTGCCTTAATGCAATCAGTCCCTATCTTCACCAACGTTATGAGTTCGAACTCCACTCTTGGCGAGGTGTACTCGATGCAATAAAGTTTGTCAATCACTCGCGGCAGGTCGGTGGTTTTCTCCTGGTAATCTGGTTTCTGCCACTAATAAAAGTAACCGCCACAATATAGCTGAAATATTATAGAAAGTGGCATTAAACAACATAACCAAGCCAAACCATCAATCAATTTTCATTAATATAATTGTTATTATGTTCACAATATTTATTATTATTATTATCAGAATAACAACGTAGATATTAAAATTAGTGTGCACGACATGTTTCTGTAATAACCTTCAATAGATTGGTTCAATGTCAAAAGATTGGAGCACCCACCTGTATAGTTTGGACTAAATGGAGATGAAATTGATGAAATAGATAATCACTGTCATCTTGGAATAACATTTCAATCATCAGCTACACGGAAAAAACATATAGATGATATTTATAAAAAAACATGCTCTGGTTTATTTTTACTTAGACAAGTTAAACATTTATTAGATAGATATTCCCTTATACATATATATTTTACATTTATTAGACCCGTTTTAGAATATGGTGATGTAGTATGGGGTAACTGCACTAAAAAGGAATCCGATTTATTGGAAATTGTACAAATAGAAGCTGGTCGAATTATAACCGGTCTTGGATGTAATTCCTCTAGACAAAAACTATACCATGAATTGGGGTGGGAAACACTAGAAAATAGATGGAATAATCACAAACTAATATTATTTTATAGAATATTAAATGGGTTAGCACCAGCATACCTTTATGAGTTGGTTCAACCCTATCTACCTAGACAATCAGGATATAAATTAAGAAATGAAAATAATACATTCCATCCACCATTTTCCAGAACAAGTTCTTTTTATGATAGTTTTATCCCTTTCACTATAAGACTATGGAATACTTTGCCCCTAACTATTACTGAATCTCCAAGTTTAAATATTTTTAAAAATAGATTCTATGAAACTTGGGACACCAATGCACATTATAATTTTGGAATAAGGAAGTTTAACATAATTCATTGTCAATTAAGAAATGAGGCTAGTAACTTGAAGGCACATTTATTTAATGATTTTTTATCTGATAATACTAACTGTCCAAACTGTATTGTCCATTAGAAGATAACAACCATTTTTTGCTTAACTGTCCTAAATTTAATAACTTAAGATTGATCTTATTATTACATGGAAATATTTCAAGCTGTACACAAGTTCATAATTCGCACTCATCGTTTCATTTAAGATGCTTCTTTTTTCAATTGCACTCCTCCCATTATACATTTATTTTGCTTTATTTTATTTTTCTTTAACTTATTGTATGTTTAACTATTTATAATAAAATGTAACTTGTTTTCCCCGTAATATTGCTAAAACATTACTCTCTTGGTGTTGGACAACAATCTATTAATCACAAGACCATATATGGACTTGATACAGGGGCCATCGTGGCCATGATCGTAGGGTAGTAGGATTTACAATTAACTGCAATCAGTGCCTATCACCACTAATGTTGTGAGTTCGAACCCCGTTCATGGCAAGGTGTGCTTGATACAACATTATGTGATAAAGTTTGTCAGTGACTTGTGACAGGTCGATGGTTTTCTCTGTGTACACCACAACATAACTGAAATATTGTTGAAAGTGGCATTAAACACCATAAGCCAAACCAAACTGATGGCCTTGATACAATCAGGAGAGGCAACAGTAATCAGATAATTTTCTCTTGTCTGTACTTTTTATCATTCTCATTTCAGGGCTGGAAGTTTGATTGCTGACCATGCTGTTGTGTCTAACCAGACTAATTCTCAACCTAATGTTATAGCAGCTGTTGATAACTTAATAAAAGGTGTCACTAATGTCACGATTCAAAGAGTTTCTAGCAGGGCTACATATGCCTCTATAAAAAGTGGCACAAATATAGGTAATATATTAGTTGGTGACTGTATTTGTAATTTGTTGGACACACTCCTTCCCTACCACAGCTGTTTGATACATTAAGATGGGTCATTTGAGATATGACCTGATCATGATCCCTACTGGATATTTTTTGATGCAATTTGGGTATAGTAAAATAATTTTTATTTTCCAACATAGATTTTATCCAAATCACCTGTTTCTCAATTACCTAAACGACCCAAGAAACTTAACTTATGGTTCCTTGTTAGTTACAAAGCTCATTTGTCCAGGGGGGGGGGGGGGGGGGGGAAGCAAATGAGGCACAAAATACTCCCTTTTCTACAACTTGACTTGCAACCTACAATGGTTTATACATGTAGTTTCAATGTTATTTAAATAAATATATAATCTTTATACCGGTATTCATATAGGGCCATCGTGATCATGATCGTATGGTAGTTGGATTTACAACTACCTATGTAATCAGTGCCTATCACCACTGGTGTTGTGAGTTCGAATCTCGATCAGGATGAAGTGTACAACATTATGTGATAAAGTTTGTCAGCGACTTGCGACAAGTTTGTGGTTTTCTCCTGGTCCTCCGGTTTCCTCCACCAATAAAACTGACCTCGACGATATAACTGAAATATTATTGAAAGTGGTATTTAGCACCATCAAACAAACAATTTAGCCTAAAGCATTATTGGCTAATTTTTTTTCAAATTCAACAAATTATAGCAAAAAACATTAATGTGATTCTAACAAGTAATCCAGTACTTCTACATATTTATTTTGCGTTATTTCAGTAGATGACTCTACTTGTCTCTAGTTGACTCTAGTTGTCACTAGTTGACTCTACTTGTCTCTGTTTAGTAGCCGTGATTCTAACAAGTATAGTACAAATGTTGTTGTTTATTTTGTAGCTATTGTTAACCAATCAACTACAGCATGTAGCTCGTTTAAACAAGTATTCAACTGTCCAACAAATCAAGAATGTGCTATCAATAGTGTAAATGGTGTCCCATATTGTGCGTAAGTAATTATTTAAATTTATGCAGATATTTTAAAGGGGCTCGGTCATGATTCCTACATGTCTGACAAATTCCTCAATAGACCATTTACACATTTCTGACTCGATTCTAATGTAGCTTTTTTTTCCCCAGGTTTTTGTAGGAGTTTCTTCCCTTTAATGTGGACAAAGGTCCATTTCTTGTAAAGTTCAATGAAAATAACAAATATTTTTCCAATATTCGGTATAAAATTTAAATGTTGTACATTTGTAACAACTTGTGAATTTTTTATTTGATATGAAATGACCCTCTGATTTTCTACAATGTCCGAATATCTATACATTTTATGAAATTTTTACATTTATATAATCAAAATCTTTGTCGTATCCATTGCTCTTGCCTGGAAAGGGAACCATTTCGTCCACCATAATAAAAATAACTCATTAAAATGTCAAATAAAACTTAATTTTAGAATCAAATCTGAAATGTGTAAATAGTCTATTAGGTTGTAAGATTTCTGGTAAATTACTAAATCAGAGTTAAGAGATTTCTTGTAAATTACTAAATTAGAATTATGAGATTTCTGGTAAATTACTAAATCAGAGTTGTGAGATTTCTGGTAAATTACTAAATCAGAATTATGAGATTTCTGGTAAATTATTAAATCAGAATTATGAGATTTCTGGTAAATTACTAAATCAGAATTATGAGATTTCTGGTAAATTACTAAATCAGAATTATGAGATTTCTAGTAAATTATTAAATCAGAATTATGAGATTTCTGGTAAATTACTAAATCAGAATTATGAGATTTCTGGTAAATTACTAAATCAGAATTATGAGATTTCTGGTAAATTACTATATCAGAATTAAGAGATTTTTGGTAAATTACTAAATCAGAGTTGTGAGATTTCTGGTAAATTACTAAATCAGAGTTATCAGATTTCTTGTAAATTACTAAATCAGAATTATGAGATTTCTGATAAATTACTAAATCAGAATTATGAAATTTCTGGAAAATTACTAAATCAGAATTATGGGATTTCTGGTAAATTATGAAATCAGAATTATGAGATTTCTGGTAAATTACTAAATCAGAATTATGAAATTTCTGGTAAATTACTAAATCAGAATTATGAGATTTCTGGTAAATTACTAAATAAGAATTAAGAGATTTTTGGTGAATTATTAAATCAGAATTATGAGATTTCTGGTAAATTACTAAATCAGAATTATGAGATTTCTGGTCAATTACTAAATCAGAATTATAAAATTTCTGGTATATTACTAAATCAGAATTATGAGATTTCTGGTAAATTACTAAATCAGAGTTATCAGATTTCTGGTAAATTACTAAATCAGAATTATGAGATTTCTGGTAAATTACTAAATCAGAATTATGAGATTTCTGGTAAATTACTAAATCAGAATTAAGAGATTTCTGGTAAATTACTAAATCAGAATTATGAGATTTCTGGTCAATTACTAAATCAGAATTATGAAATTTCTGGTGAATTACTAAATCAGAATTAAGAGATTTCTGGTAAATTATTAAATCAAAATGATGAGATTTCTGGTAAATTACTAAATCAGAATTATAAGATTTCTGGTCAATTACTAAATCAGAATTATGAAATTTCTGGTAAATTACTAAATCAGAATTATGAGATTTCTGGTAAATTACTAAATCAGAGTTATCAGATTTCTGGTGAATTACTAAATCAGAATTAAGAGATTTCTGGTAAATTATTAAATCAAAATGATGAGATTTCTGGTAAATTACTAAATCAGAATTATGAGATTTCTGGTAAATTACTAAATCAGAATTATGAGATTTCTGGTAAATTACTAGATCAGAATTATGAGATTTCTGGTAAATTACTAAATCACAGTTGTGAGATTTCTGGTGAATTACTAAATTAGAATTATGAGATTTCTGGTAAATTACTAAATCAGAATTATGAGATTTCTGGTGAATTACCAAATCAGAATTATGAGATTTCTGGTAAATTACTAAATCAGAATTATGAGATTTCTGGTAAATTACTAAATCAGAATTATGAGATTTCTGGTAAATTACTAGATCAGAATTATGAGATTTCTGGTAAATTACTAAATCACAGTTGTGAGATTTCTGGTGAATTACTAAATTAGAATTATGATATTTCTGGTAAATTACTAAATCAGAATTATGAGATTTGTGGTGAATTACTAAATCAGAATTATGAGATTTCTGGTAAATTACTAAGTCAGAGTTAAGAGATTTTTGGAGAACTACTCAATCAGCACAACAAGATATCCAGCTTTGAGAATCAGGCCAAGATGGCCATCATTGCTGAAAAATCTTTAATATCATAAATTCTACATTTTAGCAGAAATTAGCAAATTATAAAAATCTTATTGAGCTTTTTTAATGAAGACAGTTCTTTTTTTCATTTTATTTGAACAATTATGGAGAATAATCATATATCAATATCTATCAATATCTGAAACAACACAACACAACTGAACCGAACTTGGTAAAGATGGCATTTGTTTGGTTCTTGTTTAATGTACTATTTGACAGCCTACACCAGTCTTTCAACAAGGATGTAATAAATAAAATTAGAATCCATCAGGAACCTATATGAATACCAGATCATCTATCATCTACATGTATTATATTTTTTTAAATGTTTTTCTTTCAGGCCATTGCAAAGTACTGGTACGTATTATGTTAATTGTGATTCTTTCAAAAAATTGGTTTAGGTTTTTGATGTTTAATGCAACTTTCAACAATATTTCAATTATATTGTGGCGGTCAGTTTTATTGGTGGAGGAAACCGGAGGACCCAGAGAAAACCACCGACCTGTCACAAGTTACTAACACTTTATCACATAATGCTGTATCAAGTACACCTCACCTGAGCGGTACTCGAACTCACAACGTTAATGGTGATAGGCACTGATTGCACAGGTAGTTCGAATGCCAACTACTATTCAACCACAATGGCTCCATATATTTCTTGAAAATTACGTAGATGTACTAAGATTTTGACTGACTGAAAATATTCTCAAGGGAATAATTGTTGGAATTTGTCCTTAATACGGTAATGATACTAATGTAGTGAGTAAGAGAGAGTAGCAACAAATACTAATGTTATAGTCTTTGGTTTGACCTTGACCTGACTAGAATTCAAAATCATGATCTACCGCACTGAAGGCGAGCACTTTAACCATTACACAAGCTTTTATAGTCTTTGTTTTGACCTGACTAGAATTCAAAATCATGATCTACCGCACTGAAGGCGAGCACTTTAACCATTGCACAAGCTTATGTAGTCTTTGTTTTGACCTGACTAGAATTCAAAATCATGATCTACCGCACTGAAGGCGAGCACTTTAACCATTAATAGGAAAAAAAACTTCAATATTTACATGATCCATTTAATGGTTGATGTGGCAATATTTTTTATCATACAGGCAGAACAATAGGGAAAGAATTTATTCTAATTATTTTCATCACCTTTTTTCTCTTATTTCAACATTGTTAGAAATACATGTAAAAAAAACATTAAGAAACTAAATAAGATAATTAAAATACAAAGGTTTACATGTATAGAATAAGGAGAATCGACCATTTACACATTTCCTACATTGATTTTAAAATCATACATTTTACTGGAGTTATTTCCCTTTAATGTGGACAAAGGGCACCCTTTCTTACACAGTTCAATGAAAATAACATATATTTTCCACTATATTCTGTTGTAACAACTTGTGGATTTTCTGTTTGCTATGAAATTATCCTTTCATTTTTTACAAGGTTCAATATTTACAAATTACAAGACAATTATATTCAAATTTGTTGTCCTTTTCTTTACTCATGCTAGATCAGATTCCATTTTGCCAGTTGTAAGGGAAGTAACTGGGTATAAAAACGTATAACTTAAGAATCAAATCAGCAATGGGAAAAAGATCTGTTGTGTTTAAATATCATATAGTTTTGAACATCATGTCAAGATAATCTCATATTTTGGACTGAAGTAAAATGTTCTGATATTTATATTTCATCTTTAACTCATCAGATCCAAAGGGTCATGATGCCACGATATAGCTGAAATACTAATAAAGTTGGCATTAAACACCAATCAATCAGTCAAGTGAATGTTTCATCAATCATATTTTTTATATATTTTAAATCATGTCTACTGTAATACAGTGGAACTTGTGCAATCTGACACCTGAGTTTTCCGACATCCTGTGACATCCGACAAAAATGTATGGTCCCAAACTATTTCCGTTAGCTAAAATGAAACATGAGTATTCCGACATCCTCTACAATCTGACACATTTCCTTGGTCCCTTGGTGTGTCGGATAATACAGGTTCCACTGTATATGATATCCATTAGATCACAAACTATATTTCACACTCTTTTCTATGAATAGTAGTTTAATTTAGTTTAAACATATTTATTTGTCATAAACAAGACAAAGGGATCGGGCACAAATTATACAATTTAGGTTGCCATCTCCGTTATTTACATGATATACATACATTGACATATACTGAAATAAAATACATTTAACATTATAACATGATATACATACATTGACATATACTGAAATAAAATACATTTAACATTATAACATGATATACATACATTGACATATACTGAAATAAACTACATTTAACATTACAACAGTTGGTGACAGAAATAAAACAGACATGTAAACTTCAGTGAAATAAGTATATTTCGAGTACCTCTTTTCATGATAGGAAGTATGAGAGAGGATATTAAGATAAGTTGTGTTTGACTGATTAATTTTCTTTAAGTAGCTTTTGCTTTCAAAAAAATAAAAAGAAATTGAATGAGATAAAAGAACAAAATAAAGAGAGGAGAAAAAAGAAACATGTTTGCAATCCTGGTATAGTAATTTGAAAATTTAGTCAATGAAACACCCATTTTTTTTTATAAATAATTGAACTTGCTGGAAAACAGAGCTGTTAGTTTCATGACTTTCGCCTTCATCGTCATAAAGTAATACATTTAATACAAAAGGTATATTTATTAATTCTATATTATTTTTCAACTTATTTCGTGCAGTAACATATTTTGTGCAGTATAAAATATAATGTTCAGCAGTTTCAGGACCAGCTCCACATGAACAAATTGGATTTTCTATAAGATTACTTCTGAAAAGATCTGATCTTAAAAGAACTACATTTTTGGCGTAATCTGGCATGAAGTATATTCAGTTTTCTATTGCCGGTGAAGTGATATGTTGGAGGCCGGGGGAATTGAATGTATTTTACTTTTAATTTCATTTTAAAAATATGTACAGACGGGGAATTGCGTATAATTATGTCTAGATCATTCCAAAGTTTGAGGGTTGCCGGGAAAAAATATTTCTGGTAAAGAGTAAGACGTGATAGAGGTGTGGTATAATTTTGACTAGGTAAAGAGTAAGACGTGATAGAGGTGTGGTATAATTTTGACTAGGTAAAGAGTAAGACGTGATAGAGGTGTGGTATAATTTTGACGACTTCACAAGTTATAGTTAATAGATTCAGAGACAAGTGGTGGCATCAGATCAGTCAAATATTCAGGACACTGGCCTTGGGTTATTTTGTAAAATAGAACAAGAAAATGTCAACCCTTAAAAATCCTACTTTCATTTTTGATTGAACAGAAATCCAGGTTGTTATTTTCCAATGCAAGCATTTATTTTATTTAAGACCACAATGTCATCAAATATGGGTTTAAAATGATCCTTAACTCTTTAGGTTTCTGCTGCCGTTCAGTATTTTGCAGTATCTACTAGGGTTTATTTTTTATCTAACCGTGTAGAGATTCATTTTGTATTTTACCCATAATTCCACCTTATATCAGAATGCTGTCTTCTGATTGGTTGATGAAAGGGGTATTTTTTTACCAATTCTTCGTTTTTTCAGCTTTTCCACCATTGCCGGGATATTTGCATAAAAATATCCCGGTACTATAGTAAAATATCCCGCTCGAGACGAAATCCCTTCTTTAAATAGTTTATGACGTCACGGATGTTATTCGAATTACTCGGGTTTCTTCTTTCAACCAACGCTAATGTAAAGAAAATGACGACAGTTTCAGCCGCTATGTTTGAAATCGTTGAAATATATATATTTCAAATTCATTTGCATTAATTTTTTTTAGCGTGTTGTATGTTAAAGCAAAACCGTGATTTATTTTATTTTTTAATTTGTTCCAGAATTTATACACTGGTCACTTCTTTGAAAAATTGTTTCCTGCTTTCGTAGATTGAGAAAATTAAATAATCGAGGTGGTCTGAAGTTCTGAACCTGCTTGCATGCCACTGTTTTACTTGCTGTTAAATATTCGGCGGAATTAAACAAATATATCCTGTTAGTGAGGGTTAGCGGCTCAGGATATTTGCCTCTCCTCTCAACCGGTATTTTTCGCAAATAACCCTCACTAACAGGATATATTTGTATATAATACATTATCATACTTCCTTTTGACTGGTTCCCAGATTTAGTTGTATTACACCATATGCACATATACAATCAAACCTGCCCATGCAGTCACCTCTATTAAGTAGTCACCTGTACTTAAAGGTCACATTTTTTTTGCCCTGTCATAGAACATTTCAAATGAATTTAACCTCTTTTAAGAGGTCACCTATCTTATAAGGCCACTTTTTTTGGTCCCAAATGTGACCTCTTAATACAGGTTGGACTGTATATTTTATTATTTATTTACCTATATGTATGTAATGTGTAGTATCTATATTATTTATCAAACTTGATTTACACACAATCGGATCCTATTGTACTGAGAGTTCTATGATCCTGTGTATTCATGTGCTATTTCAAACAATTTTTGCCGCCATTTTTAAAATTTAACTACCATGGTATCATAGGACCCTGAAATACATATTCTTTGTCAGTTTACTGTATCCTTGTACTGTGAAATACTTTTTTGTTCGCAGGGAACCAGTTTAAGTGGTTTTTTGGGCTCACTCTCCAATATGAATTGTGGGAAAAATTACCATTGAAAACGACAGGCGTTAGAAGTATACTACTCTTAATATATTCATATTATTACCAATATTTATTTTTAATTTCAGTGGCAGTTCCAACTACAACATATTCCCCTGCACAAGGTATGAATATTTATCTCTTGAATTCAGCACAAACATTAATGTGATAGAGCTTTAATGATTTTTTACATTTAAATATGGGGCCGTCGTGGCCGTGATCGTATGGTAGTTGGATTTACAACTACCTATGCAATCAGTGCCTATCACCACTGATATTTTGAGTTTGAATCTCGATCAGGGCAAAGTGTACAACATTATGTGATAATGTTTGTCAGTGACTTGCTACAGGTCGTTGGTTTTCTCCGGGTCCTCAGCTGTTTCCTCCACCAATAAAACTGACCGCTACGATATAACTGAAATATTGTTTAAAGTGGCATTGAACACCTTCAAACAAATAAACAAACAAACAAACAAACATACATTTAAATATTATGTTTCAAGAAGACTTGATTTATATATGCCAAATGTTTTTGGATCGTAATATTCTAAGATGTCATAATAAAAACCTGATCACTAACAATGCAAAATTCAACATGTTTAATACAAAATTGCAAATACGGTAGTATTTTACTTTCTCAATGCATCTGAAATCTGGACTGATTAAAGGGGTGGCTTTGATGAGAGTGGCCTTATAAAGGGAGACAACTGTATCTGTCTATTTTATTTTAATTCTTATACAGGTGAAGACTCTGTAAGAGTTGTTCTAACAATTGATATGACTGTTACATTCAACCTGACTAATACAAATACACAGAGTTATAAAATGTTGTTCAACGAAACCAGTATTGCTGTAAGTTCATATATATTTAATTAGAAAAATAAGGATTTTAGAAATGGTGTATCACTGTGTTAGTGGAACATACTGTTAGTACTGTTGTCAACGTATACTTGTTCCTATGGGTAATTTATTGATGATTGATTTTTGGTGTTTAATGCCACTTTCAGTAATATTTCAGCTATTTCATAGCGACCAGTTTTAGTGGTGGAAGAAGCCGGAGTACTCAGAGAGAACCACCGACCATGGGCAAGCTTTATCACTTGCGGCTGCGAGTTGAGTGCACCCTTTTTTGAATTTATTGAAAATAACTCCATAATATATTAAATATTCTATACTGTTAATTCAGTCAGGAATAAATATTGTAATATTACTTGTAATATTTCTTCCAGTCAAAGCAAATACCATATCTGTGGTGTAATGCTTAAGTGTGCTTCCTTCGAGTGTAATAGATCATGGGTTCAAGACCTGGTCGTGTGGTGTAATGGTTAGTATGCTCCCTTCAAGTGTGATAGATCATGGGTTCAAGACCTGGTCGTGTGGTGTAATGGTTAGTGTGCTCCTTTCGAGTGTGATAGATCATGTGTTCAAGACCTGGTCGTGTGGTGTAATGGTTAGTATACTCCCTTCGTGTGATGATAGATCATGTGTTCAAGACCTGGTCGTGTGGTGTAATGGTTAGTATGCTCCCTTCGTGTGTGATAGATCATGGGTTCAAGACCTGGTCGTATGGTGTTATGGTTAGTGTACTCTCTTCGTGTGTGTGATAGATCACGTGTTCAAGACCTGGTCATGTGGTGTAATGGTTAGTGTACTCCTTTCGAGTGTGATAGATCATGGGTTCAAGACCTGGTCATGTTTTGTAATGGTTAGTGTGCTCCCTTCGTGTGTGATAGATCAGGGGTTCAAGACCTGGTCGTGTGGTGTAATAGTTAGTGTGCTCCCTTCGAGTGTGATAGATCATGGGTTCAAGACCTGGTCGTGTGGTGTAATGGTTAATGTACTCCCTTCGTGTGTGATAGATCATGGGTTCAAGACCTGGTCATGTGGTGTAATGGTTAATGTACTCCCTTCGTGTGTGATAGATCATGGGTTCAAGACCTGGTCGTGTGGTGTTTAGTGTGCTCCCTTCGTGTGATAGATCACGTGTTCAAGACCTGGTCGTATGGTGTAATGTTTAGTGTACTCTCTTCGTGTGTGATAGATCATGTGTTCAAGACCTGGTCGTGTGGTGTAATGGTTAGTGTGCTCCCTTCGTGTGTGATAGATCATGTGTTCAAGACCTGGTCGTGTTTTGTAATGGTTAGTGTGCTCCCTTTTTGTGTGATAGATCAGGGGTTCAAGACCTGGTCGTGTGGTGTAATGGTTAGTGTGTGATAGATCACGTGTTCAAGACCTGGTCGTATGGTGTAATGGTTAGTGTGCTCCCTTCGTGTGTGATAGATCACGTGTTCAATACCTGGTCGTGTGGTGTAATGGTGAGTGTACTCCCTTCGAGTGTGATAGATCACGTGTTCAATACCTGGTCGTGTGGTGTAATGGTTAGTGTGCTCCCTTCGTGTGTGATAGATCATGTGTTCAAGACCTGGTCGTGTTTTGTAATGGTTAGTGTGCTCCCTTTGTGTGTGATAGATCAGGGGTTCAAGACCTGGTCGTGTGGTGTAATGGTTAGTGTGTGATAGATCACGTGTTCAAGACCTGGTCGTATGGTGTAATGGTTAGTGTGCTCCCTTCATGTGTGATAGATCACGTGTTCAATACCTGGTCGTGTGGTGTAATGGTGAGTGTACTCCCTTCGAGTGTGATAGATCACGTGTTCAAGACCTGGTCGTGTGGTGTAATGGTTAGTGTGCTCCCTTCATGTGTGATAGATCATGTGTTCAAGACCTGGTCATTTGGAACCAAAGACAGTTAAATTGGTACTTGTTGCTTCTCTGCTAAGCACACAACATTAATGAGAAAGAGGAAAGATTGGTTGGCTATAAATCAGGATAATGTGTCCAAGTGTGGTGAAATGTTCTACCTGTACACTGTTGTTTTAGTGAGAAAGAGGAAAGATTGGTTGGCTTGAAATCATGATAATGTGTCCAAGTGTGGTGAAATGTTCTACCTGTACACTGTTGTTTTAGTGAGAAAGAGGAACAATTGGTTGGCTTGAAATCAGGATAATGTGTCCAAGTGTGGTGAAATGTTCTACCTGTACACTGTTGTTTTAGTGAGAAAGAGGAAAGATTGATTGGCTAGAAATCAGGAAAATATGCCCAAGTGTGGTGAAATGTCTACCTGTACACTGTTGTTTTAGTGAGAAAGAGGAAAGATTGGTAGGCTAGAAATCAGGATAATGTGCCCAAGTGTGGTGAAATGTTCTACCTGTACACTGTTGTTTTAGTGAGAAAGAGGAAAGATTGGTTGGCTAGAAATCAGGATAATGTGCCCAAGTGTGGTGAAATGTTCTACCTGTACACTGTTGTTTTAGTGAGAAAGAGGAAAGATCGATTGGCTAGAAATCAGGATAATGTGCCCAAGTGTGGTGAACTGTCTACCTGTACACTGTTGTTTTAGTGTCTAAGTGTGGTGAAATGTTCTACCTGTACACTGTTGTTTTAGTGTCTAAGTGTGGTGAAATGTCTACCTGTATAATGTTGTTTTAGAGAGATAGCACTGTAAAATAAAACAGCTAACCGTGTTGGTTTATTACAAATCAGATATCATTATCATCTCATCGAATGTAACTTGTTCTTACGATGATATAGCTGAAGAATTGCTCATTTGGCTTGAAACAACAATCACTCACTCATTTTTCTGTTGAAAGATCCAAGAACAACTTACAACATATTATCTTTATCTTTTTGTTTGCTTGTAATTGTTAATTTTAAAAATAGAAAAGTGTTTGATGCAAATAAATTTCAATAAAAACACTATAAATGATAAATACACAAAATAATATATAAAAATAAGATATTTTGTTTTGATACAGTCAATTTAAAATACAAGAACAAAGAAAATATAACATGTATCCAACGATAATCAGCCATTCATTGCCACCTCAACATTAAGCCATTTTATTAATTAATTTGCTCTGTCTGTTTTGGAGACATGTAAAAAGTGGAATTTTTTTCTATTTCAATATAATATTTGAGGTATTGAAGACCTCCATGTAAATGTGTGATTTCTCCCTTACATCAGTATTATATTTGACTTGTTAATCTTATTTTATTGTTTTTTATTGTAGCTTACAAACTACTATTCAAACCATGTATCTCTTAAATCAATCTTCATCAAAGTCGTTCTGTACAGTTTAAAGTAAGTTTATATTCATTCAATTTGGTCGTGATCGTATGGTAGTTGGATTGACAACTGCCTTAATGCAATCAGTCCCTATCTTCACCAACGTTATGAGTTCGAACTCCACTCTTGGCGAGGTGTACTCGATGCAATAAAGTTTGTCAATCACTCGCGGCAAGTCGGTGGTTTTCTCCAGGTAATCTGGTTTCTGCCACTAATAAAAGTAACCGCCACAATATAGCTGAAATATTATAGAAAGTGGCATTAAACAACATAACCAAGCCAAGCCATCAATCAATTTTCATTAATATAATTGTTATTATGTTCACAATATTTATTATTATTATTATCAGAATAACAAGGTAGATATTAAAATTAGTGTGCACGACATGTTTCTGTAATAACCTTCAATAGATTGGTTCAATGTCAAAAGATTGGAGCACCCACCTGTATAGTTTGGACTAAATGGAGATGAAATTGATGAAATAGATAATCACTGTCATCTTGGAATAACATTTCAATCATCAGCTACACGGAAAAAACATATAGATGATATTTATAGAAAAGCATGCTCTGGTTTATTTTTACTTAGACAAGTTAAACATTTATTAGATAGATATTCCCTTATACATATATATTTTACATTTATTAGACCCGTTTTAGAATATGGTGATGTAGTATGGGGTAACTGCACTAAAAAGGAATCCGATTTATTGGAAATTGTACAAATAGAAGCTGGTCGAATTATAACCGGTCTTGGATGTAATTCCTCTAGACAAAAACTATACCATGAATTGGGGTGGGAAACACTAGAAAATAGACGGAATAATCACAAACTAATATTATTTTATAGAATATTAAATGGGTTAGCACCTGCATACCTTTATGAGTTGGTTCAACCCTATCTACCTAGACAATCAGGATATAAATTAAGAAATGAAAATAATACATTCCATCCACCATTTTCCAGAACAAGTTCTTTTTATGATAGTTTTATCCCTTTCACTATAAGACTATGGAATACTTTGCCCCTAACTATTACTGAATCTTCAAGTTTAAATATTTTTAAAAATAGATTCTATGAAACTTGGGACACCAATGCACATTATAATTTAGGAATAAGGAAGTTTAACATAATTCATTGTCAATTAAGAAATGAGGCTAGTAACTTGAAGGCACATTTATTTAATGATTTTTTATCTGATAATACTAACTGTCCAAACTGTATTGTCCATTAGAAGATAACAACCATTTTTTGCTTAACTGTCCTAAATTTAATAACTTAAGATTGATCTTATTATTACATGGAAATATTTCAAGCTGTACACAAGTTCATAATTCGCACTCATCGTTTCATTTAAGATGCTTCTTTTTTCAATTGCACTCCTCCCATTATACATTTATTTTGCTTTATTTTATTTTTCTTTAACTTCTTGTATGTTTAACTATTTATAATAAAATGTAACTTGTTTTCCCCGTAATATTGCTAAAACATTACTCTCTTGGTGTTGGACAACAATCTATTAATCACAAGACCATATATGGACTTGATACAGGGGCCATCGTGGCCATGATCGTAGGGTAGTAGGATTTACAATTAACTGTGCAATCAGTGCCTATCACCACTAATGTTGTGAGTTCGAACCCCGTTCATGGCAAGGTGTGCTTGATACAACATTATGTGATAAAGTTTGTCAGTGACTTGTGACAGGTCGATGGTTTTCTCTGTGTACACCACAACATAACTGAAATATTGTTGAAAGTGGCATTAAACACCATAAGCCAAACCAAACTGATGGCCTTGATACAATCAGGAGAGGCAACAGTAATCAGATAATTTTCTCTTGTCTGTACTTTTTATCATTCTCATTTCAGGGCTGGAAGTTTGATTGCTGACCATGCTGTTGTGTCTAACCAGACTAATTCTCAACCTAATGTTATAGCAGCTGTTGATAACTTAATTAAAGGTGTCACTAATGTCACGATTCAAGGAGTTTCTAGCAGGGCTACATATGCCTCTATAAAAAGTGGCACAAATATAGGTAATATATTAGTTGGTGACTGTATTTGTAATTTGTTGGACACACTCCTTCCCTACCACAGCTGTTTGATACATTAAGATGGGTCATTTGAGATATGACCTGATCATGATCCCTACTGGATATTTTTTGATGCAATTTGGGTATAGTAAAATAATTTTTATTTTCCAACATAGATTTTATCCAAATCACCTGTTTCTCAATTACCTAAACGACCTAAGAAACTTAACTTATGGTTCCTTGTTAGTTACAAAGCTCATTTGTCCAGGGGGGGGGGGGGGGAAGCAAATGAGGCACAAAATACTCCCTTTTCTACAACTTGACTTGCAACCTACAATGGTTTATACATGTAGTTTCAATGTTATTTAAATAAATATATAATCTTTATACCGGTATTCATATAGGGCCATCGTGGTCATGATCGTATGGTAGTTGGATTTACAACTACCTATGCAATCAGTGCCTATCACCACTGGTGTTGTGAGTTCGAATCTCGATCAGGGTGAAGTGTACAACATTATGTGATAAAGTTTGTCAGCGACTTGCGACAAGTTTGTGGTTTTCTCCTGGTCCTCCGGTTTCCTCCACCAATAAAACTGACCTCGACGATATAACTGAAATATTATTGAAAGTGGTATTTAGCACCATCAAACAAACAATTTAGCCTAAAGCATTATTGGCTAATTAATTTTTTTTCAAATTCAACAAATTATAACAAAAAACATTAATGTGATTCTAACAAGTAATCCAGTACTTCTACATATTTATTTTGCGTTATTTCAGTAGATGACTCTACTTGTCTCTAGTTGACTCTAGTTGTCACTAGTTGACTCTACTTGTCTCTGTTTAGTAGCCGTGATTCTAACAAGTATAGTACAAATGTTGTTGTTTATTTTGTAGCTATTGTTAACCAATCAACTACAGCATGTAGCTCGTTTAATCAAGTATTCAACTGTCCAACAAATCAAGAATGTGCTATCAATAGTGTAAATGGTGTCCCATATTGTGCGTAAGTAATTATTTAAATTTATGCAGATATTTTAAAGGGGCTCGGTCAAGATTCCTACATGTCTGACAAATTCCTCAATAGACCATTTACACATTTCTGACTCGATTCTAATGTAGCTTTTTTTTTCCCAGGTTTTTGTAGGAGTTTCTTCCCTTTAATGTGGACAAAGGTCCATTTCTTGTAAAGTTCAATGAAAATAACAAATATTTTTCCAATATTCGGTATAAAATTTAAATGTTGTACATTTGTAACAACTTGTGAATTTTTTATTTGATATGAAATGACCCTCTGATTTTCTACAATGTCCGAATATCTATACATTTTATGAAATTTTTACATTTATATAATCAAAATCTTTGTCGTATCCATTGCTCTTGCCTGGAAAGGGAACCATTTCGTCCACCATAATAAAAATAACTCATTAAAATGTCAAATAAAACTTAATTTTAGAATCAAATCTGAAATGTGTAAATAGTCTATTATGTTGTAAGATTTCTGGTAAATTACTAAATCAGAGTTAAGAGATTTCTTGTAAATTACTAAATCAGAATTATGAGATTTCTGGTAAATTACTAAATCAGAGTTGTGAGATTTCTGGTAAATTACTAAATCAGAGTTGTGAGATTTCTGGTAAATTATTAAATCAGAATTATGAGATTTCTGGTAAATTACTAAATCAGAATTATGAGATTTCTGGTAAATTACTAAATCAGAATTATGAGATTTCTAGTAAATTATTAAATCAGAATTATGAGATTTCTGGTAAATTACTAAATCAGAATTATGAGATTTCTGGTAAATTACTAAATCAGAATTATGAGATTTCTGGTAAATTACTATATCAGAATTAAGAGATTTTTGGTAAATTACTAAATCAGAGTTGTGAGATTTCTGGTAAATTACTAAATCAGAGTTGTGAGATTTCTTGTAAATTACTAAATCAGAATTATGAAATTTCTGGTAAATTACTAAATCAGAATTATGAAATTTCTGGTAAATTACTAAATCAGAATTATGGGATTTCTGGTAAATTATGAAATCAGAATTATGAGATTTCTGGTAAATTACTATATCAGAATTATGAAATTTCTGGTAAATTACTAAATCAGAATTATGAGATTTCTGGTAAATTACTAAATCAGAATTAAGAGATTTTGGTGAATTATTAAATCAGAATTATGAGATTTCTGGTAAATTACTAAATCAGAATTATGAGATTTCTGGTAAATTACTAAATCAGAGTTATCAGATTTCTGGTAAATTACTAAATCAGAATTATAAAATTTCTGATAAATTACTAAATCAGAATTAAGAGATTTCTGGTAAATTATTAAATCAAAATGATGAGATTTCTGGTAAATTACTAAATCAGAATTATGAGATTTCTGGTAAATTACTAAATCAGAATTATGAGATTTCTGGTAAATTACTAGATCAGAATTATGAGATTTCTGGTAAATTACTAAATCACAGTTGTGAGATTTCTGGTGAATTACTAAATTAGAATTATGAGATTTCTGGTAAATTACTAAATCAGAATTATGAGATTTCTGGTGAATTACCAAATCAGAATTATGAGATTTCTGGTAAATTACTAAATCAGAATTATGAGATTTCTGGTAAATTACTAAATCAGAATTATGAGATTTCTAGTAAATTATTAAATCAGAATTATGAGATTTCTGGTAAATTACTAAATCAGAATTATGAGATTTCTGGTAAATTACTAAATCAGAATTATGAGATTTCTGGTAAATTACTATATCAGAATTAAGAGATTTTTGGTAAATTACTAAATCAGAGTTGTGAGATTTCTGGTAAATTACTAAATCAGAGTTGTGAGATTTCTTGTAAATTACTAAATCAGAATTATGAGATTTCTGATAAATTACTAAATCAGAATTATGAAATTTCTGGTAAATTACTAAATCAGAATTATGGGATTTCTGGTAAATTATGAAATCAGAATTATGAGATTTCTGGTAAATTACTAAATCAGAATTATGAAATTTCTGGTAAATTACTAAATCAGAATTATGAGATTTCTGGTAAATTACTAAATCAGAATTAAGAGATTTTTGGTGAATTATTAAATCAGAATTATGAGATTTCTGGTAAATTACTAAATCAGAATTATGAGATTTCTGGTCAATTACTAAATCAGAATTATAAAAGTTCTGGTAAATTACTAAATCAGAATTATGAGATTTCTGGTAAATTACTAAATCAGAATTAAGAGATTTCTGGTGAATTACTAAATCAGAATTATGAGATTTCTGGTCAATTACTAAATCAGAATTATGAGATTTCTGGTAAATTACTAAATCAGAATTAAGAGATTTCTGGTGAATTACTAAATCAGAATTATGAGATTTCTGGTCAATTACTAAATCAGAATTATGAAATTTCTGGTAAAGTACTAAATCAGAATTATGAGATTTCTGGTAAATTACTAAATCAGAATTATGAGATTTCTGGTAAATTACTAGATCAGAATTATGAGATTTCTGGTAAATTACTAAATCACAGTTGTGAGATTTCTGGTGAATTACTAAATTAGAATTATGATATTTCTGGTAAATTACTAAATCAGAATTATGAGATTTCTGGTGAATTACCAAATCAGAATTATGAGATTTCTGGTAAATTACTAAATCAGAATTATGAGATTTCTGGTAAATTACTAAATCAGAATTATGAGATTTATGGTAAATTACTAGATCAGAATTATGAGATTTCTGGTAAATTACTAAATCACAGTTGTGAGATTTCTGGTGAATTACTAAATTAGAATTATGATATTTCTGGTGAATTACTAAATCAGAATTATGAGATTTCTGGTGAATTACTAAATCAGAATTATGAGATTTCTGGTAAATTACTAAGTCAGAGTTAAGAGATTTTTGGAGAACTACTCAATCAGCACAACTAGATATCCAGCTTTGAGAATCAGGCCAAGATGGCCATCATTGCTGAAAAATCTTTAATATCATAAATTATACATTTTAGCAGAAATTAGCAAATTATAAAAATCTTATTGAGCTTTTTTAATGAAGACAGTTCTTTTTTTCATTTTATTTGAACAATTATGGAGAATAATCATATATCAATATCTATCAATATCTGAAACAACACAACACAATTGGACCAAACTTGGTAAAGATGGCATTTGTTTGGTTCTTGTTTAATGTACTATTTGACAGCCTACACCAGTCTTTCAACAAGGATGTAATAAATAAAATTAGAATCCATCAGGAACCTATATGAATACCAGATCATCTATCATCTACATGTATTATATTTTTTTAAATGTTTTTCTTTCAGGCCATTGCAAAGTACTGGTACGTATTATGTTAATTGTGATTCTTTCAAAAAATTGGTTTAGGTTTTTGATGTTTAATGCAACTTTCAACAATATTTCAATTATATCGTGGCGGTCAGTTTTATTGGTGGAGGAAACCGGAGGACCCAGAGAAAACCACCGACCTGTCACAAGTTACTAACACTTTATCACATAATGCTGTATCAAGTACACCTCACCTGAGCGGTACTCGAACTCACAACGTTAATGGTGATAGGCACTGATTGCACAGGTAGTTCGAATGCCAACTACTATTCAACCACAATGGCTCCATATATTTCTTGAAAATTACGTAGATGTACTAAGATTTTGACTGACTGAAAATATTCTCAAGGGAATAATTGTTGGAATTTGTCCTTAATACGGTAATGATACTAATGTAGTGAGTAAGAGAGAGTAGCAACAAATACTAATGTTATAGTCTTTGGTTTGACCTTGACCTGACTAGAATTCAAAATCATGATCTACCGCACTGAAGGCGAGCACTTTAACCATTACACAAGCTTTTATAGTCTTTGTTTTGACCTGACTAGAATTCAAAATCATGATCTACCGCACTGAAGGCGAGCACTTTAACCATTGCACAAGCTTATGTAGTCTTTGTTTTGACCTGACTAGAATTCAAAATCATGATCTACCGCACTGAAGGTGAGCACTTTAACCATTACACAAGCTTTTATAGTCTTTGTTTTGACCTGACTAGAATTCAAAATCATGATCTACCGCACTGAAGGCGAGCACTTTAACCATTAATAGGAAAAAAAACTTCAATATTTACATGATCCATTTAATGGTTGATGTGGCAATATTTTTTATCATACAGGCAGAACAATAGGGAAAGAATTTATTCTAATTATTTTCATCACCTTTTTTCTCTTATTTCAACATTGTTAGAAATACATGTAAAAAAACCATTAAGAAACTAAATAAGATAATTAAAATACAAAGGTTTACATGTATAGAATAAGGAGAATCGACCATTTACACATTTCCTACATTGATTTTAAAATCATACATTTTACTGGAGTTATTTCCCTTTAATGTGGACAAAGGGCACCCTTTCATACACAGTTCAATGAAAATAACATATATTTTCCCCTATATTCTGTTGTAACAACTTGTGGATTTTCTGTTTACTATGAAATTATCCTTTCATTTTTTACAAGGTTCAATATTTACAAATTACAAGACAATTATATACAAATGTGTTGTCCTTTTCTTTACTCATGCTAGATCGGATTCCATTTTGCCAGTTGTAAGGGAAGTAACTGGGTATAAAAACGTATAACTTAAGAATCAAATCGGCAATGGGAAAAATATCTGTTGTGTTTAAATATCATATAGTTTTGAACATCATGTCAAGATAATCTCATATTTTGGACTGAAGTAAAATGTCCTGATATTTATATTTCATCTTTAACTCATCAGATCCAAAGGGTCATGATGCCACGATATAGCTGAAATACTGATAAAGTTGGCATTAAACACCAATCAATCAGTCAAGTGAATGTTTCATCAATCATATTTTTTATATATTTTAAATCATGTCTACAGTAATACAGTGGAACTTGTGCAATTCGATACCTGAGTTTTCCGACATCCTGTGACATCTGACAAAAAATTATGGTCCCAAAGTATTTCCGTTAGCTAAAATGAAACCTGAGTATTCCAACATCCTCTACAATCCGACACATTTCCTTGGTCCCTTGGTGTGTCGGATAATACAGGTTCCACTGTATATGATATCCATTAGATCACAAACTATATTTCACACTCTTTTCTATAAATAGTAGTTTAATTTAGTTTAAACATATTTATTTGTCATAAACAAAACAAAGGGATCGGGCACAAATTATACAATTTAGGTTGCCGTCTCCGTTATTTACATGATATACATACATTGACATATACTGAAATAAAATACATTTAACGTTACAACAGTTGATGACAGAAATAAAACAGACATGTAAACTTCAGTGAAATAAGTACATTTCGAGTACATCTTTTCATGATAGGAAGTATGAGAGAGGTTATTAAGATAAGTTGTGTTTGACTGATTAATTTTCTTTAAGTAGCTTTCGCTTTCAAAAAAATAAAGATAAATTGAATGAGATAAAAGAAAAAAAAAGAACAAAATAAAGAGAGGAGAAAAAAGAAACATGTTTGCAATCCTGGTATAGTAATTTGAAAATATAGTCAATGAAACACCCTGTTTATTTTATCAATAATTGAACTTGCTGGAAAACAGAGCTGTTAGTTTCATGACTTTCGCCTTCATCGCCATAAAGTAATACATTTAATACAAAAGGTATATTTATTAATTCTATATTATTTTTCAACTTATTTCGTGCAGTAACATATTTTGTGCAGTATAAAATATAATGTTCAGCAGTTTCAGGACCAACTCCACATGAACAAATTGGATTTTCTATAAGATTACTTCTGAAAAGATCTGATCTTAAAGAACTACATTTTTGGCGTAATCTGGCATGGAGTATATTCAGTTTTCTATTGCCGGTGAAGTGATATGTTGGAGGCCGGGGGAATTGAATGTATTTTAGTTTTAATTTCATTTTAAAAATATGTACAGACAGGGAATTGCGTATAATTATGTCTAGATCATTCCAAAGTTTAGGGTTGCCGGGAAAAATGATTTCTGGTAAAGAGTAAGATGTGATAGAGGTGTGGTATAATTTTGACTAGGTAAAGAGTATGACATGATAGAGGTGTGGTATAATGTTGACTAGGTAAAGAGTAAGACATGATAGAGGTGTGGTATAATGTTGACTAGGTAAAGAGTAAGACATGATAGAGGTGTGGTATAATGTTGACTAGGTAAAGAGTAAGACATGATAGAGGTGTGGTATAATTTTGACTAGGTAAAGAGTAAGACATGATAGAGGTGTGGTATAATGTTGACTAGGTAAAGAGTAAGACATGATAGAGGTGTGGCATAATTTTGACTAGGTAAAGAGTAAGACGTGATAGAGGTGTGGTATAATGTTGACTAGGTAAAGAGTAAGACATGATAGAGGTATGGTATAATTTTGACTAGGTAAAGAGTAAGACGTGATAGAGGTGTGGTATAATGTTGACTAGGTAAAGAGTAAGATGTGATAGAGGTGTGGTATAATGTTGACTAGGTAAAGAGTAAGACATGATAGAGGTGTGGTATAATGTTGACTAGGTAAAGAGTAAGATATGATAGAGGTGTGGTATAATGTTGATTAGGTAAAGAGTAAGACATGATAGAGGTGTGGTATAATTTTGACTAGGTAAAGAGTAAGACGTGATAGAGGTATGGTATAATGTTGACTAGGTAAAGAGTAAGATGTGATAGAGGTGTGGTATAATGTTGACTAGGTAAAGAGTAAGACATGATAGAGGTGTGGTATAATGTTCACTAGGTAAAGAGTAAGACATGATAGAGGTGTGGTATAATGTTGACTAGGTAAAGAGTAAGACATGATAGAGGTGTGGTATAATGTTGACTAGGTAAAGAGTAAGACGTGATAGAGGTGTGGTATAATGTTGACTAGGTAAAGAGTAAGACGTGATAGAGGTGTGGTATAATGTTGACTAGGTAAAGAGTAAGACGTGATAGAGGTGTGGTATAATGTTGACTAGGTAAAGAGTAAGACATGATAGAGGTGTGGTATAATGTTGACTAGGTAAAGAGTAAGACGTGATAGAGGTATGGTATAATGTTGACTAGGTAAATAGTGAGACATGATAGAGGTGTGGTATAATTTTGACTATGTAAAGAGTAAGACGTGATAGAGGTGTGGTATAATGTTGTCTAGGTAAAGAGTAAGACATGATAGAGGTGTGGTATAATGTTGACTAGGTAAAGAGTAAGACATGATAGAGGTGTGGTATAATGTTGACTAGGTAAAGAGTAAGACATGATAGAGGTGTGGTATAATGTTGACTAGGTAAAGAGTAAGACATGATAGAGGTGTGGTATAATTTTGACTAGGTAAAGAGTAAGACATGATAGAGGTGTGGTATAATGTTGACTAGGTAAAGAGTAAGACATGATAGAGGTGTGGTATAATTTTGACTAGGTAAAGAGTAAGACATGATAGAGGTATGGTATAATGTTGACTAGGTAAAGAGTAAGACATGATAGAGGTGTGGTATAATTTTGACTAGGTAAAGAGTAAGACATGATAGAGGTGTGGTATAATGTTGACTAGGTAAAGAGTGAGACATGATAGAGGTGTGGTATAATGTTGACTAGGTAAAGAGTAAGACATGATAGAGGTGTGGTATAATGTTGACTAGGTAAAGAGTGAGACATGATAGAGGTATGGTATAATTTTGACTAGGTAAAGAGTAAGACATGATAGTGGTGTGGTATAATTTTGACTAGGTAAAGAGTAAGACATGATAGAGGTGTGGTATAATTTTGACTAGGTAAAGAGTAAGACGGGATAGAGGTGTGGTATAATTTTGACTAGGTAAAGAGTAAGACATGATAGTGGTGTGGTATAATGTTGACTAGGTAAAGAGTAAGACATGATAGAGGTGTGGTATAATTTTGACTAGGTAAAGAGTAAGACGTGATAGAGGTGTGGTATAATGTTGACTAGGTAAAGAGTAAGACGTGATAGAGGTGTGGTATAATTTTGACTAGGTAAAGAGTAAGACGTGATAGAGGTGTGGTATAATGTTGACTAGGTAAAGAGTAAGACATGATAGAGGTGTGGTATAATTTTGACTAGGTAAAGAGTAAGACATGATAGAGGTGTGGTATAATTTTGACTAGATAAAGAGTAAGACGTGATAGAGGTGTGGTATAATGTTGACTAGGTAAAGAGTAAGATGTGACATAGGTGTGGTATAATGTTGACTAGGTAAAGAGTAAGACATGATAGAGGTGTGGTATAATGTTGACTAGGTAAAGAGTAAGACATGATAGAGGTGTGGTATAATTTTGACTAGGTAAAGAGTAAAACGTGATAGAGGTGTGGTATAATGTTGACTAGGTAAAGAGTAAGACATGATAGAGGTGTGGTATAATGTTGACTAGGTAAAGAGTAAGACGTGATAGAGGTGTGGTATAATGTTGACTAGGTAAAGAGTAAGACGTGATAGAGGTGTGGTATAATTTTGACTAGGTAAAGAGTAAGACGTGATAGAGGTGTGGTATAATGTTGACTAGGTAAAGAGTAAGACATGATAGAGGTGTGGTATAATTTTGACTAGGTAAAGAGTAAGACATGATAGAGGTGTGGTATAATTTTGACTAGATAAAGAGTAAGACGTGATAGAGGTGTGGTATAATGTTGACTAGGTAAAGAGTAAGATGTGACATAGGTGTGGTATAATGTTGACTAGGTAAAGAGTAAGACATGATAGAGGTGTGGTATAATGTTGACTAGGTAAAGAGTAAGACATGATAGAGGTGTGGTATAATTTTGACTAGGTAAAGAGTAAGACATGATAGAGGTGTGGTATAATTTTGACTAGGTAAAGAGTAAAACGTGATAGAGGTGTGGTATAATGTTGACTAGGTAAAGAGTAAGACATGATAGAGGTGTGGTATAATGTTGACTAGGTAAAGAGTAAGACGTGATAGAGGTGTGGTATAATGTTGACTAGGTAAAGAGTAAGACATGATAGAGGTGTGGTATAATTTTGACTTGGTAGAGTAAGACATGATAGAGGTGTGGTATAATTTTGACTAGGTAAAGAGTAAGACGTGATAGAGGTGTGGTATAATGTTGTCTAGGTAAAGAGTAAGACATGATAGAGGTGTGGTATAATTTTGACTAGGTAAAGAGTAAGACATGATAGAGGTGTGGTATAATTTTGACTAGGTAAAGAGTAAGACATGATAGAGGTGTGGTATAATGTTGACTAGGTAAAGAGTAAGACATGATAGAGGTGTGGTATAATGTTGACTAGGTAAAGAGTAAGACATGATAGAGGTGTGGTATAATGTTGACTAGGTAAAGAGTAAGACGTGATAGAGGTGTGGTATAATTTTGACTAGGTAAAGAGTAAGATGTGATAGAGGTGTGGTATAATGTTGACTACTTCACAAGTTATAGTTAATAGATTCAGAGACCAGTGGTGACATTAGATCAGTCAAATATTCAGGACACTGGCCTTGGGTTATTTTGTGAAATAGAACAAGTTTTCGCTGTATAAGTAGTAATACCACTAAATAATCCCCCATAGCATTCTACGTTAAATAAAATCTTTTAGGGGTTTTATATTCAGGTTTCACCTGAAGCTTAATATAAGTGTCAATCATATCTCATGGAAGGGGTACCTAATTAGAAACTTACCTCCGAAAATCAGCATACATTTAATGGCATATAAAAAAAATCGTCAGCCTGAAGATGTCAACCCTTAAAAATCCTACTTTCATTTTTGATTAAACACAAATCCAGGTTGTTATTTTCCAATGCAAGCATTTATTTTATTTAAAACCACAAGATCATCAAATATGGGCTTAAAATGATCCTTAACTCTTTAGGTTTCTGCTGACGTTCAGTATTTTGCAGTATCTACTAGGGTTTATTTTTTATATAACCGTGTAGAGATTCATTTTGTATTTTACCCATAATACATTATCATACTTCCTTTTGACTGGTTCCCAGATTTAGTTGTATTACACCATATGCACATATACAATCAAACCTGCCCATGCAGTCACCTCTATTAAGTAGTCACCTGTATTTCAAGGTCACATTTTTTTTGCCCTGTCATAGAACATTTCAAATGAATTTAACCTCTTTTAAGAGGTCACCTGTCTTATAAGCCCACTTTTTGTCCCAAATGTGACCTCTTAATACAGGTTGGACTGTATATCTTATTATTTATTTACCTATATGTATGTAATGCGTAGTATCTATATTATTTATAAAACTTGACTTACATACAATCGGATCCTATTGTACTGAGAGTTCTATGATCCTACAGTGTATTCATTTGCTATTTCAAACAATTGTTGCTGCCATTTTTTAAATTTAACTACCATGGTATCATAGGACCCTGAAATACATATTCTTTGTCAATTTACTGTATCCTTGTACGGTGAAATACTTTTTTGTTCGCAGGGAACCAGTTTAAGTGATTTTTTTGGGCTCACATTAGTCCAATATGAATTGTGGGAAAAATTACCGTTGAAAATGACAGTCGTTAGAAGTATACTACTCTTAATATATTCATGTTATTACCAATTTTTATTTTTAATTTCAGTGACAGTTCCAACTACAACATATGCCCCTGCACAAGGTATGAATATTTATCTCATGAATTCAGCACAAACATTAATGTGATAGAGCTTTAATGATTTTTTACATTTAAATATGGGGCCGTGGTGGCCGTGATCGTATGGTAGTTGGATTTACAACTACCTATGCAATCAGTGCCTATCACCACTGATATTTTGAGTTTGAATCTCGATCAGGGCGAGGTGTACAACATTATGTGATAAAGTTTGTCAGTGACTTGCTACAGGTCGTTGGTTTTCTCCGGGTCCTCAGCTGTTTCCTCCACCAATAAAACTGACCACTACGATATAACTGAAATATTGTTTAAAGTGGCATTAAACACCTTCAAACAAATAAACAAACAAGAAAACAAACCTACATTTAAATATTATGTTTCAAGAAGACTTATATATATGCCAAATTTTTTTGGATCGTAATATTCTAAGATGTCATAATAAAAGCCTGATCACTAACAATGCAGAATTCAACATGTTTAATACAAAATTACAAATACAGTAGTATTTTACTTTCTCAATGCATCTGAAATCTATGCTGATTAAAGGGGTGGCTTTGATGAGAGTGGCCTTATAAAGGGAGACAACTGTATCTGTCTATTTTATTTTAATTCTTATACAGGTGAAGACTCTGTAAGAGTCACTACAAAGTCAAGAGATTCTGAATAATAGATTAGTTTTTGTGCTAGATATTCTGAAAAGTGTCTGAAAATTCTGTAAATTACTAAAAATTCTGAAAAGATTCTGAACATTACTGAAAATTCTGAACAGATTCTGAAAATTCTGAAAATTGCTGAAAATTTTGAACAGATTCTGAACATTACTGAAAATTCTGAACAGATTCTGAACATTGCTGAAAATTCTGAACAGATTCTGAACATTATCTTTCTTCTTAAATCAATATATTTTACATCATTTTCATTAGATTTTAACTCAATATAGAATGGGATATTTCACTAATTAATTATTTAAAGAAAAATTTGAACAACTATATTATTTCATTTCTCACTAAATTTGACATTTTCTTTATTTCAATCTTTCTTCTTAAATCAATATATTTTATTTCATTTTCGTTAGATTTTAGCTAATTATAAGAAAGGGTTCAGAGAAAGGATATTTTACTAATTAATTTTTTTAAACTAAATTACAACAACTATATTATTTCATTTCTTATTAAATTGGTCATTTTCTTTATTTCAAATTTTTCTTCTTAAATCAATATATTTTACTTCATTTTCATTAGATTTTAACTCAATATAGAATGGGATATTTCACTAATTAATTATTTAAAAAAAAATTTGAACAACTATATTATTTCATTTCTCACTAAATTTGACATTTTCTTTATTTCAATCTTTCTTATTAAATCAATATATTTTATTTCATTTTCGTTAGATTTTAGCTAATTATAAGAAAGGGTTCAGAGAAAGGATATTTTACTAATTAATTTTTTTAAACTAAATTACAACAACTATATTATTTCATTTCTTATTAAATTGGTCATTTTCTTTATTTCAAATTTTTCTTCTTAAATCAATATATTTTACTTCATTTTCATTCGATTTTAACTCAATATAGAATGGGATATTTCACTAATTAATTATTTAAAAAAAAAATTGAACAACTATATTATTTCATTTCTCACTAAATTTGACATTTTCTTTATTTCAATCTTTCTTCTTAAATCAATATATTTTATTTCATTTTCGTTAGATTTTAGCTAATTATAAGAAAGGGTTCAGAGAAAGGATATTTTACTAATTAATTTTTTTAAGCTAAATTACAACAACTATATTATTTCATTTCTTATTAAATTGGTCATTTTCTTTATTTCAAATTTTTCTTCTTAAATCAATATATTTTACTTCATTCTCATTAGATTTTTACTAAATATAGCATGTGTGAAATTTCACTAATTAAATATTCAGACTTTTTAATAGTGATTATGCGATTTTGCAGTAAAACATATTGAGGATCACTTGAACTTGATGATCGCAATATTTGTATACAAATAAATAATAAAAATTATATGACAAAAAAGCACAAGTATAAATGTCACAAGACACATTTTACATGTATGTGGGAAAATAAAAGTGACTTTTTAAAATTATTGTTAGCATAGGCACTCGTGGCACGGAATAATCACCCCTTTTCTGAGTACTTATTTATTTTCAATAAAATTTCTTTATTATTTCATCTCTTTTCCCTGAATTTATATTGTGGATAATAAGAGTATGTGTAGGCTCGACACATATAACTTGCTGTTAACAAAAGATTAAGTTAAATTAAGGAAAATGGGATGAATAATAGAGAAATGTTATTGTAACTTAATAGAGGTGGTCACTAAAGCAGGTTTGACTGTAACTTAATAGAGGTGGTCACTAAAGCAGGCTCGACTGTAACTTAATAGAGGTGGTCACTAAAGCAGGTTTGACTAACTTAATAGAGGTGGTCACTAAAGCAGGTTTTACTGTAGCTTAATAGAGGTGGTCACTAAAGCAGGTTTTACTGTAACTTAATAGAGGTGGTCACTAAAGCAGGTTTTACTGTAACTTAAGAGGTGGTCACTAAAGCAGGTTTGACTAACCTAATAGAGGTGGTCACTAAAGCAGCTTTGACTAACTTAATAGAGGTGGTCACTAAAGCAGGTTTGACTAACTTAATAGAGGTGGTAACTAAAGCAGGTTTGACTGTAACTTAATTGAGGTGGTCACTAAAGCAGGTTTGACTGTAACTTAATAGAGGTGGTAACTAAAGCAGGTTTGACTAACTTAATTGAGGTGGTCACTAAAGCAGGTTTGACTGTAACTTAATAGAGGTGGTCACTAAAGCAAGTTTTACTGTAACTTAATAGAGGTGGTCACTAAAGCAGGTTTTACTGTAACTTAATAGAGGTCACAGATCACTAAAGCAGGTTTGACTGTAACTTAATAGAGGTGGTCACTAAAGCAGGTTTTACTGTAACTTAATAGAGGTCACAGGTCACTAAAGCAGGTTTAACTGTAACTTAATAGAGGTGGTCACTAAAGCAGGTTTGACTAACTTAATAGAGGTGGTCACTAAAGCAGGTTTGACTGTAACTTAATAGAGGTGGTCATTAAAGCAGGTTTGACTAACTTAATAGAGGTCACAGGTCACTAAAGCAGGTTTGACTAACCTAATACAGGTGGTCACTAAAGCAGGTTTGACTGTAGCTTAATAGAGGTGGTCACTAAAGCAGGTTTGACTAACCTAATACAGGTGGTCACTAAAGCAGGTTTGACTGTAGCTTAATAGAGGTGATCACTAAAGCAAGTTTGACTAACTTAATAGAGGTGGTCACTAAAGCAGGTTTTACTGTAACTTAATAGAGGTGGTCACTAAAGCAGGTTTTACTGTAACTTAATAGAGGTCACAGGTCACTAAAGCAGGTTTGACTGTAACTTAATAGAGGTGGTCACTAAAGCAGGTTTTACTGTAACTTAATAGAGGTCACAGGTCACTAAAGCAGGTTTGACTAACTTAATAGAGGTGGTCACTCAAGCAGGTTTGACTGTAACTTGATAGAGGTAGTCACTAAAGCAGGTTTTACTGTAACTTAATAGAGGTGGTCACTAAAACAGGTTTTACTGTAACTTAATAGAGGTCACAGGTCACTAAAGCAGGTTTGACTGTAACTTAATAGAGGTGGTCACTAAAGCAGGTTTGACTGTAACTTAATAGAGATCACAGGTCACTAAAGCAGGTTTGACTGTAACTTAATAGAGGTGGTCACTAAAGCAGGTTTTACTGTAACTTAATAGAGGTGGTCACTAAAGCAGGTTTGACTAACTTAATAGAGGTGGTCACTAAAGCAGGTTTGACTACCTTAATAGAGGTGGTCACTAAAGCAGGTTTTACTGTAACTTAATAGAGGTGGTCACTAGAGCAGGTTTGACTGTAACTTAATAGAGGTGGTCACTAAAGCAGGTTTTACTGTAACTTAATAGAGGTCACAGGTCACTAAAGCAGGTTTGACTGTAACTTAATAGAGGTGGTCACTAAAGCAGGTTTGACTAACTTAATAGAGGTCACAGGTCACTAAAGCAGGTTTGACTAACTTAATAGAGGTGGTCACTAAAGCAGGTTTTACTGTAACTTAATAGAGGTGGTCACTAAAACAGGTTTTACTATAACTTAATAGAGGTCACAGGTCACTAAAGCAGGTTTGACTGTAACTTAATAGAGGTGGTCACTAAAGCAGGTTTGACTGTAACTTAATAGAGGTCACAGGTCACTAAAGCAGGTTTGACTAACCTAATACAGGTGGTCACTAAAGGAATTTTGAGTTGATCGTTGGTCTTGGTGTTATATTATTCTTTATATTTTTTCCGTTGTAGATAATTTTGAGTTGATGGTCGGTCTTAACGTTGGTATACCATTATTTATATCTTTTCCATTGTAGATAATTTTGAGTTGATCGTTGGTCTTGACGTTGGTATGCCATTATTTATATTTTTTTCGTTGTAGATAATTTTGAGTTGATCGTCGGCCTTGGCATCGGTATACCATTATTTATATTTTTTCCGTTGTAGATAATTTTGAGTTGATCGTCGGTCTTGGCGTTGGTATACCATTATTTATATTTTTTCCGTTGTATATAATTTTGAGTTGATCGTTGGCCTTGGCGTTGGTATACCATTATTTATATTTTTTTCGTTGTAGAAACTTTTGAGTTGTTTATGGAAGGGAACTGACTGAAAGTAGATAGCAAGGTGGCGGGGTGGACTTGAAAGTGGGGTGTAGGGGAAAGCTTCAGTCTAAAGCCAACTGGCGGGTGAATAGTTACCCTCCACACTTTGCAAACTTTTTAGTATTTTGAGTGGGGCACTTGACCCCAAACCATGGCTCCTACATACAAGGCTACGATCCTGACGATACACAAACTTAAAGTGACGTGGGGTAGAAAAGCAAAGATGTCTGCCCACATAAAGACTTGTTTGTGTTTATGTAAATATATAAACCAAAATCATGTCATATGATCATGTGACTAATATGTTTTTTTACTTGTAATTTAATGCTAATTTCAGACTTTTTGGCTTATGGATCTACAGTCTCTGATACACAGCTCAGTGGAGACGACAGGTCTTCGCCAAGACTTCGATGCTTCACCACAATACCATTCCTTGGAACAACACATTCATATCTAAGAGTAAGTAATTTCAATTGGCTAGATTCAACATCACATGGAACCACTGGGTATAGATATAGTACAGATTTCTAGTTTATCTGCCTGACGATTCCTGGGCTCACCATTTTCAGTTGAGACTCATAAAAGTTTTCAAATTTAGATTTGATCAAACTCACCAAAATTTTAAGCAATGTCTTCTGCACGCAAATTAATTGCTACACACATCTTTAGTACTTGGATGATCACGATTATGATGAAGCACCTGGCTAAGAAGAGTTTGAAGATATCAAAGTGGTAATCAGAATCCGTAAATCGAAGAAGAACAGACAACTAATGGCCAAAAGAAAAAGTACAAAAGGACAAACAACGATCTACAAAACATACACTTAAAACTAAAGATTAAGTAACACGAACCCCACTAAAACTGGGGGTGAACTCAGGTGCTCCGAAAGGGTAAGAAGTTCCTGCTCTACTAGTGGCACCCATCGTGTTAATCTAGTTACACACCAGGTGATAAGTCTTGAATGAGGAAAGGAACAGGAAGTGTTTACGACAGGTGGAATATATCCATGGTCATTTGTGACACAGATATTCCATAACGGTCAATCAAGTCATGGTAGCGTCCGTAAAACTGTCAAAGTGATGACTTCAACTTAACCTAGTTAGGAATCAAATACAAAAATTGCTCTTTAGAAAAAATGTAATTGAGTGCCTTGTTTTTAGAAAATGTCATTCTCTATCATTAAACATAAGAAAACAACGTGTATCAGTTTCTGATAAGTAATAAGTCAAAGAATAAAATTACATGTGTTTCCGCTAACCCTACCAACTCTAATAATTGGCCTACTAAGTTAGTAGTGTTTGTTGGTGGCCTGTTGTATTGCAAAAAACACCCCAGTATGTATTGTCTTCCCTTATTCCTTGTGACAATCAACACGTCTATCTGATAAGATCAATCCTAGCACTACCTGTTATCTGCATGTTGTTTGTAAACTTGTACTTGTAGTGAATATTTTTGTTTGTTTGTTTCATGGTGTTTAATGCCACTTTCAACAATATTTCAGTTATATCGTGGCAGTCAGTTTTATTTGTGGAGGAAACTGGAGGACCCGGAGAAAACCACTGACCTGTCGCAAATCACTGACAAACTTTATCACATAATGTTGTGCACCTCGCCTTGATCAAGATTCAAACTCACAACATCAGTGGTGATAGGGACTGATTGCATAGGTAGTTGTAAATCCAACTACCATAAGATCACGGCAATGATGGCCCCATGAATATAACTGGACATTATATAGAAATCAAGACTAGAGAGGCCATGATTTTTCACCTAAAATATAATCAGTGTTGTTATTGAAAGATGCAACTAACATCTAATTTTCAAATTAAATTGTGTCTTCTCTTTACAAGATTGTATGTGGATTGGATATGTGGATGTCATGTGATGTTAGTGAACACCTTTGTTGACTTGCTGCAGTCATATCATACTGTACACAACATAGCTCTTTATTTTATATTAATTTGTTTATTGCCTGATATAGCTGAAAATTTGCTCATTAGGTATTCATGGTATTAAACAACAATTACTCAATCACTCATTACATTTGTTTTGTTGATATTACAGTTTTCAACTAATGGCCTTGCCTGTTTAGGATGTAGTTACTCATCCTTTGTTCCCAAACCATTGGACACTTTCAGACAGAAGGATATTATTGCTATATTATGGACAGACTTGGTCGTCACGGAAAACAACAAGATGTATTACCATGCATATACTGATGATGACGATTCTGGGGATCGGACTTTGATAGACAATGTATTGACCAAAGCTTCTTCTAACATAGATTACTATAGGCAGACCAGTGGGTTTAGAGCCTCGTGTGTGTATGTCGCTACCTGGCAAAATGCACGATTGTATGGTTATTATGTAAGTATCTAAAAATACACTTAATGTGCATTTAGTTTTCTAAAATATACAGAAGTTTTCTGTCTTTGGTTCTGGAAAATGCCCTCTCAAATCGAATGTTTAGGGGTTAGGGTTATGGGGTTCAACACCACTTTCAGTTATTTCAGTTATATTATTAATTGTGGCGATCAGTTTTATTGGTGGAGGAAACCGGAGTACCCACAGAAAACTCGGCCACAAGTCACTGACAAATTTTATAGCATAATGTTGTATCGAGTACACCTCGCCATGAGCGAGATTGGAACTCACAACTTTAGTCGTGATAGGCACTGATTGCATAGGTAGATGTAAATCCAACTACCATATGATCATGACTATGATTAAACCTTATACATAAATAACAGTTTTATTATTTAGATTCTCCTGCTACCAGTGGATTACGATATTTCCCCATTTACGATAGTTAATATTCAAATTCTAAAGCTGAAAGTGGAGAAATATGGTAATCCACTGGTAGCAAAAGTAGAATCTGTTTCTCCCAAGACCAAACTGAAAACGGCAAAAATGTTTTTAAGCAGTTAATTTCTATCATTAATGACGTTGAAACGAAATTGGTGGGAATTCTCATGCAGAAATTGGTGGGAATTCTCATACAGAAATTGGTGGGAATTCTCATACAGAAATTTAACCACTGGAGTGATTACAAATATTGTGAAAGTTTAAACAACTGGTTGACCACTGTTAGAAATATTAAATATAACTCCTTACCAGGGGGATAGACCTTCTCAGAAAAATATTTAATGATTTTTTTAACGTTTTTATGACATTATGGTTGGACGTTGGTTGGTAGTTTATGGTGTTTTATGCCACAATATTTCAGTTATATCATGGCTGTCAGTTTTATTGGTGGAGGAAACCGGAGGACCCGGAGAAAACCACTGACCTGCTGCATAGGTAGTTGTAAATCCAACTACCATATGATCATGGCCACGATGGCCCCTATGACATTTATATGGAGGTAAATATTTGTTTCCTTTTGTTTTAAAATTTCTGAGCATTGATATCGCCATGGTCACTTTCATATTGTATTAACATTTATCAAACATCTTATGCAATCTAAAAATAATTTTTCAGAGTACAGTTACTTTCCAGTTTATTTTGGCCACTGATGGTGTCAACACTTATTCTTACACGCTCTTTAAAGACGTGGACATCACTAATCCACCTTATGGACGTAATGTAGCCATTGGATATTCTGGTGTAACTGGATCTCAGTCCAGTATATTTTCCTTTACTAATGCTGGATTTGAAATGTCAGCATTGCAGGGAAACACATTTGATCGTGAGTATACTGCTGAAGTTAGTGCAGGGGGTTTAATGCCACTTTCTGTATTGTATATATTATATCGTCGATTTGTTTTACGAGAATGGATTTCTCAGAGTAATATTTCATAGAAGGTGAAGCCTGTGAAGTGAGATTTGATGAGAAGTCCATTTTGAGCAAGACATATCAACGCTAGTATGTTTATAGAGAAGTTTTCAAGGCGATGTGGGCGTCCTCAATATAACGTCGCAGATTCATCGAGAAACACATTTATTTTAGAAATAAACAATATTATGTTAATATCATGCTAGTTACTTGATAATACATTTTTTAGTATTCATTATTGTGTAAAGATCAAAAGGAGAATTTTACAAATTATTGGTAATGTATATTATTTCTACTTTTTTACAGGTGTAAAAGGAGTGTTTTTTGCGACCTTGTCTGTAAGCGGCTTAACAGTTAGCAATCCGGCGGCTCAGTGTATTAGATGGTACCGTTCAACAGATCGTTCATTACGGTGGAGACAGCATCAGGCATCACAAATATGTCCTTGTAACCTAGGTCTTATGCGATTTGACTCAAGGTTTTTCCCATATTCTTTTAACTTTGGTGTTTGGTGTTATGTTAACTACAGGTTTACTACAAGTCGTGTAAGTAAATTGTTTTAAGTTAATTCCGACAACTTATATTTTGGGTCTTTGTAATTGTACACACATTAATATAAATCTTAGAAGATTTAAAAAATGAATAGAGGGTTTTGGTTAATTGGTTTATTGATTGATTGGTACTTCACGCCAACTTTAGCATTATTTCAGCTATATCATAGTGTTGGTTAATTGGTTTTCTCTACTTTCAATATTTCAGTTATATCATGGCATACAATTTTATTGGTGTAGTAAATAAACAGGAGTACACGTAGAAAATCACCGACCTGTCGTTGTATAAGTACACATCTCCATGGACGGGAATCAAGTTCGCAGCTTCAGTGGCAATACAATGTATGTACTGATTGTGTGGTTAAGATATAAACCCTACTTCCAAACAAAGATGGCAGAGACTGCCTCTCTATCAGTCTTTGCCTTAGTATTTTCCCCCTACTTACTTGAAAGCCAAATTTAGGAAAAAAAAATTATTCAAACAAATTCTTTCATAATTTTCACTTGTCCGAATCGAGTTTTACTAGTCCGGGGCTTCGGGCAAGTCAGTGGGTTAGCGCGAAGACTGCTATATTATTATAAAGTTTGACAATGATCCAACATATAATTTTTCATCATTATTACACATTCCTTAGTATCACTTTTTTTACAGGATCCATGTAGGTTTGTGAGCATATAATTGTTCCGTTAGATAATTAAGGATAAATCACAATTTTTTTTCGGTTCATGAAGAAATAACCTCACAAACAGGTTGTACACACCGGGTAACCGTTACGCAAGTATGTATACAACCTGATAGAGGCTATTTCGAATGAACCGAACAAATAATTTCGATCAATCCTTATAAATTAATTTTTTTTTTACTTTTTTTTGTTATGATATTGAAAAATATATTCATTTGTTCAAAATATGGCAAATAATCGGAAATAAATTTAAATAACCCCAAAGGTGCATTATTTAAAGAAAATCACCTGATGACAATGGCATGCGACGTCTATTTTTAGATTCAGTACATTGACAAATAACCTCAACTTTTTAAACCAATCAAAACACGTATAAAGTGACATGTGACTCTAAAATTAATTTATTTTATGATAAACAATGTTCTGCATAATGGTTTTTTTCTTTGATGTACAAATGTTTTATGCTGTTTATTTTGTCTGAAATAAGTATTTTAATATATTTGGAGTTGGAATAGTTAATGACTTATGATAAGGTTGACTCAATGATTTATCAACCCAGAAGAAGTGATAATTAGCGAGGCCAACGTATGAGGTGATTATCACTTCTTGGTTTGATAAATAACGTGTCAACCAATATCAAAACTAAACAATTGCTTTATTAAATGACTTGAGCTCTATAATTCCGAAATGTTAATGGTAAAAGGAGTTGTGATTGGTTCATAGACATACACTGTCCAATCAAAACATTTGATTTAAAACAAACGTCATCAGGATTTCCCCGATCTATATTTGGGCACTTGACAGCTATGATACACTAATTGTCTAGCTCTCATGCAAGATTGTGCGGTGATTAGAATGTTTCATGAAATAAAGGCCGATGTATGGTTTTGACCAATCAAGAAATTATATTTTTTTAGTCATTTGATAAAATGTGATATTTGATCCAGTCAGAACAAAAGCTATGACAAAAATTCTATCTTATTGAAGGTTTTTGTCTTGTTTATTTCTATATACATTTTTTTTTAATTTTATTAACTTTGATAATTGATTGATCTTTTCATGTAGCAGTTCAAAAACTGTATTGTTACATTTTCAGATGTGTTGCTACGATTCTTCCTTCGGTTTCATCATAAACAGTATTCCTACAGCGGGTAGTATGTTAACTGCTAATCCTTTTGTTGATCCATCTACATACTATAACGATAACGTTGTGCCGAAGGAAAACTGCTGTGACTTGTCTGATAATTGTCGGTTGTATTATGATGCACGACCAGTGGGGCGTTGTTACTTTAGGTCGCCTTTCGCTATTTGTAAGTATTTTTTAAATGCTGGAAAACACAGGCACTCGTGGCATGGAATTACACCCCCCTTCTAGAGTGTATATCTGTAGGGTCGACACACGTAAGTTGTTGTTAATATAAGGTTGTATGAATATGGACACGAACAAGTTAAATTAAGGAAAAAGAGATGGAATATGAAAGAAATTTCATTGAAAATACAAATGTAAACAGAAAATAAAAAAAGGGGGAGTATTTCTGTGCCGCAAGAGATGATGCAAAAGAGATAACAATACTGCAACTAGTCTGTGAGCATCAAATAAAATGAAAAACAAAAAATACCACTGTCCGAACAATTCCAAAATCAAATATCTAAATTATAGAATGAGGCAACATTGATACCTCTAATACATAAATACATGACCTCTCACTTTCCTTGCTTGGTACAAATAGAGTCAAACTTGTGCTCAAATAAGTTATTTAGCACAAATTGAGCAATTTTTCAGCCATATAATGGCGAGAATAGGTATCTTGTATTCAATGGTCACCATTGTGACAAATGAAAAATAACTGTGCAAGACAAGTAATGCATTGGTAGATCTAGAATTGTCAGTGCTGATCTGTAATGATTTATTTGGGTATTACTGGAAGATAATTTATTGGAAAGCATGGTCGTTGTTTCGTAATACTGTCAGTTTTTTTTATTCACAGTTAATTAGTTAATTATCAATAATTTGATAACTTAATTAGTATAATCAGAAACACATCGAAAGTTAATTACTGATGATGTATTAAAGTCTATAATGAAAACTTACAGCGAAATTCTGCAAAATTGATATAATAACATAAATGTTTGAGTTACCACGAATGTAGCTGTGGAACTGTAGATCTTATGGTCCTGGTGGTGTTTTAGTGATATGTGTGGACCATAGATCTATGGTAAAAAAAACACCCCAAAAAAAACCAAAAAAAATAAGTACCATTTTGAGCTACGGTTTCACAGCTACCACTGATGATGATGAATTCACAGAATATGTTTACGTGTAAAGATTTCTCATGTCCTTTTTATTTAAAACTTCAATAAATTCAGGCCTTTTATTTAGGGGCGGTACTAGGTACTTTTACCCGCCTAAAATTGTATTTGGTACCTCCTGATTTTAAAAAGTGTTGTATAAGATATTCATGAAAATAGTTCAAATCTTGATGAAAAATGTACTGCCTGTAAATATTGAAGTACTGATACACTTAAATAATATTGAAAGCCCTGAAATTTTAAAATATTTGTGTTGTTTTTACAGTTTTCTCCTTTGGAGATCCTCACATTGACACATTGGATGGTTTGCAATACACATTTAATGGTTGGGGAGAATACACAATGATCAAGATAGATAACTCTAATGTCACCTTTGAACTTCAAACAAGGACAGATTTAGCCACATCTAAGAATGGAACAGACATTAAGAGAATCAATGCTACAATATTTAGCGGTTTTGCTGCTAAGGAAGATGGAAATGCTAGCATTCGAATGGAACTTGATAGCAATTTAGAATGTAAGTGGTCTTGTCTTTAAAGTGTAATTATATAGGTCTAAAAGCCAGTTCACATGAAAGGAGGAATGCTACTTATTACAGTCTTCACGCTAACCCACTTGCCCGAAGTCCAGGACAAGTAAAACTGGATTGGGACAAGTAAAAATTATGAAAGAATCTGTTGAAACAAATAGAATTTTTTTCTATATTTGGCTTTCGGGCAAGTAGGTGAACAAAATTAAGGCAAAGACTGTTATTATGTTGTAAGTGTCTGATGGGGTGGGGGAAGGGTTTCAGAACTTTATCTTAATGGTTTTTCTATGTGTATATATGTTAGCCTCCCCCCTTTTCTTCCCCAGGTAAATTTTCAAAGGAAGAGTCTTAATAAATTTATTTCTTTACCATTCCAGCCTTCTGTATTAAAGAGTGCTAGTGAATTTTATACATTAAAATTTATAGTTTAAGATGGCAATTAAATAAATGCAACAATATCAAATACAATCCATTTTTTTAAATTTTATTTTAAAAACAATTATTTGTTATTTAACTTTGTCTTGAACTGCATTGATTTTGTGAGGAAAAGTTTGAAGATACCAAAGGGGTAATCAGAAGCTGTAAATCAAAGAAGGACAGACAACACTGGTCAATAGTTTGAAGATACCAAAGGGGTTATCAGAAGTGTAAATTAAAGAAGGACAGACAACACATTGGTCAAAAGTTTGAAGATACCAAAGGGGTAATCAGAAGCTGTAAATCAAAGAAGGACAGACAACACTATGGTCAACAGAAAAATGATAAAAGGACAAACAATGATGTACAAAACACTACACAGAAAACTAAATATTGAACAATGTTAATCCCACTAAAACTTGGGGGGAGTTTTGAACTACTGTGGCCAACAATGTTAATCCCACTAAAACTTGGGGGGAGGGCTGAACTAGTGTGGCCAACAACGTTAATCCCACTAAAACTTGGGGGGAACGGCTGAACTAGTGTGGGCAACAATGTTAATCCCACTAAAACTTGGGGGAGGGCTGAACTAGTGTGGCCAACAATGGGGGGAGGGTTGAACTAGTGTGGCCAACAATGGGGGGAGGGCTGAACTAGTGTGGCCAACAATGTATGTTTTGATCTCTCCTGACCCCCACCCATCTGGCATCATCCAATTCCAGGCTTTTCAATAAGGGGTGGGACTAGGTACTTTTACCTGCCTAATGTGGTCTTTGATATCTCCTGATTTTAAAGAATGTTGTGTAAGATATTCGTGAAAATCATTAAAATTGTAATAAAAAGTACTACCTGTAAATAGTGAAGTACTGGTAGACTTGCAAAATATTGAAAGCCCTGCAAGTCATGTAAGAGTAAAAAAGCTATCTATAGGTGTCATCCATACAATAAACCTAAATGTATCTTGTAATAAGCTATCTAGAGGTGTCATTCATACATTAAACCCAACTGTATCTTGTAATTGTATTTAATCTACAGTATGAAACATCCATGTCTTCTAATTGTATTGTTTTAATGCATTATATTTTCATTTGTAGCCATGGTGATATTTGGTAACGAAAATGATTACACGGCTGATTTCTATGCTAGTGATAGTTTTGTTGTGTACTTGAGTGGATTAGTTCTGAGACGTAAAGATAACATGACATTATCTGCTCAATTCTCTAACTCAGGTCAGATTATTACTTATTAATTTAATTTGATGTGAATACTGCAATCTGATTGGCTGATCTGCCTGTAGCAACATTGGTTATACTTGATAACCTGGGTTCATATTGTGATGTTACCAACATATTCATTCACCAACGACAAATTCAAATAGTCCAATGAAATATTCGTAATTAAAATCGAGGAAATATTACATTTAGTTGTAGAAATTACATTATAAGGAATATGTTCAATTTTTGAACAGGTTATACTTGTATAACCTGGTATACTTGTATAACCTGGTTTAGTACAGTTTACGCTTTTCATAAACTGCTTCACGGTTTATTAAGGTAAACTGCCTCAAAACAGGTTATATCGTATAACCTATTCAAAAATTGAGCATATTCCATAATTAATAAAACTGGACACTTGAATGCTTAATAATCCAGAATTCTGAATAAATATTAACAAAATGAACAACCACCTCCTATATCAATCCACTGAACAACAAAAGAGGTCTTGACATATGGCATTGTAAATCCGGGTCCTGGCTTAGGACAGGGACAATAAAATGTGGCAGAGTTAAACTGGTAGTTAAATTTATATTTACCACTACAATCAGTGCTTATCTCTGCTAAAGTTGTGAATTTGATTCCCACCTTTAATGATGTGTAATCAATGTAAATTAAGTGGATAAAATTTGTCTGTGGCTTAAGACAGTCATTGATATTCTCATGGTACCTGGGTTTCCTGTGCCAAATAAAAAATCATTTGAAAAAGTTTATTGGAGTAAGAAGACCAAAGGGCCTAAACAGAATTGCCAAAATCGTCCATGGTTACATATGTCTGAGGAAATGGACCTTAGTTTCCATGGTTACATATGTCTGAGGAAATGGACCTTAGTTTCCATGGTTACATATGTCTGAGGAAATGGACCTTAGTTTCCATGGTTACATATGTCTGAGGAAATGGACCTTAGTTTCCATGGTTACATATGTCTGAGGAAATGAACCTTAGTTTCCATGGTTACATATGTCTGAGGAAATGGACCTTAGTTTCCATGGTTACATATGTCTGAGGAAATGGACCTTAGTTTCCATGGTTACATATGTCGGAGGAAATGGACCTTAGTTTGAATAATTATTACATTATTTAGGAACTGTAAATTTCAATAATTAACATATCTTATAAACCATGGCAATGCTGAAACACTGACTACTGGGTGGATGATACCCCCAGGGACTAATAGTCCACCAGTAGAGGTATCAACCCAGTGATAGTAATAATTTTAATTTAATTTAGTATGCATGACATTTATTTTATATAAGGATTGCAGGGCCGTTGTTGTCATGATCGTATGCCAGTTGGATTTACAATTACCTTTGCAATCAGTGCCTATCACCACTAAAATTGTGAGTTCTAATCCCACCCATGGGGAGGTTTTATACGATACAACTTTATGTGATAAAGTTTGTCAGTGGTTTTCTCCAGATATTCCGGTTTCCTCCATCAATAAAACTGTATGCCACAATATAAATGACATAACGTTGACAGTGGCTTTAAACACCATAAACCAAACCCTTACCCTATAAGTATTGATGAAAATTTAAATGACTGCAATGATTTATCTTTTCAGGAATTCAACTAAATATACAAGTTAAAACTCGTCAACTTACTCTTTCTGCAACTGTCCCTGAAGAATTCAAAGGGGAGGTAACTGGCTTGATGGGAAATTTTGATGGTGATAAAACTAATGAGTATATTTTGCCAAACGGAACCATCCTAGATAGTGGTGATACTGATACAGAGAGAAAGATATATAACAATTTTGGCCAGAAATGTAAGTAAAACTGTTCACAAATTTTACGTTAAAAATGAGGGGGAGAAAAAGAAAACAAAAGGAATGAGGAAAATGAAAGGTTTGTAGATCTTGATGTAATTTATTACCCCTCCCCTCCCCCACCAAAAAAGAAAAAGCCAAAAAAGCACCTTGTTAATACAATTTTGGTTGAATTCATCGTACAGTTCTTTTGTGGGTAAAGTAGATAGTTGAATTTTGTTTTTGTTTGCAATGTAAAAAAAAGGTTCAAGAACCATTTTGAAATGTCAGATGAGCTACAGCAAACCTTAAAAAAGAAAAAAACCGACCTACGACCAAGCAAGAGCAAATCATCGTGTCTTGTAAGACAGATTTTTGGACACAAGGGGGAGTTATTGTCCTGTTTATTTGTTGACATAGTGTATATTTTTATTAAACTTTAATTGTAATTGACCCTTAATGGGGTTTCCTTAGATCTGTCACACTGAGATATATCAGTAAAGGGGAACAAGTGACACATCTGGTCTGTGACATCAAGTACTCCATTAAACACGGTCGCCATGGTAACTGAAATCCTTAATTCTGAAAATACATAGAACAACAATTCAATCAATGAACACATCTTCAATTTGATTAATTTACAACTACCTGTGCAATCAGTGCCTATCACCACTGATGATGTGAGTTTGAACCGCGTTCATGGGGAGATGTACACGATACAACATTGTGTGATAAAGTTTGTCAGTTATTTGCGACAGATCAGGGTTTTTTCCGGGTACTTCGGTTTCCTGCACCAATAAAACTGACCACCATAAAACCAAACCAAGCCAATCAATTTTATTAGTTTAAACATATTTTATTTGTCAATAAAATAGACAAAATGGATTAGATGCAAGTTAAAGCCAAAATATTATGAAGTCTTCTCCAATTCATTTTTTTTTCAGGGGAAACAACTGCAGAAACTTCACTCTTTGAGTACACTGATGGGAAACAGTGGTCAAATTACAGCCATCAAGACTTTGTACCAATATTTATTGATGAGTTTAACCAGACAATGATAAACAAATCTTATGAAGTTTGTGGTGGTAGCAGTGACCAATACAAAGCTTGTATTTTTGATTACCTAGCAACAGGGGATACTTCATTTGCAGCAGATACACAGTCATCTAATACAGAGGCTGAATCAGAAACTTCACAAATACGTAAGGAGATTTTTTATGTATTAGGCTCTTGCAGTTTTTGTTTAGTCATATCACATATGATGTTTCGTGACTATGCATGAAAATGTATTGATTATGTACATACAGCAAAACCTGTTTAAACTGAACCTTGAATAAACTGGAATCCTGTATAAACTGAACCCTGAATAAACTGGAATCCTGTATAAACTGAACTTTGAATAAACTGGAATCCTGTATAAACTGAACCCTAAATAAACTGGAATCCTGTATAAACTGAACCCTGAATAAACTGGAATCCTGTATAAACTGAACCCTGAATAAACTGGAATCCTGTATAAACTGAAATCCTGTATAAGCTGAACCCTGAATAAACTGGAATCCTGTATAAACTGAACCCTGAATAAACTGGAATCCTGTATAAACTGAACCCTGAATAAACTGGAATCCTGTATAAACTGAACCCTGAATAAACTGGAATCCTGTATAAACTGAACCCTTAATAAACTGGAATCCTGTTAAAACTGAATCCTGAATAAACTGGAATCCTGTATAAACTGAACCCTGAATAAACTGGAATCCTGTATAAACTGAACCCTGAATAAACTGGAATCCTGTATGAACTGAACCTTGAATAAACTGGAATCCTGTATAAACTGAACCCTGAATAAACTGAAATCATGTATAAACTGAACCCTGAATAAACTGGAATATAGGATTAAACACATTTTTTCCGGAGTTTATTGATGTATAACCTGGACCATATCACTCACAAACAAATAAAAGTCCGAAGGACTTTTATGAAAGTTTGTGAGTCACTTGGTCCAGGTTATACATCAATAAACTCCGGAAAAAATGCGTTTAATCCTTATAATTCTGTAACTAAGTTTTTTTTTTTCATTTGTTTTGAAAATTTACTATCCCCAGTACGCACACATACATTCCATTGATGTGTGTCGGCCATGAATAACAAAATGAACTAACCTTGTTTAAGTTGTTTTCCTACATTGATAACTAGACAGTGATGTAATTAAGTTACTGATATTTTCCAATTTGATGGCATTTTGCATTTAGCTACTCAAACAAGTAAAATGCTCACAAAATCGTAAAATAAATCAGTAACCAGCTTGTGTCAATCAGCGTCCCTTGTAAACAACGTCACAGGATGACGATATATTACAAAATTCAAAGTCGATAGATGGTTGTCTTAAGTATTTTTTTCGGAATTTTTTGTACAAGCTTTTTTTTTCATTGGCATTTATTTTTTTATTTCATATCTAACAATAATTGTTGATTATTAACATTAAACATTGTTTCTTTTATCTTTTTTTATTATCGGGAATCCAAGCCGCCATTTTGTTTACATTACGAAAAAAGTAGTCCGGTGAACATCGTCTATCGAAAAATAAACTGACAAAAACCCCGCCTCCATAAGCGCTTATACCCAATCAGAGTATAGGATTTCTAATTATGTAAATCATATAAGAATTATTCCTGTATAAACTGAACCCTTAATAAACTGAAATCCTGTATAAACTGAACCCTGAATAAACTGGAATCCTGTATAGACTGAACCCTAAATAAACTGGAATCCTGTATTAACTGAACTTTGAATAAACTGGAATCCTGTATAAACTGAACCCTTAATAAACTGAAATCCTGTATAAACTGAACCCTTAATAAACTGGAATCCTGTACAAACTGAACTCTGAATAAACTGAAATCCTGTATAAACTGAACCCTGAATAAACTGGAATCCTGTATAAACTGAACTTGGAATAAAGTGAAATCCTGTATAAACTGAACCCTGAATAAACTGGAATCCTGTATAAACTGAACTTTGAATAAACTGAAATCCTGTATAAACTGAACCCTGATTAAACTGGAATCCTGTATAAACTGAAATCCTGTATAAACTGAACCCTGAATAAACTGGAATCCTGTATAAACTGAACTTTGAATAAACTGGAATCCTGTAAAAACTGAATCCTGAATAAACTGGAATCCTGTATAACCTGAACCCTGAATAAACTGGAATCCTGTATAAACTGAACCCTGAATAAACTGGAATCCTGTATGAACTGAACCTTGAATAAACTGGAATCCTGTATAAACTGAACCCTGAATAAACTGAAATCATGTATAAACTGAACCCTGAATAAACTGGAATATAGGATTAAACGCATTTTTTCCGGAGTTTATTGATGTATAACCTGGACCAATTCACTCACAAACAAATGAAAGTCCGAAGGACTTTTATGAAAGTTTGTGAGTGACTTGGTCCAGGTTATACATCAATAAACTCCGAAAAAAATGCGTTTAATCCTTATAATTCTGTAACTAAGTATTTTTTTTTTCATTTTTTTTTTTAAATTTACTATCCCCAGTGCGCACACATACATTCCATTGATGTGTGTCGGCCATGAATAACAAAATGAACTAACCTTGTTTAAGTTGTTTTCCTACATTGATAACTAGACGGTGATGTAATTAAGTTACTGATATTTTCCAATTTGATGGCATTTTGCATTTAGCTACTCAAACAAGTAAAATGCTCACAAAATCGTAAAATAAATCAGTAACCAGCTTGTGTCAATCAGCGTCCCTTGTAAACAACGTCACAGGATGACGATATATTACAAAAGTCAAAGTCGATAGATGGTTGTCTTAAGTATTTTTTCCGGAATTTTTGTACAAGCTTTTTTTTTCATTGGCATTTATTTTTTTATTTCATATCAAACAATAATTGTTGATTATTAACAATAAACATTGTTTCTTTTATCTTTTTTTATTATCGGGAATCCAAGCCGTCATTTTGTTTACATTACGAAAAAAGTAGTCCGGTGAACATCGTCTATCGAAAAATAAACTGACAAAAACCCCGCCTCCATAAGCGCTTATACCCAATCAGAGTATAGGATTTCTAATTATGTAAATCATATAAGAATTATTCCTGTATAAACTGAACCCTTAATAAACTGGAATCCTGTATAGACTGAACCCTAAATAAACTGGAATCCTGTATTAACTGAACTTTGAATAAACTGGAATCCTGTATTAACTGAACCCTTAATAAACTGGAATCCTGTACAAACTGAACTCTGAATAAACTGAAATCCTGTATAAACTGAACCCTGAATAAACTGGAATCATGTATAAACTGAACTTGGAATAAACTGAAATCCTGTATAAACTGAACTTGGAATAAACTGAAATCCTGTATAAACTGAACCCTGAATAAACTGGAATCCTGTATAAACTGAACTTTGAATAAACTGAAATCCTGTATAAACTGAACCCTGAATAAACTGGAATCCTGTACAAACTGAACTCTGAATAAACTGAAATCCTGTATAAACTGAACCCTGAATAAACTGAACTTGGAATAAACTGAAATCCTGTATAAACTGAACCCTGAATAAACTGGAATCCTGTATAAACTGAACTTTGAATAAACTGAAATCCTGTATAAACTGAATCCTGAATAAACTGGAATCCTGTATAAACTGAAATCCTGTATAAACTGAACCCTGAATAAACTGGAATCCTGTATAAACTGAAATCCTGTATAAACTGAACCCTGAATAAACTGGAATCCTGTATAAACTGAACTTTGAATAAACTGGAATCATGTATAGACTGAACCCTAAATAAACTGGAATCCTGTATAAACTGAACTTTTAATAAACTGGATTCCTGTATAAACTAAACCCTTAATAAACTGGAATCCTGTATAAACTGAACCCTTAATAAATTGGAATCCTGTATAAACTGAACTCTGAATAAACTGAAATCCTGTATAAACTGAACCCTGAATAAACTGGAATCCTGTATCAACTGAACTTTGAATAAACTGAAATCCTGTATAAACTGAACCCTGAATAAGCTGGAATCCTGTATAAACTGAACCTTGAATAAACTGGAATCCCATATCAACAGAACCCTGAATAAACTGAAATCCTGTATAAACTAAACCCTGAATAAACTGGAATCCTGTATAAACTGAACCCTGAATAAACTGGAATCCTGTATAAACTGAACCCTGAATAAACTGGAATCCTGTATAAACTGAACCCTGAATAAACTGGAATCCTGTATAAACTGAACCCTGAATAAACTGAAATCATGTATAAACTGAACCCTGAATAAACTGGAATATAGGATTAAACGCATTTTTTCCGGAGTTTATTGATGTATAACCTGGACCAAGTCACTCACAAACTTTCATAAAAGTCCTTCGTTTGTTTGTGAGTGACTTGGTCCAGGTTATACATCAATAAACTCCGAAAAAAATGCGTTTAATCCTTATAATTCTGTAACTAAGTATTTTTTTTCCATTTGTTTTGAAAATTTACTATCCCCAGTACGCACACATACATTCCATTGATGTGTGTCGGCCATGAATAACAAAATGAACTAACCTTGTTTAAGTTGTTTTCCTACATTGATAACTAGACGGTGATGTAATTAAGTTACTGATATTTTCCAATTTGATGGCATTTTGCATTTAGCTACTCAAACAAGTAAATTGCTCACAAAATCGTAAAATAAATCAGTAACCAGCTTGTGTCAATCAGCGTCCCTTGTAAACAACGTCACAGGATGACGATATATTACAAAATTCAAAGTCGATAGATGGTTGTCTTAAGTATTTTTTCCGGAATTTTTTGTACAAGCTTTTTTTTTCATTGGCATTTATTTTTTTATTTCATATCTAACAATAATTGTTGATTATTAACAATAAACATTGTTTCTTTTTTTCTTTTTTTTTATTATCGGGATCCAAGCCGTCATTTTGTTTACATTACGAAAAAAGTAGTCCGGTGAACATCGTCTATCGAAAAATAAACTGACAAAAACCCCGCCTCCATAACCGCTTAAACCCAATCAGAGTATAGGATTTCTAATTATGTAAATCATATAAGAATTATTCCTGTATAAACTGAACCCTTAATAAACTGAAATCCTGTATAAACTGAACCCTGAATAAACTGGAATCCTGTATAGACTGAACCCTAAATAAACTGGAATCCTGTATTAACTGAACTTTGAATAAACTGGAATCCTGTATAAACTGAACCCTTAATAAACTGAAATCCTGTATAAACTGAACCCTTAATAAACTGGAATCCTGTACAAACTGAACTCTGAATAAACTGAAATCCTGTATAAACTGAACCCTGAATAAACTGGAATCCTGTATAAACTGAACTTGGAATAAAGTGAAATCCTGTATAAACTGAACCCTGAATAAACTGAAATCCTGTATAAACTGAACCCTGATTAAACTGGAACCCTGAATAAACTGGAATCCTGTATAAACTGAACCCTGAATAAACTGGAATCCTGTATGAACTGAACCTTGAATAAACTGGAATCCTGTATAAACTGAACCCTGAATAAACTGAAATCATGTATAAACTGAACCCTGAATAAACTGGAATATAGGATTAAACGCATTTTTTATTTGTTTGTGAGTGACTTGGTCCAGGTTATACATCAATAAACTCCGGAAAAAATGTGTTTAATCCTTATAATTCTGTAACTAAGTATTTTTTTTTTCATTTTTTTTTTTAAATTTACTATCCCCAGTACGCACACATACATTCCATTGATGTGTGTCGGCCATGAATAACAAAATGAACTAACCTTGTTTAAGTTGTTTTCCTACATTGATAACTAGACGGTGATGTAATTAAGTTACTGATATTTTCCAATTTGATGGCATTTTGCATTTAGCTACTCAAACAAGTAAAATGCTCACAAAATCGTAAAATAAATCAGTAACCAGCTTGTGTCAATCAGCGTCCCTTGTAAACAACGTCACAGGATGACAATATATTACAAAAGTCAAAGTCGATAGATGGTTGTCTTAAGTATTTTTTCCGGAATTTTTGTACAAGCTTTTTTTTTCATTGGCATTTATTTTTTTATTTCATATCAAACAATAATTGTTGATTATTAACAATAAACATTGTTTCTTTTATCTTTTTTTATTATCGGGAATCCAAGCCGCCATTTTGTTTACATTACGAAAAAAGTAGTCCGGTGAACATCGTCTATCGAAAAATAAACTGACAAAAACCCCACCTCCATAAGCGCTTATACCCAATCAGAGTATAGGATTTCTAATTATGTAAATCATATAAGAATTATTCCTGTATAAACTGAACCCTTAATAAACTGGAATCCTGTATAGACTGAACCCTAAATAAACTGGAATCCTGTATTAACTGAACTTTGAATAAACTGGAATCCTGTATTAACTGAACCCTTAATAAACTGGAATCCTGTACAAACTGAACTTGGAATAAACTGAAATCCTGTATAAACTGAACTTGGAATAAACTGAACTTGGAATAAACTGAAATCCTGTATAAACTGAACCCTGAATAAACTGGAATCCTGTATAAACTGAACTTTGAATAAACTGGAATCATGTATAGACTGAACCCTAAATAAACTGGAATTCTGTATAAACTGAACTTTTAATAAACTGGATTCCTGTATAAACTAAACCCTTAATAAACTGGAATCCTGTATAAACTGAACCCTTAATAAATTGGAATCCTGTATAAACTGAACTCTGAATAAACTGAAATCCTGTATAAACTGAACCCTGAATAAACTGGAATCATGTATAAACTGAACTTGGAATAAACTGAACTTGGAATAAACTGAAATCCTGTATAAACTGAACTTGGAATAAACTGAAATCCTGTATAAACTGAACCCTGAATAAACTGGAATCCTGTATAAACTGAAATCCTGTATAAACTGAACCCTGAATAAACTGGAATCCTGTACAAACTGAACTCTGAATAAACTGAAATCCTGTATAAACTGAACCCTGAATAAACTGAACTTGGAATAAACTGAAATCCTGTATAAACTGAACCCTGAATAAACTGGAATCCTGTATAAACTGAACTTTGAATAAACTGAAATCCTGTATAAACTGAATCCTGAATAAACTGGAATCCTGTATAAACTGAAATCCTGTATAAACTGAACCCTGAATAAACTGGAATCCTGTATAAACTGAACTTTGAATAAACTGAAATCCTGTATAAACTGAACCCTGAATAAACTGGAATCCTGTATAAACTGAACTTTGAATAAACTGGAATCATGTATAGACTGAACCCTAAATAAACTGGAATCCTGTATAAACTGAACTTTTAATAAACTGGATTCCTGTATAAACTAAACCCTTAATAAACTGGAATCCTGTATAAACTGAACCCTTAATAA